>JAJOZX010001274.1:365000-685000 GCA_023014485.1 Bathynomus jamesi | reverse complement strand
TGAACACGCGCAACGATTTCGTCACGGACACATCGTACGAGGCGTTGAGAATGCTGCTCAAAGGAAGTTCCATCGTATTCGAGGAGCGCACGTCCACTCGGCTCAAGCTCTGAGATAACTATGAGCCGTGTGAGGCACGCAGGTAGGCAGGAATGGTTCGACGGGCGGCTGACTCGATGATACGTGAATGGGCTTGTTCCGCGAGTCGAATTGTTGTACCGGTACAAGAATATCACTACCAGCCTACGCACCAGACAGTTTGGATAAGAACTAGGAACATTTTATGTTTTACTAAAATATCTCCACACTCCGGCGCACTATTTGAGAGGAACATATGTTCATATTTTTCCTTTCTGCCCATCAAACGATACTCGTCTCTAAACTCTGTTAAAAATTCACGCAGGGCACTAGCCACAACCTCACTACGAACCTCATCATGATATACGTTAATATAGTGATAAAAATACTTAAGATTGTCCATGATCACGAGATTCACATTTCCAGTCGTAGGGTATGAGTAATCGACATGGTGTAGCATGACGTAATACCGCTTGTCACACCACCCATCAGCAAGACTCATTATCCATACCTGCTGCTTCTCTTCTGCACGCGTTGTTTCTTTTACTTCACGGTGTATGTGAGACTTTATAAAGTTTAGCTCTGCAGTATACTTCAGCACATCGTCTGTGCAACGAAAGCCTTCAACGGTCTCACCAGAACATCCGTAGAGTATTTGTACATCTTGGAACTTCGCACAATCCAATGTGTTTTTAAAAGAGGCATAGGAGGGATGAATAGGAAGTTTTTCGGTATCCACCACATCCTGGCACTTTACTGAATACCATTTCGTAAACGTTGTACAAGCAATATTAAAGGTAGCCATTTGAATACACGTCTGATCTGAATACACGTCTGATCTCTCGGGCTTACTGCGGTCGACTGACCACGCAGGGATCCCAGATAGTAGCATGACTCACGGTCTTACAGTGGGCGGAGCTTAGAACTTTCACCTACACACATACACACACACACACACACACACACACAAAGGAGAAAGTGAAACGCTATTTGAAACATGATTTATTTAATAAACGAGATATTCAAGTTATATATATTTACAAATACGATTTAATAAACGAGATATTCAAGTTATATATATTTACAAATACGATTTAATAAACGAGATATTCAAGTATATATATATATATATATATATATATATATATATATACATATATTTACAAATAGATACGATTATATACAAGACGTGTGAGTTAGAAGCATCATTGGTATCCAAAGGGTACGGTATCATAGGTACCAGGTATCTGGTAACGTTTCCTATAGGTGTTACGGCACACCATCGTACCCCTAAGTTCCTTCACGCCCCCCAGCTTCTGCGCCCGAAAATTGTGGGTGCCTACAATTAGTTGGGGAGGTTGTTCATCCAAACATACTAGATCCTTCAACGACTCAAAGTTAACAACCTCCCGATTCGCATGGTTGAGCGTAATACCCTTTGCCTTCACGATATATTTCATTTCCTCCCCCACCCTGACCCGTACCCCATAAGTCTTAGGTCCTGTTGAGGCAAAAGAGTCGGCGTATGCGTTGTCCCCATACTCATCCTTGATCTCATCAGTGAGCTCGCCGAGGAACTCCCCAATAGTGGGCATGTATTCACCCTCCCTCTCTGTGAATATCACGCTATCTGTATCGGCATACAATACTCTCCGCCCAAGAGAATGCAATAGACCCCAAAGTTTTATACGGGCGTAGGCTGTTGTGAAGCTGGCCACAGGTATGTTTGTAACCCTTGAGGTATCTGTGGCAAATTCAGTGTTGTTGTACTTTATTACGTAAGTATTACCTACATTTACGATCTCCATGACCTCTTTATCGGGGGCATTGGCATAATCCCAGACATCGCTATAACTTTGTGCCAAATGAATGCTCCCTCTGCCGGTATTCTGCGCAAATTTTCCCCATAGACTGTTTAGACACAACTTTGCACTAAAGCGCTTGCCAGGATTCTTTACAATTTGGACACGATCAAGTTGTATACCTTCGCGGTCGCGGTAACGTTGAATATAGGCAGACTTTTCATCTTCGGTATCAACTCCTCGCGGATACCCTGATGCCTCAACCTTATCCTTCAAAAAGGTGTTTATATATGGTGTGAAAAGGTTGGGTAGCTTCTGAAACCTCCACACCTCATGTATCTTCAGTATTCTATAACCATGGCGCACGGCTAGGGCCAACTCAGGACTTGTATATACGCCTCTGATCTTACGCTGGTGGGGTATATGGTTACATTCGCCGTTATCCTCTTCCGCGCACTTCACGCACAGGGGAAACATGAGCTTGTCGTCGATAACGACAGGTAAGATCGGCATCCATAAATTGCGTGGGGGGAGTACGTCTACGAAAGAGATCCCAAAGTAACGATCATTCAAATTTTTTGAAAATTCATTGATGGATGGTAGGCTAGGCCCCACCAGTTTCTCAGGAGCGCCCACGGGGTACGGATTGCTCTTCATCACGTATGGGTATAAAGAACAGAAATCGTAGTAATGGAGCTTCACGCCCTCCGTAGGTGGGAAGTATAGTCTGAAAGGATTTGTACGTCCTCCAAACAAGCTATCACCACATTTGAGAGGATCCAGCACCATTGAACGCTTGATCGCTTTTATTTCCTCACGGTACACCTCGTCTGTCTCCATCCGTGCATCATATTCATGCTCCCACAAGACTTTGTGAGTGAACTGTGATCCTATAAGTTGATCGCGGGTGCGGGTCGATGCAAGACAGTCGGCAGGAGACCTACCGTGGATATCTCCGGTGACTCCGCACTCAGGACGGGGGCATCCATGCCACCAGCAACCGTTAAAGGAGTACACAGTCTTCACACCAGTGACACGGTTTTCACTTAACCCATCAACCCAAAAAACACGTCCATTAATCTTAATGGGTACTTCACCCGTGTTGCGGGCGTGCTTTATGTATACACCTGTCTGTTGCTGTAGGTGTATGAGCCAGTAAATAGCCTTGTGCCCGTAACTGCGGGGATTGTTTCGGTGAATAATGGCTAAGGTGTCTTTCGGCATGAAGTTATTCTTGAACACCGTAAAACATAATGATGCGATGGTGGTTGCGACTTGCAGTGGATCGCATTTGAAACGGGCTATGTACATCCTTCTAAAGGCCTGGAAACATACTCTAAGCACGCGCACATCATTCACGCAATAACGCTCACATTCATCAGCTATATTATAAGGGTTACTTTCATTAAAACTGTCGTAGTATCGATCAAAGTCTTCACGTTCATCCATACAGTCAAAATAATGTTTGGGGGTGGTGGGCCTACGTAGTTTAAAGTCTCGCTGGTGAGGAAAGTGTATGGGAAGTATCCTTTGGAAACTTCAGCTGCTACTCCCATCACCTTGGGTAGCTTTGCTAATTTACAAGGTGTGAATAATAAAGTATCTTTAAATTGTACATTGCCTCTTATCTGCATCTGTATTAATTTGTTGCCTCTTTTCAATGGATCACCTGTAAATATCTCAGAGGATTCGTGTTCAAGCAACTCCTTATAAAGGAACTGCGTGTCAAACTTTGCCCCGTTATGGGCGAGAATATACACAGTCATTTTTTTGAACTTGTCGGCTAACTTGACAATATAGGACACAAATAGTTTCACAGGACTATCGCTGACATTCGTTTTAAAAACGTTTGTCCGTTTACCACATTTGGGGCACTCGTCACATTCGATATCCATACACTCATCACAGATAGTCTGGCTCACAAGTAAATGTGGAATTACCTCTTTGGTTTCAGCGTTCGTATATGTTTCTATATCGTAGTATACAGTTATACAAGGGTTATTTTTAGGCTTAGCATCTTTCATATAACATACATGCTTTACTCCATCCGCCTTATATTCCTCCTGGCATGTAGGACAGTGAATTACGTCACACTTGTGCTTAAATTTTCCCCAATTATCCATTGTGTGAAACATACCACATTCACAGATTCTCATTTTCCTGCACGTGCCAATTGATTTATGGAAATCAAAACAGCTATTATTGAAAAATGTGCGTCTACACACATCACAGTCTCTCTTCTCAGCTTCAACTACACGGCTTTCACATTTGGTGCTTTTACACTGCTCACATACCATGTGACATTCTTACAATGTCTCACTATATCATCCGCAAACTCGAGGCACCCCTTACACAAATCATGATGTCTCCCATATTTTCGACTTTTGTCATAACTCGCGTAAAGCCACCTTATATTACGGATGGGGAGATACGTTGTCCCTGACAATCCTAAAATAAGTAGGGGCCTTGTACGATCTCTCACACAGCTTTTAAAAACATACACAGTCCTACGACGATCATCCAACCCAAACACAACTATGCGGACATTCATTTCCTGTTCTACCCTTCTCAGCTCTTCAGGACCCATATTACAGTCAAATTCAAGTTCACAGTCTACAGCTAGTTTACGGGCATGCTCCACGACTGTAGGCAACCAAATTTTTTGAGTTCGTGTATTTTGTACAGTAAACATACGTGCTAAGAGTACTGCTATAAAGCCGCAACCACGATCGACGTTTATATGCCGTCTATAAATAGCTTGAGAATTGAAGTTAAGAGTATACGGTATGGCACTATGACCCGCAACACGGTATACATGGTCAATATTTACCGTGAAGTTGTCCATATTGAAGGCTATACTACTTTGGGCGGCTTGCATTATACGCCCTAATATATATTCTACATCTTCAGCCGCCAAACGTCTAAATGGCACTATCACCCAATAATCGTCTACATCACCGTCATCTGACCCGAATCCAAAGGACAGACTCGTCCTGACTTCACGCTCGTCACGATTCTGAAGAGCAAACTCTATAATATGCTCTACAACCCGGCGTAGTCCGCGCTCAATTCCACTGCTATACATGACTCTAGGGTCGACCCTGACTCTATACCGATTTCTAGTCAAGGCTGGGGTGGGGGCTGCGGATCGCACCAATTCCAGCGTTATACCATCCTCAACAGAACGGGGGCGGCGGATGAATTAGTGGTATTAGCGAAGGTGCTGCTGATGGGGGCCCTGTTGCGTAGGAGGTTGATGGTTGGGGCTCTATTATTGTAGACTTAACAGAACGGGGGGCGGCGGATGAATAAGGGGATATATTAGGTGCTGCTGGGGGTGTTGTTGCGTAAGAGGTTGAGGGTTGGGGATCTATTACCGCTGCAACAGACGCGTATTTCGGTCGCTTTATACCTGACGTGGGTATCTCATACCTCCGCTTTGGACGTGTTACCGGTATCGCTGGTGAGGGTTCAGGGGAGGAGATCACAACTACACTGTCGTCGAGGTCATCCGTAATGATGGGCTGCTCTACCTCATCGTCATTCACGGTTCTGTGGGAGAAGAAATATAAGGATCAGCACTCAAAATTTGTAATATTTTGTAAATGACTCACTTAGGAGTGTGACGTGTTAGAAATGGACTCTGTAGAAAAATTCAGATTCACGAGCCCATCCACATGTATTATATCTGGACCTACAGGATGTGGTAAAACTGTGTTTATGCTTAAAATCATTAAAGAAAAGGGGGAGATGTTCTCGAAATTTGTGCATAAAGTTATATGGTGCTATTCGACGTATCAATCAGTGTTCAACGAGTACCAAGATGATATTTTGTTCCACAAAGGCGTATATGACGTTAATTCGTTAAAGGGAAATGAACATACAATCATTGTAATTGACGATCTCATGTTGGAGATGGATAAAACGTTTGCCGAGACATTTACAGTATTCTCCCACCATCTTAACATAAGCGTGTTCTTCATCAATCAGAATCTATTTTTCAAAAATAGATACATGCGCGATGTGTCGTTAAATACGCAATATCTAGTCTTATTCGCGCAACGTAGAGATGTATCACAAATTGGGGTATTAGCCAATCAAATGTTCCCGAATCAGCGTAAGGAGTTTTTGGAAGTTTATAAAGAAGCTACAAGCACGCGTTACGGATATTTGCTTTGCGACCTTCATCCGCGAAACACGTTTAGAGTGCTTCTGCGAACGAATATATTTCCAAACGAGCCTGAAACGGTGTATATTCCAGAATGACAAAGAGACTAAAGAAATACCGTGAATTAATAAAAATCTATCATCGACTGCCCGGGCAATGCAGCAGATGTTTATTAAAAATATCGATGCCGACTTTTTAAAATGCATCTGTGAAATCTGTCTTAACGTTATAAATTGCAATGTATCAATGAAAACCCATCAGAAGGCTCGCCTACGCCGCTACAAGAACATAATACGTGCACTCGCTCGTAAAAGCCAAACTGTAGCGAAGAAAAAACGAATTATTGTACAAACAGGAGGGTCATTTCTCCCCATCTTATTTTCAGTTTTGGGTCCTTTACTGACTAGATTAATATAATGAAGAAAGTGGTAGTGATTCCCCACGAGGTGTACGCCTCACTGCAAAGGAATCCAGACACGTATCTAGATCCCCGTAAAAGCAGACTTAAAAGAATGGAAAGCGAATTGTTAGCCCTATTAAACAGTGAAAAAACACCTGATGAGAAAAGAATCTTATACCAAGAAGCTCTGCAGAAATTTCTTCACGAGTACGAAAATTATAAGAGCCCTACAGAGATTCCTGTGGTTATTAGGCACAGCAC
The DNA here is from genome assembly GCA_023014485.1 of Bathynomus jamesi. Taxonomy (NCBI): domain Eukaryota; kingdom Metazoa; phylum Arthropoda; class Malacostraca; order Isopoda; family Cirolanidae; genus Bathynomus; species Bathynomus jamesi. The sequence continues at coordinate 678,291 of JAJOZX010001274.1, read as the reverse complement.
GGGGGACGATGGCGACATAGGTGTACCCGACGACACAGCTGACCAACCAAAAAGATTAGCCACACAACATATCGAACATGTATTAAAAAATACCCTCCCACTTACATTGAGGAGTAAAGGCTTAAGTCTTTATAATCTATTGAATGAGGATCCCGCCATACAATGGACCGATACAGGGGAGATCATTGTGGAAGGATCAAAGGTACAGGGATCGAATATCGTAGACATTGTCCATGATCTGGTGAGAAAGTGGGATAGGCCATCACCATCAGGATGGAAGCATATTAAAGCAAGACTACAACAAATAAATGTCCCTAAAACGTTGATAGGAAATCTGAACAGGTTAAAAGACTTGGAACATGCAACGCCTGTGACACAATTGAAGGCGCCGTCACCCCCGGCGGTAACACCTTTGAAGAGGAGCAAGAAGAGGTTAAACCAACCCTACCCACGTGCCTCTAAAATACGCAAATGGCTAACGTATTAACTAAACGCTATTATGACATTTCTACCCCATCCTCTTACGGCGGCGTAGATAGACTGTACAGAAGTTTTACGGAGTAGGAAAAAAAGATGTTGAAATTTTTGAGGGAGCAGGACGCTTATACGCTTCATAAGCCTGTGAGAAAAAGGTTTAAAACAGCCAAGACAACGGCTTCCTCGATTGATTCTATTTGGCAAGCAGATTTAACAGACATGCAAAGATATTCTGTGTATAACGATGGTTACCGCTACATTCTATTCATAATAGACGTATTCTCTAGATATCTGTGGCTAGTTCCTCTGAAAAATAAATCACCTGAAACAGTTGCTAAAGCCACCAAAACGCTAATGTTAAAAGAAAACAGGGTTCCTGGCTATTTTTGTACGGATATGGGGAAGGAGTTTATAGGCCGTGCTTTTCAGAATATGTTGACAGAGTTTAATATCAGCTATTACACAACCAATTCTATACATAAGGCTTCTTTAGCTGAAAGAGTTCAGCGCACCATAAAGGAACGCATGCACCGTTATTTTACACATAAAAACACATACAGATTTCTAGACATTCTGGAATCATTGGCATCATCCTACAACCGCTCACACCATCGCACGATTGGGGCAACACCTAACGAAGTTTTAGAAAGAGGTACGCTCCCGAGAAGAGATGGATCACCACCACCACCACCACACTCTGTGCGCTTCAAAATCAATGATTATGTAAGGCTGTCGCGTTCGGGGAATAAATTCGCAAAGGGTTTTGAGCAAGGATGGACACGCGAGATTTTTAAAGTTAGGGCTGTGAGACCTAAAGGTGAGATAATGATGTATTACATTGAAGATTTGAATGGGGAAGAAATCTCAGGAGGCTTTTACCGCGAGGAATTGCAGAAAGTTGCGTTTAATTTAGAAAAAAATGTGTTTAAAATTGAGAAAATTTTAGGAAGCAAAGGTTCAGGAAGGAGAAAAATGTACCTGGTGAAATGGCTAGGGTACCCAGAAAGCTTCAACACCTATATAAAAGCTGATGCAATAATGAAGCTTAAATAGTATGCAACATGGCTCCTAACCATTTCTACGTCACACTCCCGTCCTCCTCGTCCCTGTCTGTACACCCTAACAACACGCTAGCCAACTTTGTAACAGAACTCCATGGGCACATTGAATTGGGTCGTGATTCGTATGAGGTGGGGATATGCGAAATTCAGCTGGACACCGTCTTTTTAAATATTGAACATAAAGAAACCGTTTTTACGATTCTTAGAGACATTGACGAGTGTGAAAAAGCTGGGGATGAAACTATGCGCATCGCTCGGACTAAGATTGCACGGTATTACAGTACAGAAGTAAGACTAGGGCCGGGTCAATATGGTTCGGCCGAGGATGTTGTGAGAGGCTTAAACGTAAGTTTAAGAAACTCAAACCTTACGAATGATTTAGTATATGAAATCGTAAACAACCCTGCACATACACTAATCCTAAAATCAAAGACTAACAGACGTCTTAAAGAACATAGAAAGTTCAAAATTCTAACCAACGGCCGATATAGCGCAGCCTTCCAAAGAGACACATTTCACGAGACACAGTATAACTTGTCCAGATTAATGTATCAATTGAAGATGGAGAAATTGGCTGAAAGGTCCCCAGACATGTGCTATATTTACAGTAATATAGTGGAGCACCAGTTTGTTGGGGATACCCAGGCACGCCTGCTGCGCATTGCTCACATCCCCAACCATAGAGGAAGGAGTTTGAGTATTACATATGACAGACCCCATTATGTGAATGTCGCAACTAATTTAATAACCAATATCACAATATATATAAGAACGATTGAGGGCGAAAACTTCCCATTCGGTAACGGGAGCTTAACAGTGAAGCTACACTTTCGACGCACTGAGTTATAATGGATAGAAAGCCTTTCACCGTCTATCGAGGGATGCGATACCAGCGCGGTAGTGGACTTGGATCCATTTTTTCATCCATACTACGTACGGCTGTTCCTTTGCTGAAGAGGGGTGCCAGATACCTTGGAAGGAAAGCGCTACAATCAGGCCTTAACACTGCAGAAGACATATTGGCCGGGGCTAAACCTAAAGAAGCTCTAAAAAAACATTTAAAGCGTACACGGAACGAAATCATCAAAGATGCAAAGAGAAAAATGCGTGGTGGGGGGAAGAAGAAGAGGGCTCCCCGGAAGAAGAAGGGGTCACGTGGTATTAAACGTAAAAGGCTATCAAAAAAGAAATGCTGTAAGCGAATGAAACCTATGGTTGACCACTTTTTTGACTGATATAAGCTAAGGATATTGATCTCATGAATCATAGTTTGTTTACCACTTGTCGAGAGAGGAGTCACTATTTCGCCATGGCACGCTTCATCCACCCATGTAGTTCACAATGCTGTAAATCGGAGCTGTCCTTTTTTGAGCTCCCGCCAACCCAAGTTTCTATTGAGCACAGTGACTTTATTACAATTAACCCTTTAAACACAATTAGTTCCCCGAGTGCACCTATAGAATTCGTGATACCCAGCTCAGGTCCTTACTTTTTTGATCCAAGCTGTGTGCACATGTACGCTAAGCTACGTATAGCCCATTCTGATGGAACGGTCTGCGATGACAAATATGCTGTATACCCTGAAACAAACTTTCTGCACGCCATATTCAACCAGTGTGACGTATATTTAAATCAGACCAACATATCGGCAGGCACGGGGTACTATCATCTACGAGCCTATTTGGAAAATGTCCTCAACTTTTCCAAAGAAGCGAAGGCTACCTTTTTAAGTGCGGAGGGATATTATCAAACTAAAGATGAAAATAGTATAAAGGACAAATTTAAAAATTCTAAAAAGAAAATATACGAGTGTTTTGGACGGTTGCACACAGATTTCACTTTCCAGGAGAAGTTGCTTGTGAACGGGGTGGATATGAAAATAAAGCTCACCCGCACGAGTCCTGAGATCTGCTTAAATCTGGATGTGAATCAAGAAGAGGGTGCAAAGTCCGTTGTGGTTCACATTATGGACACATACCTCCGCGTACGGCGAGTGAAATTAAGTTCACCAAAACAACTAGAAATTGAGAAAAATTTACTAAACGCTACAGTGAAATATCCTATTAACAGAGTGAGTGCAGATCAAACTATATACGGTTCCTGCAGGGTTGGCATCGAAGCAGATAGAAAACATTGCCCTGGGAAATCTTCCTAAAAGGATATTAATCGGCATGCAGGACCACGCTTCGGTGAATGGAAAATATAAAAAGAGTGCCTTTAAATTCGAGAATTTCGGACTTAAAAATATAACTCTATACGTTAATGGCACTGCTTTGGGTGGAACAATGGGTACGGACTATTCATCAGACGCTGTGTTACCGCTTTGTGCCAGAGCCTATAGTAATCTGACCCATATTGCAGGTGATTGTGATGAGCTTGGTAATGGGGTAACGCAGGAAGAATTCATTGATCAATTTAACCTTTACCCGTTTGACATTACACCTGACTTATCTGCTAGCGTAAATACCCATTTAACACCACAGCAGAGCGGAAACATCTCAGTGCGGCTGGAATTCGCCAAGCCTATAGACGCTCCTATTAGTGTACTAGTATATCTCGAATCGCAAGCCCTAATAGAAGTAGATAGATTTAGAAGCGTTATCACTGACTTTTAAAATGGATGCTAATACACTTCAGAAAGTAATGGAGCGAGTCACACGTTCCAAATTTATCGGCGTGTTTGCGAAACATTGAGTTTGCCAAGTACGCGAGAATGCGGTAGTCGAACACAGACATCATCGGTAATGAAGGGATTCACTGGATCGCTGTCTATTTTAAAAATAGACAGCGCCTGTACTATTTTGATTCACTCGGTACTCAACCCTGGAGTGATCCTATTATTGTAAAATTTCTCGCTCAGTTACATATTCCCGAAGTTGTGTGGACCCCATTTCGCATGCAAGGATATTTTACTAATGTTTGCGGAATGTACTGCGTCTCATTTCTCATGCATATGTCAAATGATAAAGAATTTATAAATTTTTTAAATTTATTTGACCCGTGTCACACTCGCCGAAACGATGAAATGGTATGCAGACAGATAAAAAACCGTTTTCCAATTGTACGTACTCGTTGTATATTATAATGTTTTTGTTCGTATATTTGTAACGATATATTCGTTTATTGTACTGATTTCTTTCATTTAATAAATTTATGAAAATATATTGTGTCTTCTTATCCCAAAAAGATCGAAAAACACTTACATTATTTCGGTGTGACATTGTTGACTGATCAGTATACCCTCCCTATTCCGAGTTCTTCAAAAGATTGTATAACACGTGTCAAATCCTCATCGGACCTTAAAGGAATAATGCTTTTAAAACATATACAGAGTATACAGACAGATCCCATTATGTGAAGATATCTTTGGTTCGAGGAATGAATGCCATAAAAATTTCGATTTTAGCATAATGGGGATAACCAAATAACATTGATTGACATTTTTTGGCGAGTATCTATTTGACGAGATACTACAACTCTCCATATATATATATAAAATTATAATTATAGACACTTACATTTCTATGGTAGTCCCTTGCGTCGGATTGTAAGGAGCGTCACTGCAAATATCTTCTACGGTTTGCGTTGAAAATAATTCGCCACGGTCAATCGCATTGAAAAGACTAATTGCGGTTAATGCTGCAGTATCACGTTCTTCATACAATTCCGGGGAGACGTACAGGTCCATGGTGGAGGATGTGTGACATTGTTGACTGTTCAGTATCCCCCGTATTCCGAGATTCTTCAAAAGATTGTATAACACGTGTCAAATCCTCATCGGACCTTAAAGGAATAATGCTTTTAAAACATATACAGAGTATACAGACAGATCCCCATTATGTGAAGATATCTTTGGTTCGAGGATTGAATGCCATAAAATTTCGATTTTAGCATAATGGGGTAACAAAATAACTGACATTTTTGGCGAGTATCTATTTGACGAGATACTACACCCCATCCATATATAAATTCTAATTATAGACACTTACATTTCTATGGTAGTCCCTTGCGTCGGATTGTAAGGAGCGTCACTGCACATATCTTCTACGGTTTGCGTTGTAAATAATTCATCACGGTCAACCGCATTAAAAAGGCTAATTGCGGTTAATGCTGCAGTATCACTCTCTTCATACAAGTCTGGGGAGACGTACAGGTCCATGGTGGAGGGAATGATTATTCACTGACGCGAAAATAGCTACTGTTACTCCAAACTGAAAAATATCCCCTTTTATATGCACAATCGCCAAGCTCCGCCCCAAAAGACCAGATGTTCGTAGTGATTGGCTGCCGATGTAGCTGGGTGGAGCTATGACGTGTACCAATCCGCTATAACGAGACCGGACGAGTAACATATATAAAATCGAATTATAGGCACTTACATTTCTATGGTAGTCCCTTATATTATATTTTTTACTTACAAATTATTAGTATTGTTTGTTAACATAATTGTTAACTTATTTTATAATAAAGAAATTATATCCTAATTATATTTTAAAAAGAACATTCGGTTTCAACGTTAAGCTGTGGTCTAAGGCGGCGTGGCATAAATAAATACTAAAATAAAATTAAATGTTAAAAATCTTTATTCATACGTTATTAAAAGTTAAAAATCTTTATTAATAAAACAGGATAGAAGCATATGAAAGTCAAGGTAAACTATAGTTGTAAATTATAGTTAGGTTATACGATGTTTTTCGGGCATACTACTGCCTCGGGTTAAATGATCCTGTTATTTTAAATCACGTATTTGAAAGAGTTAATCATTATTGCTACATAGAAAAAATCGTGCATTACGATGTTTTTCGGTATACTACTGCCTCGGGTCAAATGGTCCTGTTATTTTAAATCACGTATTTGAAAGAGTTAATTATTATTGCTACATAGAAAAAATCGTGCATTACGATGTTTTTCGGGTATACTACTGCCTCGGGTCAAATGGTCCTGTTATTTTAAATCACGTATTTAACGACACATCGCGCTCAATTCCATTGCTATATATGGCTCTAGGATCGGCCCTGACGAGATGTATTTCGTAGGTTAGGTTAGGTCTCTTACATATAAAAGTCCATGTGGTAGAGTAAGCAACGAACCCCATCGACGAGATGTATTTCTGAATCCATGTTAAACTGGAGGTCTAATTTACGAGCGAGTGCACGTATTATGTTCTTGTACCGGCGTAGGCGAGAAAGAGTTAATTAGTATTGCTACATAGAAAAATCGTGCATTATGATGTTTTTTTCGATTATTATTTATTGAACAAAACTCTCGCTCTCTTTCTATATATATATATATATATATATATATATATATATATATATAGAAAGAGTGGTCTGGAAGGAAGTTTACCAATGATTAAATTCTCTTTGCGAGTGACCCGTTGCCCGCGTCGGGCTAACCTTTGGTTAGCTTCCGCCCGAATTGTTCATTCTGACGAAGGTCAAGCTTTTCACTCCACCTTAGACCTACAGTGATGTAATTGTAAACTCGTACAAGCATATCCCGTTATTTGAACAAAACTCTCTCTCTCTCTCTCTCTCTCTCTCTCTCTCTCTCTCTCTCTCTCTCTCTCTCTATATCTATATATATATATATATATATATATATATATATATATAATTGTGGGCATATTTAAGAAATGGAGTCGAGAGAAGTTTTGTTCAAGCTGTCTATGAGAAAGGTCATTGTGGTCATTCGAGTTGGGCAGATTCTCGGAATTCCTTACCTCTAGCGAATTGAGTTTTGGTTAATTTCAACTTTTAATTGAATTGTTTCGTAAATTTTCGTATTGTTTCAATTTTTTTCGCATGGAAAGAGACTCGTGTGTTTCGTAAATTTTCATCTCGATGCAACTTAGATATTATATTATATATATATATATATATATATATATATATATATATATATATATATATATATATACGGGTTTGGGGAATGACGATCGTCGAATTGTTTCATAAATTTTCAATTCCGTTCGTTTTTCCCCCACTGATATTCGAATGTTTATAAACAGAGTTTAATTGGATTCACGTCAGACCATTACTTCGGTCTTATATAATTATTTTAGGATTTATTTCTTGTAATACGTGTTACCTTATTTCTATACAATAATGTCTTGAAGTGCTATTGGATATGGGGAAGGAGATTATAAGCCGAGCTTTTCAGAACATGTATATATATAATTATAGTAAACGTAATAAACTAGTTAACCATAAAACTAATCATTTTCTATTATGACGTTTTCGAAGGTAAACTATGTTATTTGTTTCGAAAAGTTTAAGTTCAATGAAGTTAATGTTAAATTTGCTTCTAAACTAAAATACCACTAATATAATGTAGAAAACATTCTATTTTCACCTGAATTTAATATTAAACCTTATGCATTAGGACATAGAGTTCAAAATAACTGATCTCCGACTTAATTTTCTTTCGATTTTGGACCTTATGTAAGTAAAATCTTTCTTTGAATTCGTATTTGGATTACAGGAAAAATAAGGAGAGCCTGTTTTAAAAGACATTTCTGGATACGCATTAAAGCTATACAGCTTGCCAATAAGCAATGCAACTGTGGAACGAGTATTTTCAAGAGTTACATCAACAAAAAACAAACTTAGGAATCGGATGGGTTTAGAACTTTTAGCTTCTGTACTTCGTATAAAAATGATGCTTGAAGAAAAAAGCATTTGTTGTGTTAATTTTGAACCTTCGTCACCTATGCTTAAATATAATTCTGGCATTTACGAAAAGTCAGAAAAGACCTTTACAAGCCATGATGAAGGAGAAAAAGAAGACGACGAGCTATTGAATTCACTACAATTTTAAATAAAAACCGTAAGTAAATTTTATAGTATAATAAAATAATGAAATTGGGGTTGGGCTACTTTTTGCGACTTTTCGATACGTTCCTCGCTAATTTTGTTCAAAAGTATCTGACAACTCTGCACTGATATTCGAATGTTTATAAACAGAGTTTAATTGGATTCACGTCAGACCATTACTTCGGTCTTATATAATTATTTAGGATTTATTTCTTGTAATACTTGTGTTACCTTATTTCTATACAATAATGTCTTGAAGTGCTATTGGATATGGGAAGGAGATTATAAGCCGTGCTTTTCAGAACATGTATATATATAATTATAGTAAATGAAATAAACTAGTTAACCATAAAACTAATTATTTTCTATTATGACGTTTTCGAAGGTAAACTATGTTATTTGTTTCGAAAAGTTCAATGAAGTTAATGTTAAATTTGCTTCTAAACTAAAATTAAATGTTATAAAATAAATAATATATATATATATATATATATATATATATATATATATATATATATATATATATATATATATACCTAACATAAGAAAAGAATGTGTATATATATATATATATAATAATATATATCTCTCAATCCGATCATTGCAAAAAACTGGAAAGGCCTGCAATTAATAAAGGTGTATTTAAACAGAATTTAATTGGAATAACTATCGTCATATTGTTACACAATGGATGATTAATATTTCTGGAATACATGGCGCTATCTGATGGTGCAATCTGGCACATCAGCACCCGATTACATGGTTTGATGTAGCAACTCTGCATCTGCATACATGGTGCGATCTGACAATTGAACACATTGCGCTATCTGGCAATTCAGCCAGAATAGAGGCTTATAAAAGGCCGCGAAGTTGGTGAAGACTCATTCCCAGCTCGGCTCCAGCCGAGCAAGGACCTCTGGTCCTTCTCTTTCAGGCCCTTTGGTAAAACCCCTTAGTGGCCTCTAAGGTTAGGAAAACGAAAATAATATGCCTTGCTATCAAAGGCAACTACTCTCTCTCTCTCTCTTCTTCAGGTATCTCCCTCCTTCAGGTGTCTCTCTCTCTCCTGCATGTGTACCTACTGCATGTGTACCTCCTGCATGTGTGCGTATGTGTGTGTACCTCCTGCATGTGTACCTCTTCCCCCTTGGCTCAGTCAACTGGCTGATTCTGGCTGATTAGGAGCCTATAAAACAACGCCTACTCGGCTGAAGTCTTAATGTGCACTTGGCTCCTGCCAGGTGAACACCTCTCCTCCTTTCTCTCCTCCTTTCTCTCTGGCCCTTTGGGGGGAATAGCTTGGGGGAGGCCCCCAAGTTGCATGCCCCTTGCAACCTAGGTTGGTGCATGACCCTTGCAACCTAGGTTGGCAACAAAGGCCAGTACTCTTTTTCTTTCTTTTTTTTTTTTTTTCTTTTTTTTCTTTTTTTTGCAACCCCCACCCCCCTTTGCAACATCCCCCACCCCCTTTGCAGCAACCCCCATCCCCTTTGCAACATTACATAATAACCTGCAACATTCTTGCACTCTCCCCTTTTGAGGCTATACTACTAGAACGACGCTTGTATAGAAGAACGTCCGCGCAAGATGAGGAGGGAGAACGAACAAATGAAAAACTGAGGTAACCACCCGGGAATCGAACCCGGGATCTTCCGATTGCCGGTCAGATATGATAACCAGTACACCATTCCCGGATGTCATTAGACGAAAGCGCTTGAGCACCATTCTGTTTCCTTTCCTTCGTGGTTTTATTCATCATAAATATTTTTCACGTTACTTTCGTGAAATAATTTTCATATATATATATATACTTATATATATATGTGTGTGTGTGTGCGCGCGTGTTTTATGAAACGCTATATTACCCTTACATTTAAATTTTTAGAGAATTATATTGCTGATAAATTTGTGGAAGAAATTTTAACGTGGCATTCATTAGAAAACGTAATTGGTGATATGCGGCATCTAATAAGGAGGTAACAATGCGAGGCGTGAAACAAACCCATATTAATTTGTTTACAAGCTCGTTCAACGCCCTCTGTTTCTCATTATTCTTCATTCATAATAATCCCCGATATTAATATAGGAGGAAAACTAAGAAAGTTTCTCCCCAGTGAAGGGAAGTAATCCCAAAAGTAATTTTCTTTTAATAATATATATAGCGAGACCTGAAAATAACCTCATTTTTTGGGAATGTAGCCCTTAATTAAGATATTTTAGGCTGATTTGGAGATATCTTGCGTAAGATGAGAGAGCGTCACACGAAAGAGAGTTTTCAGTGGACGATTCTCGTACTTGAATTCCTCGTGAAGGGTCTTAAAATACAGGCTTCAATTACCCTTGTTAAGTATTAACTTGTAGAATTGGATGAAAGAGTTTCCGTTTCGGTTCTTGCTCTTCTCATACAATTTTATACCCAAATATTGGTCTCGGGCTTTTGTACAAGGAATAAAGGCTTTCACAGTTCTAATCGTAACAGAAAGGTTTAGATGAAAATGAAAAATAAATACGCATATTCAACATATAGGGTGGGGCACGGGAATCAAGTGTTTTTTGAATAGCTAGTAATCGGCCATTAGGAATGGGAGGGGCGTGCGGTAGGTAGCATTCCATTCCTGGGTTCATAGCATTTAACTTTAACTAACACTCACCTTTATCTTTCAGGTGCCATCATGGAGCAGTGGACGTTAGAACACCGCATGTTCGCGTATGATCATTTTGTTAGGAGTGGCGAGTCAGTGACAGCAGTTCAGCGTGCGTTTCGCCGCAGATTCAACAATCATCGAAATGACTCTGTTCCCGCTCGTGACACAATCTTACGTTGGGTTAACAATCTTCGAACAGGAGGCTCAATAATGAAAACAAAACCGAAGGGGCCGCAACGCACTGTGCGTACTCAGAGAACGTTGAAAGGGTCAGACAAGCGATGTTGCAAAGCCCAGGCCGCTCTGCTCGGAGACATTCAGCTGCACTCGGAATCAGCAATCGTACTGTTAGACGGATTATTCATTTCGATGAATGTTGAATCTGCGGCGAAACGCACGCTGAACTGCTGTCACTGACTCGCCACTCCTAACAAAATGATCATACGCGAACATGCGGTGTTCTAACGTCCACTGCTCCATGATGGCACCTGAAAGATAAAGGTGAGTGTTAGTTAAAGTTAAATGCTATGAACCCAGGAATGGAATGCTACCTACCGCACGCCCCTCCCATTCCTAATGGCCGATTACTAGCTATTCAAAAAACACTTGATTCCCGTGCCCCACCCTGTATAACAGGGTGGAGAAAAGTCTTTAAGAATTTTATACATACAACTATTGAATTAACAACATTATACAGATACTGTAATTGTTGAAAGGATGAAACGAGTCAAACAAAGAATCTATAAGAATTTTATTCATACAAATATTTTGTTAAATTGTAATTTAATCTTCAAAGAGTGCTCCATCCGCTATGATACATTTGTGTCTGTGAAACTCTTCATTGTTCTTCTGAACATATCGAGTGGAATCCTTTTCAGTTGTTCATCTATTCTTCGGCCAAGGGCATTCACATTTCGATAGATGAAACCAGGAGTGTAGAGTTTGTCACACAAATAAGCCCAAAGCCAGAAATCACATGGGATTAAATCAGATGATCTGGTTGGCAACTCGATGGGACCTCGCCGCTCAAACCATCTTCCTTCAAGGTTCGGATCAAGAATCTCACGCGCAGCTGCAGAGTAATATAACGGCGCTCCATCATGTTAATAAGCCAATTCCTAACAACGCTATTAGTGTGGCAAAACTTTGTATCTCTCAATACCTGGCAACAGCATTTTCCATCCATCGTATCTCTCGATATGTCAAAGGAAACGAGTCTTGAATAACCAATGCACGCCAAAACTGTTAGTGTAGGGCCTAGCCGTTTTAACGGGTTTATCCAATTGTATTTTGAGATTTTTTTTCGGCCCAGTAGTGAACGTTGTGTTTGTTTCCTTTATTCGTTAAACTGAAGACACATTCATCTGAAAATTTGATCTTTCGAACGAAATCTGGATCAGTGTTGAACTTTTGTCTCATTGTTTCAGCAAACTGCAGTCGTCTATCAGAATGATCGTCGTATGTGAGGTGAGAGTAAATGGGTTTGTAATCGTGGTACCCCCCTGTGATTTCAATATTTTTGCTACTGAAAATTTGGTAATACCCAATTCCTGCGCGACTTTTCTCGTTGAAGTTGTTGGATCGACTTGAAGAGTGGCGAGGACATTTTTTCTTTGTTGTTGTCTCCTTTCGCCGTTGCTGGCCTTCCGTTTCTTGGACGATCTTTTACCAGGCTCCTTGTTTCCAAAAGTTTGAGCTTCTCGTATCGAAGAGTGGTTGCATTTGGTGGTGGTTTATTATTTTTTTATTGAAATAAACTCAAACTTTCTTCACAATTATTATAAGAAATAGTCCGTCCACGATACAAGATACACTTTTTCTTAATTGCTATATTCTATCGTTACTGACATGACGCTGAACGGGGCTAGGGCCTAGGGCCTTCCTGTTTTAGCCTAGGGCAGTGGTTCTTAACCTTTTTACTACCATGCCCCCTCTAGGAATTGGTCCTTCCCTCCACGCCCCCCTTGCATCAAAATAACATTATCTCCCAGATTTTAAAGAAAAATGAAAAAAATTGTTTTTAATCTCTTTATTGAGTATGAATTAGTGAGATACTTGACACTGCTTCTTAGCTACTAGATCTTGAATGCGTGGTTGAATGCCAGAGAGTGCACAGCGTAAGTCCCCTTCAACATTCAGCCTGTTTCTGTACTTGGTCTTGACAGCAACGAGCGTGGAAAATGCAGTTTCACAAAGATATGTGGATCCGAACATAGTTAGAATCCGAAGAGCCTGATGTGAGATCAGAGGGTAAACAGGAAGGTACTTGACCCAGAACGTCTCAAGATCCAGTTCTTTGAAGTCTTCCTTAGCTGTGGAGTTGAACTTCAACTCAAGAAACTCCTCTTGCACTTCATCCGAAACATCAGCTACTTCACATTGAAATGGGTTCCTGATGAATTTCCAGGCTTCACGCTTCTCATCTATATCTGGGAAGTATCTGATGAATTCTGTTTTCAAGTCAGTTAGATGAGTGATTATTTGTTTCTTAACCTCAGAACTAAGGTTACCCTGAATGAGAGCAGAATCCAAGTTACTAAAACTGGCTGTATTTCCCTGCTGAATTCGACACTTCCAGAGGTCGAGTTTGGCCATGAAGGTTCGAATGGTGTCGTGGTGCGTGATGATGTTGATGTTTTTCCCTTGTAGTTTAAGGTTGAGAGCATTCAACGCTTCGAAGATGTCCACCAGGTAAGCTAGAGATAGCTGAAAACCTTCAGACTGGAACTTGTCATGGAGATCTGCCTTCTGCTGCGAATCTAGAAATATTGCTACTTCTTCTCGTAGTTCATAAAGCCGTCCAAGCATGTTCCCCTTTGATAGCCATCGTACGTTCGTGTGAAAAAGCAAGGCTTCATGTTCAGATTCCATATCCTTACACAGCAGTTTGAAGAGACGACTGTTTAAGGCTCCAGCTTTGATAAAGTTGACTACCTTGATAACCACGTTCAGGACATCCCTCATTTCAGCAGGTAAAGTTCTGGATGCTAAGGCTTCACGATGAAGTATGCAATGTGTACCTACAACAGATTGATTTTTTCTTTCACCCTTGTAATGAATCCAGACTGCAGACCAAGCATGGCTGGAGCTCCATCAGTGCACACCCCTACCAGCGAGTCCCACGAAAGTTGGTTTTCCTGAATGAAGTTTGATACATCATGAAATATAGCTTCTGCTGTTGTACAACTTTCCATGGGGTGACAGAACAGCATTTCCTCTTTTACACTGTTGCCTGACACGAAACGAGCATACATCAGTAGCTGAGAACATTGAGCGATGTCAGTCGTTTCGTCACACTGGATGCCAAAAACAGGAGAATCTCTTACTTGGTCGAGAATTTGATCTTTGATGTCTTGACTCAATTCATCGATCCTTCCCTTGACTGTATCGTTTGACAGTGAAATTTGGGAAAGCTTGTTTGCACTATCTTTCCCAGAACGAGTTCTGCTGCACGGAGTATACTTGGTTTTATGAGAGACTCTCCGATGTTATGGCTCTTCTTGCTCTTTGCAATCAACATAGCGATCTCATAGGAAGCCTCAACCCTTTGAAGTTTTTGCCGAAATGCCCCACTACCGTCCAACTTAGCTTGCTTCAGGGAGTGTCTTTTTGTTTCAAAGAATGCCTTGGGCTTGTCTGCAAGAGCAGGATGTGTTGTCCTCAAGTGGCGTTCGAAGCGTGAGGGCCGCATTCCATCATTGCTCAGAGTCTTGTAACATGTCACACACTGGGGACCTCTGTGTCACCCTTTTGGAGGGACACGAATCCAAATCGAATATATTCGTCAAGATACTTCCGCTTCTTTGCACTCATTGCGAATTATTTGATGTGCAGTGGACAACACAAATCTGTGAACAAAACATAAGGCACGTGTAAGGTAAGATAAACATCACCACGTGCTCATAAACACCACAACATGATCAATAACAAACACATGATCGTAAAGTTCGTAAACACTACAAGTGACTACAATCATACATGATCATAAACACCACCATATCATTAACAAACATCACATGATCATAAACACCACCATATCATTAACAAACATCACATGATCATAAACACCACCATATCATTAACAAACATCACATGATCATAAACACCACCATATCATTAACAAACATCACATGATCATAAACAACACCATATCATTAACAAACATCACATGATCATAAACACCACCATATCATTAACAAACATCACATGATCATAAACACCACCATATCATTAACAAACATCACATGATCATAAACAACACCATATCATTAACAAACATCACAACATGATCATAAACACCACCACATAATTATTAGGTAATATTATTAAACACCACATTATAGTAAACAACACATCATGATCATAAACACATGATTATTAAGAAACAAATCAACATCATCATAAATACAACTTTACCATAACCACCACATGATTTAAAGCACCGCCAACTTCTGATAAAATACAAACGGAAATCAAAACTTGCGAAAAACAAACAGAGCAACACATGCGTGTTCTTAATTCACCAACAAACTTATGGCTGCTTACTGTTTTTAGGTAAATATAACAACTGAGATAAAACATACCTGTAGTCAACCAAACACTGATTTGAATTACACAATATATTTGCAAAGTTGCGTGCAAGCGTGAGCGAGCAAGCCCGTGAGCGAGCAAGCGAGTAAGAGAGCGTGTGTGGGTGTAACCCGATTTTTATATGTTTTGCAGCGGAAATGCAGATCAATTCCAGACTATTCCAGAAAGCGGAAAGAACACGTGTAATAGTGATGTTAATTTACTGTTAAAGCAATGTAACTTATTTATAAAGAAACGTAATTATTGGTTTGTTAGTAAATTATGATTATTAAATATGAAACATCAATAATGAATTAGAGTATGAAGTAGAGTAAGTAGAGTCTACTTACTCTACTACTCTACTTAGGGCCTACTTAGTATTGCCTTATACTTATAGCTTTAGTTTTCTATAGTCTACTAAAGTAGACTATAGAAAACTAAAGCTATAAGGGATACTTTTGCATTTTTTCATAAACTTCTCAATATTAGCCCATGCTCTCGTTAAGAGAATAACAAATACAATTAGAGAAATTCCTGTTTTTCCCCAAGGGATCGCGGCCCCCCCCCTGGAAATTACCGACGCCCCCCTAGGGGGGCGCGCCCCCCATGTTAAGAACCACTGGCCTAGGGTCATTCCTGGGCTTGTGTTGTTGCTTTGAAAAGTATCGCATACACTGCAATGACATCATTAGAATTTATTTATTATTAACAAATTATTTGTATGTATAAAATCCCTAAAGAATTTTCTCCCACCCAATATATATATATATATATACGAGAGCGAGAGAGAGATATTGAGACATCTGTGTTAAGGACAGGTAGATTTAAAGATAATCCACAGAAAAAAAATCTAAAAGTTTCAAAATTTCTTGAAAAAACTCTCTCTCTCTCTCTCTCTCTCTCTCTCTCTCTCTCTCTCTCTCTGTATATATATATATATATATATATATAATTCTTTATCATATCTTGCTGGCTTGAAATACTGGTGCATCATAAAGGGAGAGAGAGAGAGAGAGACGGTGAAAATCTTCCTCTGTGAAATCGGATGAATCAAAGTCTTTTGAAACTTTATAAAGAATTCAGCGCGGCAAAAGACCCAATTCTCACTTCAGTTTCATATTCGAGATTATCTTCAAACTCTTTTAACGATGAAGAAACAACAGTATTTATTTGCAATTTTAAATGGACCACTGTTTCTGGTATTCATTAATATTTGCCGCTTGTACAGTATTATCCTCACCACGGTAGATATTATTAATTGATGTAAGATTATTATTTGTGAAAATAAAAGGAAAACAAGGTTCAGCTGTCGCGTAATTCATCCTGGAGGATAAGTCATCAAAGTTTATGCATTATTGGCGAACCTTAAAGATGCGAACTTAATCATTTACTTAACTGGATCTTTCCATCCCAATAAAAGAGAATTACTCGAGGGATAACTGAAAATAGGACTTTCGGTACTGAGGACTTTTGCGGGAAAAGACTTCTTGACCGACCTTACACTTTCCAAACATAGAGAAATTTTTCTCGAACGCAAAATTTTTACGACGAAAGTGTTTCATTTTTTTTTGTATGTAGGAATGAGGGAGCTAAGGGGGAGCGCCCGAAAAAGTAACCCCTCCACGGAAGGAGGAAAGAGTAAAAAACAAGGTACCCCAGGCTCAATGATACCATTTTTCTCTTTCTTTTTATATAATTTTTCAAGAGATTGTGTAGTGTGTAATTGCATGGATGTGTAGTGAAGAATAAAGGGAGAAGAGTGTGTTTGAAAGCATGCTGGATTGCTCACAGGGTAGATGAGACAATGAAAAAGATCAGCTAAGAAAGACTAACAGGAGAAACGGGAGTTCCAGCACTCCCTGTCTCCTGCCGAACATCCACCTCCGGAGTACTTCCCTGGTCGACTGGTGTCTACAATCTCCTTATATTTTGTTTTACTTTACCCAACTTAACCTAACCTAACCTACATTTACAAAGACTAATAAAATTTTCTTAAACAGTAAAAATAAAATAAAATATTTCTCTACAATATTTTCAGAAAAAAATCCAGTCTAGTTTTTGCTGTTTTTTGAAAGTGTAATAGTCCTTATATCCTTCTTCTCTTCGTGAAAATTCTCATCCTTGTCAGTGAAACGAGTCTAGTAATAATAATAATAATAGGCCTAATATTATTAGTATTATTATTATTACTACTATTATTATTATTATAATGATAATAAACAGTCAATAAAAATTTACGAAATTTTACATAATTTTAAATGAAATTATTTATGAATGATGCTTAATAAAAATAAATAATTTAGGATAAATTATGAAATTAAAAGTGCTTAATGAAATTAGCATATCTTAGATAATTATAAAATGGGAACTTAATTACTATGGTAATAATTGCAGTAGTGAACTTATAATCAGTAGGAGCTGATGAAGTACTTCTTTAATGATTTGCGAAATACAGTTACTAATGGAGCCTGCTTGATATCTACGAGGATTGCATTCCATATATCTGCTCCTTTGAAGCATCTTTGGGTTGCGTGACTTTACGATCGCCCTGATATATTAGATTATCACTTGTTAACTTAAACCTTTGTAACACAGTTTCAAGCCGTGTGTACTGATACAGTAAAACTACATTCCTTTCTTGAAGACAAATAATCAGTCATTTTTCATTTCTACCCTTCCAAACCCTTTTCATTTTCGTCCATTATTTGAAAATTGAAGGAAATTATTCCACAGCTCTTCTACGAAATTTTCTTAATTCCTCCATTTCTGTAGAGTTGCGTGACTAAAATACCAATGGTCGTCTGTATGTTTATATATTTAAATATTTTCAATTTACTTTGATTAATAATCCTTGCGGAATAACGATATTTCGTCGATGTGACATTTTACTGAAGAGTTAAGATTAGGTTAAGTTAGGTTAATGAAGTGTCGTCGTCGATGAAATGTGTAAAGGTCGGTAAAATGACCTGAAATAAGATATTTTTTGCCAAGTGTTCTGCGACATGTCGTTGGAGTAAGAATAAGTTAGGTTAGGTTAGCGTAAGATTAGTAAGATTACTTGAAGTTAACTAGGTTTCTTAGAGTGTCGATAGAATGGATAGAGGTCCTTTCGGTGGCCAGGGTAACGTCATTTTATCGAAGTGAAATATTCTCAACTGACAGTGGTCGACATGTGGAGGGTTTTAAATCCGGCAAACCCTTAATATATTACAGACGAGTGTTAGAGATTTTATCGACGGAACAGTTATCCACAAATTGTATTACGTTGACTTGTAGGTACAAGGAGTCTGAAGGAGGAACTATAATTTATTTTGATTTTACACCGGAAGATATGACGCGAGCTACAGGACAACTAAAATCACATTCAGCATCAGGTCCAGAAAAATAGAACGCTTCACTGATTAACTGTAAAAATGTCCGGTTAAGCGTAGGCTAAGTTAGGTGGCTGATACAAATTTGGTTAGGTAATTTCTCGGCAAACCAACATCAAAGAGGCCGTCGGTTGTATGTCCAGTTTAGGTCCTGTCGGAGGTATTCCTTGTCGAGAGAATACGCATACGTTCCTGCGGGTTAGGTTAAATTAAATTAGCATAGGTTAGGTACAATTAAGTTACGCTAGGTAATACAAATGTCGATAGCGTATTGCTACCGATAAAATGTATATCGTCTTGTATTGCGTGACCTTAAACAAGCATGCATACGACAGTAGATGTTGTCTGACTTTATATGACCAAATACTTGACAAAGTTCAAGGAGGAAATCATAGGGAAAGGAGTTTCTTTTATTGAAAAGAATCCCAAACTCTTGAGAAAAAAATAAATAAACTTGAAGGTCCGAGTTCCCCAAATTCAGATCTCGATTTTTCTTCTCAACTTGCGTGACCTTTCGATCACGAGGAGAAATTTTCCTTTTTTTAGCTTGTTTTTCTTTGATTTTCAATTTTGCTCGAAATTAATTATTTTAATTAAAAACTTATTTACTTTTTTGGCCATTTTTGTTTGCAATTATTTTCGTCACTCAAATAAATTTCATTCCATTTTTCAAGTGTTGTGGAAAATAAACAAAATAAATAACATCCGCAGGTGGCGAAGAGACCATATTTGGGTTCATTCTTTTGCCAACGAGTGATAATATTAACCATTCTAATAAAATAAAAAATTTCTCTCTCTCTCTCTCTCTCTCTCTCTCTCTCTCTCTCTCTCTCTCTCTCTCTCTCTCTCATTATAACCTCAATCTACGGTATGATGGGAAGCTACTCAAACGTGTTATTACGGATAATAAACTTAAATTAGAAAATATAATAACATAATTTCTCTGAGAATAATTTAACTCTCAGCATGCCATGAACTGACTGATCATGCAACTGAAAAGTGAAAAAAAAGACTGTGTAACCTTTACATTTTAATTAAAATGAGAACGATATAGTTAGTGCTGTCCGCATTTATGTACCGTATCATGTCGAGGTTAATACTCAATTCAGTTTTGTAGTGACTAAAATAATCTAAAAAAAGTAAGCCTACACTGGGTTACTGATTAGGAGATCGTAGGATCGATCGAGTCCAGGTTAGGACTTTATAATTTAAAACTTCCTCGGCGGGTTGTCATTTGGATTCCACGTTAGGCTGTTGGTCCAAGGAATGAAGTATTCAGGCGGAGGCAAAACTAGGGTTACCAAGTATATATATATGTATGAAATACAACGATTTAAAAGAAATATCTGAAATATTCAGCTCACTATGTATCAGTTTTCAGTACCCCGAAAAATGACAAAATAATATATGATATAAATACAAGGAGTCTCAAGGAGAGACTAATTTATTTTAATTTTACACCACAAAATACAGTATAGCGCGAGCTGCAGGACGACTAAAATCACATTTAGTTGCAAGTTCGGACAAATGGAATGTTTTACTGATTAACTGTAAGAATGAATTAACTCTGCCCCTACATTGGATGAACATAGAGAAGATCTCTGGACACGGGAAAAATATCGGACATCCTGAAGAGACCGAACATTGTTCCTATATATATAAAGCAAGGGATAGATCTCAGTGACAACTCATCTCACGAAAATATTTGAAAGAAAAGATATAAAAAATCTATGGCTTTATGGAGACACAGGAAAAATTTAATAAGAACCAACATGGATTCCGATCAGGAAAATCGTGCCTGTTATAGCTAATAGAACATTATAATAATATCATTGATGCGCCCGAAAATAATGAAAATTGTTGCCAAGACTTTGCCAAGGTATTCGACAAGCGTGTTCATGGTATACAAAGGAATACAAAGGACACCAAACAGCAACAGACCGGCTGGTCCCTACGAAGCAGTCTGTTTAAGAAAAAAGGTTAAAAGAAGTAAGAAAATTTAAAGACGAGTGAAAGCTTTAAAGCAAAGCAGAGAAAAGAGGTTGAGAGGTAGGAAAGAGGTTGAGAGGTAGGAAAGACACTTGAAGCTAAAGTGAAAATTTTAAAATAGGGAAATGGGAATCCAAATTAAAATTCTACAATATTTCTACGCGCTAACAAATGTTTCCAGCTAAAGGTTTAAGACAAAATAAGCATCTAGTTTCTTTTTAAAAGATTCGATCGAATTACTTTGAACTACGCTAGCTGGTAATCCATTCCACAAATTAACTGTACGATTGAAAAAAAAAAATTTAGCTTCATTAGAATTAAATTGTTTACCCACGAATTTCAGACCATTACCGCGAGTTCTCTCTGCATTCCTGAAGGTGAAATATTTTTTCGCGTCGACATTATCAAAACCTTTAATCATTTTAAAAACCTTTTTACGAGTGAGAATAAATTTAACGTTTCTAAACGGGCAGCGTAGGATTTGTTTCTTAGTCTGGGAATCACCTTAGTAGCTCGTCGCTGCACTCTCTCCATTCTGTCTTGTCTTGCGTAAAAATGGGGGACCAGAATTCATCGGAGTTTTCCAGATGGGGGCCTACTAAGGAATTATATAATGTTAGCATTGTTTTCTCCGATTTAAATTCAAACGATCTACCAATAAACCTTAATATTCTATTTGCTTTTCTGACCGCTTCGATACATTGCTTGGTTGAAGAGTGTCGGCAACAGTAATACCGAAATCTTTCTCTTCAGTCACACTTGTTAGTGTCTTGTCACGCATAAAATACTTTTCTTTAATATTGTTTCTACCGATATGCAACGTTTTACATTTTTCTATATTAAAGTTCATTTGCCAAATTTCCGCTCACTCGAGTAATTTATTTATATCTTCTTGAATCTGTAAACGTTCTGTTGCTGATTTTGTTCGTCCCCCCAGTTTGGTATCATCCGCAGTTTTTGAAATTATACTCTTAATTGCCAAGTCGATGTCATTGATATAAATAATAAAAAAACTAGTCCCAGAACTGATGCCTGAGGCACGCCGCTAGTTACACTTTTCCAGTTAGACGCTTTGCCATTAATGACCACTCTTTGTTTACGTGCACTAAGCCAATTTTCGATCCATTTGAAAACATTACCATCAATTTCGTAAGAATGAAGTTTAGCTAATAACACTGGTACGCAACATAGCTGATGTTTCAACATACTCGTACATAATTGTTTTTTGTCAATTCCAGTCTGCTGAATCCAAAAATCACATCAATTTTTCCTCATCAAGTACAGTTTTCTGGCAAATACCTATCACCCATTTTGTATGGATGATATATAGACATACACCAATTATGCAATATACTGTATATGTATAATATATACATAGAATGATTTATTCATTATATTTATATGCAGATACCATATATATATATATATATATATATATATATATATATATATATAGATATATATAAATATTTGAAAAGCTAAGCTGCAACACGAGTCTAAAGGTTCACTTTCTTCACTCACTCGCATTTGGACTATTTTCCTGAAAATTTGGGTAGTGTGAGTGAGGAACAAGGAGAAAGGTTCCACCAGGATATCAAGACTATGGAAAAAAGATACCAAGGAAGGTGGGATGTCAACATGATGGCAGACTACTGCTGGTCTCTGAAACGGGAAGGCTTGGAAGAAATGCAGCACAAGAAGCGAGCAATAAAACGACGATTTTTTCCTACTGATCAGTCATGATTGATCTATTATGTATCAATTAAGTATCAAAGATGAATTTACTTTGAAATGTATTGTCTTTGTATTTCTTATAATTTTGTACGCTTGAAAATTTAGTTGTTTAATTGTTGTTTAGTTGCTTAATATATCTGACTTATATTTTATGAAAAACCGTGACGTGATACATAAAAATGGTTGTGAAATTTGAAATCAGCATGGCAAAATTGCATAAAATCACGTGATAGAAATAAAATATCTCGTACTTTGGTTTGAGATGTAGACTTGTGTAATCTTCTATGTGGCACTTTATTAAACGCTTTTTGAAAATCGAAATATATGAGCTCTACCGTATTAGTCTCGTCATATACTTATATTTACAATATCATTAAAGAAGTCGAGCAAATTAGAAAGACAAGAACGATTACGTCGAAAGCCGTGTTGAGAATCTTTGATTAATTTCTAAGTGATTAACTGTTTTGTCTAGAACAATCGTCTCCATAAGCTTACCAACTACTGAAGTCAGGCTGCTGGAACGATAATTTCTCGGAAGTGATTTATCCCCTTTTGTAAATGTTGGCGTAATGTTTGCAAGGAGGGACTATTGTGCAGTTCATTTCTTCAGGTTCTTTAAGTACCTTAGGGAAAAGCTTATCCGGACCGGGAGTTTTATTAGGATTAATTTTACCCATGGCCGAGAGTACTTCGCTTTCACTGATGGTAAAATCGTGAAGCTTTAAATGATTATCACTGAGCATGAATAGAGGACAGGAATGTTGTTCATACTTTCGTCATTGAAGACGGAAGAGAAGAACTTATTGAAAATTTCCGTCATTTGTAAGTAACGTAAATTTGTTCGTTGTTTTCGCCTATGAGTGAACCAATAGCCTGCGAAGCTACTTTTTTATTCCAACCATAATTATAGAATTCCTAATAAGTTTTTTACTTCGCCTTCTCAATAGCTTGTAAGCATTTTCATCGGATAAATTATTTGATTCTTTAAATTTAAAATACGCGTTCCTTTTTAACGTTAAGCTACTTTTAATTTCAGCATTCCACCATTTAAGTTTAACAGACTTCTCCAGTTTCTTTTTATGTAATGGGATATTACTCGATTCTAAACGTTTAAAATAATTATAAAAAGAAGTCCATGTGCCATTGATATCATCGTGCGATAGAGCCTCATCCCAATTATTGGTCGAAAGTTGTAGTTTCATGTCAAGAAATTTAGCTCTTTCAAAATTGAAAACGTATTCCAGACTCTCCGAATTATGAACATTAATTGCAACTCAAATGTTATCTGCCTATGATCGCTGGTGGAGAAGTAGTCCGCGACAAAGATATTATCAATTAAGTCTAGGTCTGTACTTAAAACTAAATCTAGAATATTGCGTTCTCTAGTGGATTCCTTGACCATTTGAGAAAGTGAACTTTCGAGCAAACACTCGTACAGTCGGCGACCGGAATTAGACTGTAAAGCACCACCCCAATTCTTGCAAGGTAAATTAAGATCTTCTATAATTATAATTAACGCATCATATTCGCTACTTCTACTTACATCAAAAATTAGTTCCTGAAGCCAATTATCACCATCGACAGTCTGAGAGGGAGACCTGCATACTAAACCTATAATAAAATGAAAAACTTATAAAAAATGAAAAACATACGAATAATAGGCAAAGTAGGAAAATAAGGTTAGAACGCCAACAAGTTGTTGCAGCCCAAGGAATATCATCAACAGAATCGGAGTTGTGTAATCCTGTACTACAAAGA
Source organism: Bathynomus jamesi (assembly GCA_023014485.1). Lineage (NCBI taxonomy): Eukaryota > Metazoa > Arthropoda > Malacostraca > Isopoda > Cirolanidae > Bathynomus > Bathynomus jamesi. Next base: position 653,872 of record JAJOZX010001274.1, on the reverse strand, counting down.
ACAGTATTAGAGCCACAACTTTTCATTACAATGCTAACCGATACATGCAGATAACGAAGTAACATACAGAGAGAGAGAGAGAGAGAGGTAGTAGGTTAGCATCGCTGACCTCGAATCCACTGACCCTGGCGGTCAACTTACTCAGTTCATCCTTCCAAACAAAAAAATTGGTTCGTAGATAAATGCTCAGGTAACGCAAAAGATGTGATAATGACGTTATTACAATGTTCTAACAAACATTTTAAACAACGTTATTGAAATGCAGCACATAACATAACGCTCAATTTCTTTTAATTCATATATCACAAAATATTTCACACATTAATTTGTAGGGTACATCATTATAATTTTTTCATGTAGTTTATGGTAGAGAAATAGGCTTTGTTATCATCAAGGTGACAGTAAATTATGATGTATTCTACAGCTGAACGCGTGTTTATTGTGAAGTGTTATTTCCATACAAAGAGTATGATGGGAATGAACATGATTTTAAAGCACAATTTAGAGGCAGGAAACCTCCGAGAAGATCTACAATAAAGAGACTAATGCAGTAATTCGAAAACATTACAGATGTGAAAGACATTTTGAGAAGTCGTGTTCGTCAAAAGAAAACTGTAGAATACACAATCTTGTATTGTAAATTCGATGATAACCTTGCTTATCCTAAACTACATGAAAACCTCCAACATTCCCTAAAATTAATAATGTATCGTAGAAATTTATATGTTAAGTAATTTGTAACAGTGGAATTAAACAAAATAAAGCAACCTTTTTTTCGGTGACCTTGGCCATATATATATATATATATATATATATATATATATACACAGGGTGTCCCAAAAGGTATGGCCTAAAAATAAACTTTTAAATTTTTTTTTATTATAAATGATAGAGTTAAAGAACAATGATAAAAACAACAGGCATGAATGCTTTAAGTTTTATTTAATATAGTTAGTAAACCTCCACTTGATATCATCCGATATTTATGTACTTTGAATTTTTAATCCAGAAATACGTCGTCCTCTCCATTATGAATTCTTAAAGCCTTTATTTTAAAGCCTTTAATTCTTGATATCATACTATATCATAGTTCTCATACGCGCAGATGTTATAATACAGTATATATATATATATATATATATATGAAAGATAAAATAAGAGATGACTAAGGCTTGTTCGTAGGGAAACGTACATGTAATATGAAAAGAAATCCCAAGTCGACAACAAACATCAATTTATTTTCGCAAATGTTTCGGAAGTACTCTTTCCACCTTCAGTGCTATAAACCAGTATTCATTATTTTTAGTCCTGAAGATGGAAGAAGAACTTCCGAGGCGTTTGTGAAAATAAAATGATGTTTGTTGTCGCCTTGATCTTTCTTTTGATACTATATATGATAATGATAAGCTTTATTGGTAAGATATAAATCCTATAAAATTGTATAATATTCTTGAAGGTAATAAACGATAAGTCAAACGATAATAAATTTAAAAAAACTAAATTAAGACTAAAAGAGAAATCAAAATAAGACACGTACTGAGACAAGTAATAATAAAAACTACTCACAGCTAAAGTAGGGCATGGTTCCGATTAATCAGTTAATCAGTTAATCATTATTTCGAATTTAATCATTAATTAATCAAAAAACTTTTTTTTTTAAGATGATGGAAAATGATTCATTTTCCATATAATTTCAGCAGAATTTTACCTCAAATTTGCTAATGTATCATTTGAATTTGGTACCTTTTTGCATGTATGAACTGTCTAATCCGACCTTGCCTGATTTCTTGAACTAAAGCGAACTAAATGTTTGAGCAAAATGTTTTTCTTTGGTCTTATCTCACGCAACAGAAACAATAAAGCTCTTCCTTACTCTTTTCAGAAGTATTTAATTTTTAATAATTTTTAATCAGTTAATCATTGATTAATTAGAAAATGTCATCATTCATCACTTTCTCCTAAAAATGATTAATTAACCATGCCCTAAGCTAAAGCTACAAAAAGAAAAAATGGAAATAAAAATAAAAAGTACACGTAGCGACAATACCAACATAAAGTATATAAGCCGCTCCAGACCACAACCTGCCAAGCGCCGTGGGGCCAGAATTGAGTTATTTATACCACTATATTCCCCCACCCTTCCTCTATCCCGTGGGTGAGTCAGGGAGCAGATTGTGGACATGTGCGTCTGGTCGAAATGAATCAGATATCGTTATTGGTTCAAAAGTTCTGGCATTTTGCAAGTTGACAAACTTTAAATGCAGTTTTCTCCATTTTTTAATTTTGGCGCTTGGCAGCTTGTGTTCCGGAGCGCCTCATATGGTAATCATAATGATGATAATGATAATGACAATGATAATGTTTATTGGCGGAAGGCAGATCCCATAAAATAAAAAGGTACGGCACCTATCAAGGTAATTTTAAGTTTTATGGAAAATGTAAATATAGCTAAAGAGAAAAGAACTAATGATATCAATATTTATGGATTTGAGTAAGGCGTTTGATGGAATAGACCCACGCTTCTCAAACTAGGGGTCGCTACCCCTCAGGGGGTCGCGTAAATATTATTGGGGGTCGCAGAAACATTTGAAAATATTATTTTTTTCATAAATATACAGTGTTAGCACCTATTGCTTTTATGACATTGAGTGAAGGGTCGCGAAAAAATTTGTCTGATCCAAAGGGGTCGCAAGTGAAAAAAGTTTGAGAAGCCCTGGAATAGACCATAATAGTCTATTTAATAAATTATATTGTTACCGCTTCAGAGGAGCAATCAGTGATTGGTTTAAAAGTTATTTGTCCAATAGATATCATTTTGTATCAGTTAATAAGGTTTGCTGAACTAAACCGCTTGTCAAACATAGTGTACCACAGGGCTCAGTTTTGGGTCCACTGTTATTTTTATTATATATAATTGACTTTCCATGTTCATCTAATATACTTAACTTCATAATGTTTGCAGACGATAAAAATGTGTCTTTTTCTTCCAGGATGTTAATTCAGCTAAAAATATATTTAAATCAGAATTTATAAATGTAATGAAATGGTTGACCACCAGTAAATTCTTCCTAAATACCAGTAAAAGAAACTTCACGACTTTTACTAATAAAAGAAATGTGTATCTTGATGTGAGATACACATGAAATCGCCGTAAAGGAGTGTACTGTAACAAAATTTCTTTGTGTAATGCTAGATAAGAATTTGCAATGGAGTGATCATGTAAATTATATCGCCAAAAAGATTTCAAGGAGTGTTGCTATAATGTTTAAATTTAGAAATGTAGTCCCTAAACAGGTTTTATTAACTTTGTATTGTACTGTTGTTTTTCCTTATATAACGTACTGCTCCCCTCTTTGGGGAAACTCCACTAACAACGCTTTAAACAGCTAAAGAGCTAAAACTACTGAAATTCAATGATATAATCAAACTGACACATTTTATTTTTGTTTACAAGTGTAAGAACAAAATCATTAACTTACAATAGGTAAATAAATATTTTGTAACTCATCAAGAAATCCACTCATATCAGACTAGAAAGAGATCAAATTATGTTATACCTCAATTTAGATTGTCTTCATCTCAAAAATTACCCATTTTCATTGGATTGAAACTGTAGAATGATTTAAATGCTGATATAAAATATATTGTGAATGTAAATTCGTTTAAAACTAAGTTGAAATCTCGATTAATAATGGCATACTAATAAAAATCTAAGATTAATGTGCATTACTATTGTTTATTCACTTCTTGTGTGTAACCTAGGATTAAAGATACATTACTTGTGATTGTTCAGCTCTTATCTCTCATGTATAATATTAATTTCTTTGTATGGTATTGGTATAATACTATGTATAATATTGATTTCTTTGTATGGTATTGGTATAATAATATGTATAATATTGATTTCTTTGTATAGTATTGGTATAATACCTTCAATTTTGATTTTGCATATGTTATATCGATAATAGCAATTTAAGATTAATACATACCCTCATTATTAATTCTTATTCATGAGTTATGTATTATTAATAATAACTATGTTTTATTTTTAATTAAGAGCCCAGTAAAGCCTAAAGCTTAAGGGTCAAATAAAATAAAATAAATAGTTCAGTTGGAGCAAGTGTAGTTTACGTCCCCCTGACGCAAAAGGGGACATAAACTACACTAAGATCTTTAGGAGACATTTTTTAAATGAATCCATCAAATAAAACGTTAAAACTAATGAAAATATTACGACTTAACCTAACCAATCGTTAGGTTAAGTCGTTAGGTTAAGTTAAGTTAAGTCGTAATATTTTCCTTAGTTTTAACGTTTTATTTGATTAAGTATACGCGGACAAAGTTGGGGAACACAAACTACACTAGGATAATGTAGGGGAACGTAAACTACACTAAGATAATGTAGAGGAACGTAAACTACACTAGGCACCACAGGGGGACGTAAACTACACTAGGCACCACAGGGGGACGTAAACTACACTAGGCACCACAGGGGGACGTAAACTACACTAGGCACCACAGGGGGACGTAAACTACACTTACTCCGTTCAATTTCACAATTATTTATGTTACTGTAAATTGTAAAAGTACTTTATTTATTTTATTAATAAAGGTTATTCAATTGGGATCTTTTCCGTTTGACTGCCGCCATTGAAACATAGCCTTCTTTAGTTAGCTTTATAAGGCTAACTAACAAAAATATCACGACCTAACCTAACCAATCGTCAAGGTCGTACAGTTGACCTAACGATTGGTTAGGTTAGGTCGTGATATTTTCGTTAGTTAGCCTTATAAGGCTAAGTAAAGAAGGCTGGGGGCACTCACCTCATGTTTCAATGGCGGCAGTCAAACGGAAAAGATCCTTCAACTGAATTGAATTGAATTTAAAATCAACGACATAACTAATTATTAAACAAATTAAAAAACCCAAACCCAAAAAGGACTACGGTAATAAAGAAATAACAGTAATAAACGTATGGAAACTAGAAATACTAAAATTAATAATAACAGCTTCATAAAAATAAAAAGTAGATGTAATGGAATGGTTAATACAGGAGTTAAGTGCAGCTGCAGACAAACACTTTCATACCAAGCGGTCCACATTCTAGAAGACATAAATTAGGACTGATGAATAGCTTGCATAGTTGGACTGTCTGAGTTTTAATTCTTCGAATTAAACTGTATTGAGCACTTCTTGGGAGGCTCGAAACGTTGCGGTTAGCGAACATTTGAGAGGCTGAATATCGAAAAGATCTGTTGTAAAGCAGGAGCCTTTTTTATAATTAATTTTTATAATTAATTTAAAAAACCCAAACCAAAAAAAGGACTACGGGACGAGGACGTTGACCATTAGGATACAACAGGATAACTTAACAGCAATCTGGCAACATTTCAACACTCAAGGAAAGTACGAGTTATACATTTCAACACTCAAGGAAAGTACGAGTTATACAGTAGCCCTCCACAATCCGCAATTAGAAACCATAGTAATGAAAACGACCATCCCCTTCACAAAACTCAGTTTGAAATTTTAACTAGATCCAATAACCGTACAGAACTCCGAATTTTAGAATCTTTGTACATCTATAGAAACAAACCCTCCCTTAATAATAATAGCTCATCCTACAAATTAAAACTCTTTTAAACTAACCACCGTTTTCACAGACATATCCTTTCTAATCCTCTGACCATCCAGTATTCCCTTAGACTTTGCCAAGTATGGAGGTGGATGTAAACATTGTGTATTTACCTATTGAGGTAATTTAATTTTAGTTTTTATAGTGATGAAATTTAATTTAATTTTAGTTTTTATAGTGATAAAATTTAAATGATTTTAATTTTGTATTGATGCAATTTTCATTTTGCTTTAAGGTTTTAATTTTAATGGTTTTAATATTGTATTGATGTAACTTTCACTTTTCAATTTTGTTTTAAGGTTTTAAGACTTAACTCACTGATGATGACAAAATTTTGTCGAAACGTCTGATGTACAAATAAATGAAAATGTTTGCCGTTGTGTTGATTCTTCTTTCATATATATATATATATATATATATATATATATTTGTGTGTGTGTGTGTGTGTATGTGTGTTCTTTGCTACCCTACGGAACCATGACAATCACTAGGATACACATCCCATCGCGACACGAACGTACGTATCGCGACATTATTAGTGTCGCCGTAGTCTCAAACATTTTTATAATACAATGACAGTTATATAATGAGAGTTATGCTAGGTTAGGTTAGATTTGGTTAGGTTAAGTAATTAGGTTTTTAGGTTAGGGTAAATGTCCTCATTAACAAATGAAAATGTGAAAATATCCCAGTTTTGTAAGATAGCGAAATGTGTGTGTGTGTGTGTGTGTGTGTGTGTGTGTGTGAGAGAGAGAGAGAGAGAGAGAAAGAGAGACCAAAAAAAATAATTTAAATATGTGCAGTGCAAAGGTAAGTTGGTCTGCAGCAAAGCAACAAACTTTCCTGGTTTTATATTTACGGTAGGTCAGAGGTCATTGTGGAGGTGACAGGTCAAAGTTTTTTGGACTGCATAATTTAAGCGTGGATGGATGAACTTGCATATTCATAAACTAATGAACAGATTTCAAAAGAAACCGAAAGCGGAAGTTTATATATATATATAATATATATATATATATATATATATATATATATATATATATATATGCACTAAAATCACAGAACAACACGTGATCCTTTTAATAAGCAAACAACCACAGGGAAAAGGAAAAAACACGAAATCCGAGCGCTTTCGTGATATATTTCCTATTTCTTTCTTGTCCCTGAAGATGTGAATATATCACGAAAGCGCTCAGATTTCGTGTTTCTTTTTTTTGGGTTGTTTGCTTATATATATATATATATATATATATATATATATATGATACACACAGACAGTGCATGGAACAAGGAACTCTTCTGGGATAATTAAATCCACTATAGTCCGAATAAGTAATGGTAAATGACAAATACCATAGTTTTTCTTTTTCATGATGCTAGCCCGACGTGGGCAACGGGTCACTCGCAAAGAGGTCCCATAAATATAGCTTCCCTCACCAGCTAGCATCATGAAAAAAAAACTATGGTATTTGTCATTTACCATTACTTATTCGGACTATAGTGGATTTAATTATCCCAGAAGAGTTCCTTGTTCCATGCACTGTCTGTGTGTATCATAAAAAACTCAGGGGACCATTCTGAGTTCATTCCCATATATATATATATATATATATATATATATATTAGTGATGTAGGTCACATCCGCATCCGCATCCGCATAACATCCGCGTCCGCATCCGCACTTTGGACTGCGGATGTGGACCGTTGAGATAAAACGTCATTAATAAGCGGAAATTATCAAATTCTACTATATTAATAGAACTAGTTCATTGTGCGCAAAAGTGATGCAAGCGACAAGACGAGAGGCTGTTCTTGTATGAAGTTACTCTCTTGCAACCTACTTAGATCCACGTTATAAAGCTAAGTTATCTTCACCTAGTACATTAGAACGAGTTAAATCATCACTTGGCAAAGCAGTTGAAGAGCTTCAATCTCTTGAATCTGTCGCTTCGCCACCCACCGAAAGAATAAAAGTTTCAGTGACAGAACCAACACCTTCAACAAGCAAATCTATCACAGAATCTCTCTCTCAGTTTCTTGAGTCAAGCAGCGATGACGAGACCTACGCGATGTCAAAAGATATAGTAAAAATGATCGAGAGCTATCACCAAGAAAAACGCCTGGCTGCATGTGACAATCCTATTAGTTGGTGGAAAAATACGCAGAATATCTATCCATACTTGAGTAAACTTGCAAGGAAACATTTAGCACGTCCTCCAACAAGCGTACCAAGCGAGAGATTATTTAGCAGTGCTGGATTAATATATGATGAAGAGAGAAACAGACTGGCAGCAGAAAAGGCAGAAAAATTAATGTTCCTTAAGCATAACCTTCCTATAATTAAGTTTGAATATTAAACGATGAACATCTTAGTTTACTTTATTTTCATTACTCATTTATAAATATGCCTAATAAAACTTTAAACTTAATATAAATAGTTATCAAGCTAATTAAAGATCTCTTTCTATAAGGGTGGAGGTTGGGGAAAGAGGTCGGGTAACACAATTATGGTTTCTAATTGTGGCTGAAACTCAACAAAATATAACGAATTTATTTGCAGACGAATTCACTAATTGATTTCTATATTAGTTAGATGCTTGCTATTATTTTATATGTTCAGGGAAAAGTACAGCAATTATTGTACAATTAATAAATTATACTACATTATAGCTACAGCTCTCTCTATATAATAACTTATTATATACGTTAAACACAACAAATCTCGAATATATCCTAAAAAATAACGAAAATGTAGACATCCGCATCCGCGGATGTTGAAATCAAACATCCTCATCCGCATCCGCATCCGCGGATGTGAAAAAAATGACATCCGCTACATCACTAATATATATATATATATCTTTGACCAAACAAGAAAATATTTTGGTAATTCTAAACTAGAGCTGGAAGTTGCAAAAGCAGCCTAAGCCATACATTTTCTGCAGCAGGATTTGTGTTATGATAAGCTTATCTCAAATTAAATTAGGCGGTTAAAGAAGTGATTCCTAAAGGAAAAAAATGTTGCCTGATTTTCTTCTTCCCAAGAATGTAGAAGAAACGGTTTCTGTGAACATTTATGCTAAGATACTGTACGTTAACGAAGAATGTATTAAATAAGTTAAAATTACATTTACTTCAGAAGTAAAATGTAAATTCAAAATAAATATCAACAAATCGGTTTCTCAAATATAAAATAAAGAATACTTATGTTTACGGATAGCAGAAAATGGTTAGAAGAATTAAGAGTTACATCATTTTAGAAGAAATTACATTCATTTTTCTAAAATATTAGTAACTATTGTTATCTCACAAAATGGTTAGAAGAATTAATAGTTACATCATTTAAGAAGAAATTACATTCATTTTTCTCAAATATTAGTAACTATTATTATCTCAGAAAATGGTTAGAAGAATTAAGAGTTACATCATTTAAAAAGAAATTACATTAATTTTTCTCAAATATTAGTAACTATTGTTATCTCAGTTAATTTACTGAAAGGATTCACAAAATAATTTGTTTTTTGTAGGGTCCAAATTTTATCAAGGAATAAGTATATTTAGAATAATTATAAAATAATAATCATAAAATTATAGAATTTCTTCTATCAATATCATAATTTTTATTTTTGAGTGCGTCTCCTGGAAACCAATTTCTCCTCACTCCATATAATTATTACGATAAACTTCATGCGTGATTAAATGTTACCAAGAGGCTAAACAACTAAAAATATTAGTGTCAATACATCATCGATTACAGAAGTTGATCGGGATGCGCTGCGTAGGAAAAAGTTCGTCTAGAAACAAAATATCTTATGAGCATAAAAAATTACTAGTTTTCCTTCGATAATTATAATTTATTCTTTTTGGTGACACTAATAAAATTAAAAAACAAGGAACAAGCCAAGAATAAGCACCCCAAAGTCCCCAATCCAAGGAAAAGCATCCTCGTTCGACCTCAATCCAAATTATAGGATTTTAACATATAAAATTAAAAAAAAAATTAATGTTTACGAAGGATATTGCAATAAAAAAATTAGAATATAATAAAAATAAAAATATTGAAATAAGGTTAATTGAATGTCAGGTTAGGTCGACTGTACGCCCTTGACGATTGGTTAGGTTAAGTCGTGATATTTTCGTTAAAACTAACGAAAATATCACGACTTAACCTAACCAATCGTCAAGGGCGTACAATTAACCTAATCGAGCATTCAATTAACCATTTTAGAGCAATTAACTCCATTTTAACTCCATTTTAATTCCATTTTAGAGCAATCGAAGAATAAGCACCCTCGTTCGACCCTAATCCAAGAAAAAGCACCCTAAATTGATTTGGGGTGCTTATTCTTGGATTGCTCCAAAAACAAAATCCAATCATTACTAATTAGTCATTTTTACGCTTTTTAGAATTTTTTCTATAGGTGAACTTTTTTCCGAAACTGTACATAATAATCAGTGAATAGCTCCAAAAACTGGGACAGTGCTCAGGCCAATTAATGCGGCCCATTGTTGTAACGTTTGTATTATTATTGTCATCGTGATTCGAATCCCCGACCTGAGTGTCTTCTTTTCGCTTATAAGGAAATGTTTAGTGTTACTCATTAAGTTAAGGATACTGGCGAAACTGTACATAACACGTGAAAATAATAACATTGACCTCTTAAACACTCACTCGTTATTTATCTTAGTTGAAACAATGACTTTTAGTATCTTTACTTTAAGCAATACCAAATTCATTCAGTAAACAAGACAATAACTAAAATTACAGAACCAAAAACCTTAAGTATAAAAATACATTTAAAATTAAAAGTAGAAAGTGTGAAAACCTCCAAATAATGATAAAAATGATCAATGATCAATGATCAACGTAAAAGTTTTATCCCTTTAACATTTTCTTTGATGTGGAACATTATCAATAATAGCCTAAAGCGATCAGTATTTCATATTCTTTGTGATTGCTATGTTAGCGCTGAGACAAATTTTAAATCCATTATCTCCTCTACATTTGGGTAATTTTTTACTTTTAAAAATCATTAATGCTATTTCTTACTCATGAGACGCAACTGTTGTCCATTTATTTTATCTTTATTATTCATTTATTCACACATTTAGATGATTAACTGTTAACTCACTTGTTTTGCGTCCCATATATAGGACGGTCACATTGTTACCATTTACACTGGAATTTAAAGGCAAAATTAAAATCAGTTCGGACAGAAATGGGTTAACACAAGCGATCACCGTAATCTTATTTGCCCTCGATAGGCCAGATTAGTAATCAGAATGATGGCCGGATACACTCTCATCATTGTTAGGAAGACAAATGCAAAGGTAAATAATATATTTATTACATAATATAATTATACAAGAAATAAACTGTGTTTGGATCCCACATAAAGCTATAGGTCCCCTTTTGATCCCACATAAAGCTATAGGTCCCCTCCGTCACATGACCTTTGCCGTTTCGATGGAGGTTAAATAACTTAAACCATTATTATTATGATTATTAACACTTTCAAAGCTATTTATTTTTCTCCTGCGATTTATTTCTGGACATTTTTAAAGATTTTAACATGTTTGATGTAATGTTGCAATATCACTTAAATGTAAATGAAAAAGACTCAGAACGTTATTTATGAAGAAAACCTTGAAAATTATCAAATAAATGGTTTACATCACGAAATTTAACAATAACACATCAAACATTTCCAAAATTATATTAATTCAAACTCAAGTTTAAAAATAGTAAAACTTCATTCTGCATTTACCACTTTAGACATAATCTGTTCTACTGCTTTAAACTACTTTATATACAAAATTAACAATTAACCAATTATATTGTAAGCTACAATCAATATGCCTTAACTTAATTCCTATAAAGCAGTTATCCTGCGCACCTCTCCTCGTAAACTAAACTTGGGATCACCTGAAGATCAGGGCCCCCAGCCTTCTTTAGTTAGCTTTATAAGGCTAACTAACGAAATTATCACGACCTAACCTAACCAATCGTCAAGGGCGTACAGTTGACCTAACGATTGGTTAGGTTAGGTCGTGATATTTTCGTTAGTTAGCCTTATAAGGCTAACTAGAGAAGGCTGGGGGCCCTGATCTTCAGGTGATCCTAAACTTGTATTGAATATTCAGAAATACTCTTGATACATTACTTAAAGCGCCTTCATTACAGTAGTTTGTCTTACGTCAAAGAGGTTCAAACTTTTATCATTAAAAATGAGAGGCAACAGAAAAGTAAAACATATTTAGGATTACACTTAACTGCAAAACATAAGCATAGAAAATTCTTTGTTACTGTATTTTAATTAGAATCTAAATTTCATAATATACAATACTATGCATATTATGCACTATGCAAGTTAATGGACGTTATGACTTATATTTATGTGGAAGAATTCATATATTTTTCATTGTGTTAAATACGTTACGCCTAATCTACGCAGTTAAGAGGAATAGAAGCTAAATAGAATGTTAAGGAATTGTTATGGAACGAAACAGCGGAAAAGGATCGTGATTAATTTAACATGAAAATTTACAAAACAAAATAGCGGATAATGATTTAAATTTTGGTAAAGCTGAAAAAGTTACACTAATGTTACACATTGAGTTCAAAGTTACATAAAGGTTACGTTAAAGTAATTGATGTGCAACTTATATGTAAATGTGGTACTTGTAGGTTATCTCCCTCCTCCCTCACCAAATTTGACAGAATATTTTCGTTAAAACTAACGAAAATATCACGACTTAACCTAACCAATTATCAAGAGCGTACAGTTGATCTATTAGTAAATAGTAAATACTATTCCAGAAACAAACAATGTTATAATTAAGGACCTTTTCCAGTTTGTGTACCGTTTTTCATATAATTTATTTTTGAGAATATTTTTGTTAAAACTAACGAAAATATCACGACTTAACCTAACCAATTATCAAGGGCGTACAGTTGATCTATTATTAATTATAACATTGTTTGTTTCTGGAATAGTATTTACTATTTACTAATAGATCAACTGTACGCTCTTGATAATTGGTTAGGTTAAGTCGTGATATTTTCGTTAGTTTTAACAAAAATATTCTCAAAAATAAATTATATGAAAAACGGTACACAAACTGGAAAAGGTCCATAATTAATAATAGATCAACTGTACGTCCTTGATAATTGGTTAAGTCGTGATATTTTCGTTAGTCTTAACGAAAATATTCTATCAAAATTGGTGAGGGGGGGGGGAGATAACCTACAAGTACCGTAAATTTTTTAGGAGTGTGCTGTAAATAAATGTGTGTATATAATTTTCCCTTTCAAAGCATGTTATTATTTTGTTTTATAAAGAATATAAATACAACTCAGGATCTGAAACTTTTACAGGCTACTTTTGAAATCAAAATATGATTTGCATTCGCAATATCAGTTTCTTAGAAGTACAATTGGATGGATTCAAATCAATGCGTAATTGCTTCCTTAACTAAAAATCACCTGTACATAAACATTTACAATATTTTCTAAGACTTATTTCTGAGCTTTGTGTGACTTTCAAGGGGCTTTTACCTGCCGACGATAGAAATCAGGAATTTGGTTTGCGTTCAACAAATGAAACATTACCTAAATGACCGAATTTCAGATAATGGTAATTTCTTTTTCTATATTAAATTCCGCGTCGAATAATAAATAAGAAATATGTTCATTGTTATTCCAAACAAACAACACACATAAATAAAATAACAAATAACATTTATTTATTATTTTATTTGTGTGTGTTCATTGTTTCGAATAATAATAAACATATTTATTCGCAATGATCATATTTATTATTCGACGCGAAATTTAATACGGAAAACGAAATTACAATTATCTAAAATTCAGTCATTTTGTTTGGCGCATTTTGCTTCATTTTTCAGGCGACGCCTCAAATATTTGCTAGAAAAGCTGTTGTGGCAATACTGTACGTGAAAAATACAAAAACAAGAAATAATTCTTAATCTTTATTAAATTATACTTGTTAAAGGTATTTGCGATAAAGCAAAGGAAATAAACAACTAATTAAGAAGACAAACCTTTTTCGTTTAAAATAGTGGATAGTTATTTAATTAAAAAAAAATTATTAATACGAATTTTACCAATCTCCTTTTTTCCTTCTTTGAATTCTTAGATTGAGAAACTTTTGCTGACTTGAATAACAGTTGATATTTTAAACAAAATCATTTATCTTTTAATAGTGTATATATATATACACACCTCGGTGGTGTAGTGGTTAGCATCGTTGACTACGAATCCAACGGCCCCGGGATTCCGACCCGGCGACAGCAGGCGACGCGCACCAAAACCCAGCTGTTCATCCTTCCACACAATAAAGAAATTGGTTGGTCGGTAAATAGGTACCCTGGGTAGCCTAGTGATTGAGACGCTGGGCTGCTGGTGGGGCGTGGTTCGGATTCTATGTTAAACTGTAGGTCTAAGGTGGAGTGAAAAGCTTGACCTTCGTCAGAATAAACAATTCGGGCGGAAGCAAAACCAAGGTTAACCAAGGTTTTATATATAGGGTGAACCAAATGTAGGTGGACAGTAAATGATAACGTTTATTTTGAGAATACATATTTAATTTTTTTGTATACTATAATACAAAATAAAATTTAAATAAATTTAGTTATAATATTTAATATAATATAACACAAACACCATAGTTATAATGAACACCATAGTATATATTGGGTTGCATAATTGGGAATCTTATAGCACCGGAAGTGAAGAAAATTTGTTGTGACGCTAATTTGTTTTTTCTCTTTTCCCATCCAGTTACGACACAAGAAGCGAACCATTCCAAAAGGGGATCAGGTGGGCGGATTCCAGTTACCTGGGTTCAAGAGCCTTTTTCAGGATAAATTCCGACCCTCCTACATTAGTGGTAGAAGATGTCAAGACGGCTGACGAAGGAACTTTTACCTGCAGGGTTGATTACAAGATTCGCCCTTCAGCATACACGAAAATTAATCTGACGGTTATTGGTAAGATACAAATCTGACACAGTTCAGTACCTTTTCTCTCTCTCTCTCTCTCTCAAAAAAAAAAAAAAAAATATATATATATATACATACTGTATATATATATATATATATATATATATATATATATATATATATATATACATACATACTGTGTATATATATACACGGTGAACCAAAAGTAGGTGGACAGTAGGTTGAATACGGTTTGTGTTATATTATATTATAACTATGGTGTTCATTATAACTATGGTGTTTGTGTTTTATTATATTAAATATTATAACTAAATTTATTTAAATTTTATTTTGTATTATAGTATACAAAAAAATTAAATATGTATTCTCAAAATAAACGTTATCATTTACTGTCCACCTACATTTGGTTCACCCTATATATATCTATATATATATATATACATTTCACATATATATGATGAATAGGAGAACCAAGCTCATAAAAAACATTTATATTTTTCTAATGTTTTAAGAAAAATTTATTTTAATTGCTTGGAAACATACCAGACAAACATGCACAATAAAGATTTGAAACTGAACAAACAATCGCACTCTCACAGCTTTTCCGCCTGACATACGAGAAATGGAAGCTGTTGAACTGTTGGACTGTGATTGTCTGCACAGCTTCAAAGCTTTGTCTAGATCACCACATTTCATTGAAGTTTTTTGTTATATACAGTTAAGTTGTTTAGAAAACATTAACCATTTATTTTATCTTTATTATTTATTTATCCACACATTTAGACGATTAACTGTTAACCCACTTATGTTTTGCGTCCCATATGTAGGATGATCACATTGTTAACATTTACACTGGAATTTAAAGGCAAAATTAAAATCAGTTCGGACAGAAATGGGTTAACACCAAGCGATCATCGTAATCTTATTTGCCCTCGATAGACCAGATTGGTAATCAGAATGATGGACGGATACACTTTCATCAATGTTAGGAAGACAAATGCAAAAGTAAATAATATTATTTGCGAGTGAAAAAATATTATTTTCACTCGTGAAATGTTATGAAAAATTACAGAAAAAAAATAAAGTGCAAAAATATATCTAAAAACAATTAAAATGAATCCAGAACAGTACTCACATAATGCAAAGATGTACTCTACCCTGAAATGAAGTTAAAAGTATAAAAGTTCTGTAGAAGAATGATTACTCTTTAAACTCAGTTTATTTTGTATTTTAATGACTATTAAATTTAGATCGGTGTTTGAAAGAATAGGGGCTGTAATTTGAAGGAGGGCGATTTTGTTGGGTGGTTGTTATGGTGGAATTTCAAACTTGATATTTAATTAAATTCAATTACGACGAATTTTGACGATAAATTGACGATAAATAATGCATTTACTCGTAACTTATACATTGACTTCAAACTTACTTTATGCGAAATAAGCTGCCAAAATTGCTCAGAGTTCTGTCACCAAATTTCCATTAAGTTTATATTTTATAAAGAAATCCAATAATTCTTCGGATTCAAAGATAAAATCCTACTGATATATTGAGAAAACCAAAAACAACTTTTTGAACCAATCAACGAACCAACTGCAAAACCTTAAATTCTTATTCCCTCATGCGAAATCACACATTCAATAACCACCACCTAACAAAATGATCCCTCTTCAAAATTTTCCCCATTATTATCTCAGACATTGATCTACATTTAATAACGTTATTAAAACACAAAATAAACTAAGTTTAAAGAGTAATCATTCTTTTATAGGATTTTTATGTTTTTAACTTCAATTTGGAGTATATCTTCTCATTATGCGAGTTAGTATGCCTTGGATTAATTTTAATTGGTTTTTAATTCATTATCATTTATTCTACTACTAAATTTTTATAATTTTTAATATTTTATAATTTTACTCTTATAATATTTTACTATTTTTACAAAGAATTTATCGGTTTTTTTTTATATGTTTTTATGCAATTAAGAATAGGAAAAAATTATTCTCGAAACGTCAAGCAAAATAAAAATCTTTTCTAAGCTTGTTTTTTTCTGCGCATTTTCCAAATGAGATTTCCTTCACCACTCTATCGTGTATACGTAATATATATATATATGTGTGTGTGTATGTGTGTACGTATACATGAAAATAAATCCAGACGTTGTTGTCAAAATGGATGTATTCACTCAATCCGTCATTGAAAACCGCGAACAAAATTTCATTGATCACTCGCCATTCAATGAATGAGAACTCATCTAAGCTTTAATATCATATTCGTCCTCCGCTCTCATGAAAATTAATATCATGCGCCTGAAATTTCGTCCTCTTGTTTATATTTTTACTATTATTGCATTTTTAACATAGGGATAACTTCTTGCATAAGGATGGATTGCTATTTTGATGCATAACAATGAGAGTATATGCCTTTATCACGATTTTTTTCGATATAATGGTCACTGACATTTTCTTTATAGAGAAGAGGAAAACCTTTCAAGATTTTATTGTACTCTTAGAGATCATTTCAAAGTATTAATGACTCTTTATGAGTATTTCAAAGTATTTTATCTAAGATTCAAAGTAAAGTGTTTAATATGAACATTATTTATGACGATTTAACTATCAGCTTATTTGAATTCTTTAAGAAACTTGGTCAAAACTAGTTTCAGAGTAAAAACTGTAAACACTACAATATCTATCTACCTATCTATATATATATATTATATATATATATATTATATATATATAATATATATATATATATATATATATATAATAAGGGGTGTCCCAAAAGTTCTGCCCCATAATATACATGATATTAGCCTTTGAGGCAGGGACTTCTGGGACATTGTATATATACAGTATATATATATATATATTTCATTCTTGGGTTTATGAAGCTTTATTCATGATGGCGTAGTGTTTCGTGTTTTGTTTTTTTTTTTACGAAAAAATTATCGCTCAAGGCTTTTGTCGTTCGTTTTTATCGTTGGGAAATAAAGATAAAACTATTTTCATAGTCAATAAATGTTGTGGTACATTTTTTTACATTTTATAGTGTTTTCTTTTTTTGTTATTTGTTCCGTACCTTTTGTCTTCGTTTTATTTATCTGGTTCCATTTTCTTTAATTTATATATATATATATATATTATATATATATTATATATATATATATATATATATATATATATATATATATATATATATATATATATGCACCTCGGCACATGCGCCTCGGTGGTGTAGTGGTTAGCGTCGCTGACTACGAATCCATCGGCCCCGGGTTCGAGACCCGACGGCAGCCGGCCGCAGCAAAACCCAGCTGTTCATCCTTCCACACAATAAAGAAAGTGGTTTGTAAATAAATGGGTACCCTAAGTGGCTTAGTGGTTAAGACGCTGGGCTGCTGATGGGGGGTGGTTCGGATTCCACGTTAAACTGTAGGTCTAAGGTGGAGTGAAAAGCTTGACCTTCGTCAGAATGAACAATTCGGGCGGAAGCTAACCAATGGTTACCAAAGGTATATAAATATATATATATATATATATAAGAAAATTATTTCACGAAAGTAACACGTGAAAAATATTTATGACGAATAAAACTACGAAGGAAAGGAAACACAGAATGGTGCTCAAGCGCTTTCGTCTAATGACATCCTCAGGAACACTGAAGTACATAAAGAGTTACAGCCTATATATAAGTTTTTTTTTTTTCCTGTAACCTATATAATATAGGCTGTAACTCTTTATGTACTTCAGTGTTCCTGAGGATGTCATTAGACGAAAGCGCTTGAGCACCATTGTTTCCTTTCCTTCGTGGTTTTATTCATCATATATATATATATATATATATATATATATATATATATATATAAAATAAATGTCTAATATATTTTTTTAAATTTTCTCCTATTTACAAACATATAGAATATATACATAATACTGTATGAAGATATTCGTAGGTGAAACCATGCAACTTCTTCCCTTCCACTGTACGTTTCGGTCTTTGAAAGAAATGGTAATAACCTTTTCGCATTGCTTGTAAATCACACGGTCGAATGACAAAAATAAATCTTTACTCGCGACTATTCATTCATTGCCTAAGCACAGAGTACATTAACGACTCTCTTACGAGGTATTCTCAAGCAAGAAATGACCGATGGAACAGCGTGATATTTCTCCCATTATTCCAAATCTTTCTTTTAATGGAATGATTGGCTAAACATGGGGAAGCTTTTCCCGTTGTCGGGTCTCTTCATAACACGGTCCGGAAATGCATCTTCATCTTTATTTCTCTCATTAAGATGCACTTTATGAAGGGTAGAAATTCCTTAATGGAAGAGTAAATGGTCGTATTTTACCTTACATTTATTTAATTTCTGTTAAATGAGTAGAAACGTTGTTAATATATGATGGAAGAAGCTTTAGGAGTGAATGATCTTTTTACGTCAGTCGGATTTATTACATTTTGTCGTTTTATATTCTGTTTCTTGTCGCGATTTCGTTTCTCTTTATCCTCATTTCTATTTACTTCGTTCTACCTCATCATCCTCATTTTCCTTTTTATTCACTCTCTTTATTTGCCTTAATACGTACATGAAGTTTCCCTCACTTTCCGTCTCTTCTTCCTTCAACTCATTTTTCCCCATTTTGCTTCGTTGTTGTACGAGTTCATTTCACGCGTCTTTCTTCTTCCTCCCTCGATTGCGAGGATTACGTTCCCTATTGCGTGTTATGCGTATATTCTGCTAACTGTATTTTTTCCTCTCGTACTTTTACTCCTCGTTTCCTCAGTGAATTTGAAGACTTCTCCGCGTCAATCCCTCTTTCGTTACGAGACAATTCTAACTCTTGTTCCCAGCTCGTGTTATTGTTTACAAATGCATATATTACTTTTTATTACAGATAAACGTTCTCTGTGGAGCGACCAGCATCGGTAAAAAAACTTTTGAAACTTCTTTATTTGAGCTTCCATTCCATTTATATTTCAAAACAGAGGTCGAGGTTGGATGGATTTACGAATTTATAAATCTGTTCATAAACAAGTCGGGATAGTGGTGTGTTTATGGCTTTTTGTGTAGTTTGTCACAAACATATGGAGATACATATGTTCTTTCCTTTTTGCTTCAATCTGTGTACAATATTTGTGTGTTTTAGACTTTCTGCTTCCATTCAGAGAATTCTGATGGACATATTTTTCAATTATTCTTACTAATTTGGCGTGACATAAAAATTAGTGAAAAGTACGGTTTCAGTGAATCACTTTTAAAATGCGAGACCGTGTCATATATATATATATATATATGTGTGTGTGTGTGTGTGTGTGTGTGTGTGTGTGTGTGTGTGTGTTTTCCACTCAAGAATTTTGAAAGCCTGCAGATTTTTGGTTTATGCTTCGCAACTCATAATAGGGTGTCATATCCTGTATAAACATGGATGCATACTATACTTAGACAATTAATATACTGAAGCTGTTTTGATCTTTTCTTCGAAAATAAAAATAAAAATAACAACTGGGAAAGAATGAAAATACTGAGAAAAGGCATATCGGTAGGGGCCCGTTTGAATGGTATTATTGACAAACGTTGCCGACATTGCCCATATTCCACGAAAAGCAGTCTCCGAGGTTATGACATTATGAGCGGCAAAAAAAGGAACAAAAACTAAAAGTAAACAACAGTGCACAAAAGCGACTCTGGCGATACGAACTGTAAATCGTGAACGTAAGAAAACTACATCAAATGTTTGTTCAGAGCATAACATTAGTCTGCAGCGACCACTGTCAAACAGAAGAGAACTGAACAAATAAGATTTGATGCGATAGTCGTCCATTCATACTCCACGGACTATTTTGTTATGTTTTTCAGTGATATTCTTTGTTCGCTATTGTATCTGTTTGATATAATATTTTATTGGCTTCCTTGCTGTCATAACCTTGGAAACGGCAGCATATTAAAACAAATGTTCTAAATATGATATGAATCGCAACTGTTAAGCCACCAAGAGGAAATGCTGCAACTATTGTGTCGCAGTCATACTATACTGTAGATATAATAAATACTGATTTTGCTAAATCCCTCGCTAAATATGATCATGGAATTATAGCACTCGAGCCTATGAAAATAGGAATTACTGGAAAGCTGGGATTATAGGTATTTGATTTTCTATTTCAAAGGAACACAAACAGTATTAGTAAATGGAGTTAAATCTGAAGGCTCAGATGTTATCAGTTCTGTCCTAAGATACACTATTAGCGCCTTTGTTGTTTATAATAATGACTGCAGGCATAGCTGCAAATATTAAAGACAGTCATATATCGTACTTCGCAGACGATACAAAGGTATGTATGTAAAAAAACATAAAATGAAGATGACATAATGATGTAGACAAATTATAAAATGACATCGACAGATTATGATAACAACGACTACAGAATAAATGACACAAAACACTACACGATAAGCAGATAACACCAAATTCACAAGTCAGAGAACTTAGAATAATAATGGCATCGGATGCAGAATACAGAGAGCAGAATAACATTAAAATTATAACAGCTAGAACAATAATGGGGATTATCTAGAGCAACTTCCACAGTAAAAAGCAAACATCATGCTAAAAGTATGGAAGAGTTTAGTCCTGCCAATAATTGAGTATTGCTCAATACTCACAAGCCCTTACAAGAAACGAGACATTGTGAACAGAAGCCGTGCAAAGGACTTTCACGTTTAAAACAAGAGAAACAAAAGAGGAACACTACTGGTCACGGCTACAGTCATTAAAAAATCTCTCCCCTGAAAAAAAGACGTGAAACACTCACAATATACGTGTGTGTGTGTATATATATATATATTGTTATAATGTTTCAGACCAGCAAAGACTTTAGGGCCCACTCATGGCTAGTCTACCTAACCGTGTTTGTAATTGTGGGATCAAGTAAAGATAAGCACTCCCAGCCTTCTTTAATTAGCCTTATAAGGCTAACTAACGAAAATATCACGACCTAACCTAACCAATCGTTAAGTCAACTGTACGCCCTTGACGATTGGTTAGGTTAGGTCGTGATATTTTCGTTAGTTAGCCTTATAAAGCTAATTAAAGAAAGCTAATTAAAGAAGGCTGGGGGTGCTTATCTTTACTTGATCCTATATACATATATATAGACAGAAAAGCAGGTTCGAGAGACAAAAGAGGGCATTGTTTCGAAGGAGAAAAAGAGTGACTGCAGAATTAAGTAATTGTAAAGATAACATCAGAAAAATATTAAATGATAAACTGCAAAGTATCGATGACGTCATACAGGAACTAATTGCAAAGCATACAAAAAAAGAAGACGACGCTCTTGAAGCGATAAAGGCTAACTCAAAATATTTCTATAATTTCGCAAAAAGAAAGTCGAAAAACCATGCGACTATCGGACCTTTATGATCTAACAGAAGTATCTGAAATATTAAGAGCTCAGTACGAATCATCTTTCAGTATCTCAAAAACTGACAAATTGATATGCGATAGAAACACGTTCTTTGAAGAAGAACTACAAGGGGAAAGTATAACGGACTTCGACTTTACGACGGACATTACACAAGCCATAGGGAAACTAAAAACACACTCAGCGGCAGGACCGGATAAATGGAATCCCACACTGATCAAAAACTGCAAGAATGCAATCGCTGAGCACCTATACTGGATATGGAGACGATCACTAGACACGGAGAAATACCGGCCATCCTGAAGAGCGCGAACATAGTCCCAATATATAAAGGAGGAGATCGATCCGAGACCAAAAACTGTAGGCCACTGTCGCTTACATCTCATCTCACTAAAATATTTGAAAGAATAGTTAGACAGAA
Organism: Bathynomus jamesi; assembly: GCA_023014485.1. NCBI lineage: Eukaryota > Metazoa > Arthropoda > Malacostraca > Isopoda > Cirolanidae > Bathynomus > Bathynomus jamesi. The sequence continues at coordinate 631,408 of JAJOZX010001274.1, read as the reverse complement.
AATCTGACTTTTTGAAAACCCAGAAAAAATTCAATGATAACCAACATGGGTTTCGGTCAGGCAGATCATGCCTATCGCAACTAATGGAACACTACAACAACATTATTGATGCACTTGAAAGTAATGAAAACTATGACGTACGATACACTGACTTTGCTAAAGCGTTCGACAAGTGTGACCACGGAATCATAAACTGAAATATATGGGAATAACAGGAAAAGTAGGGAAATGGATATATAATTTCCTTAGTGAGCGGCGGCAAGTCGTTACAGTACAAGGAGTATCTTCATCAGAATCAGAGGTCCTCAGCTCAGTACCACAAGGAACAGTATTAGCTCCACTGCTCTTCATAATCATGCTAACTGACATAGATGAGGACGCTACCAGAAACAGCACAGTAACATCCTTTGCCGATCGATGACACAAAGATCAGTAGAAAAATAAGAAACCCAGAAGATATAGGATCTCTACAAACCGACATAAACAGAATCTACAAGTGGACGGAAGACAACAATATGAAGTTTAATACCGAGAAGTTTCAGCTGTTACGGTACGGAAAAAGAGAAGACCTAAAATCCATGGAATATTATACCCCAAATGGACAAAATTCAGAGAAATTCTAGAGCAAAAGATTTAGGGGTTGTAAACTTGTAATGACTGATGATGCGAAATTTGAAACACAAAATAAGATAGCAGTAAACAGAGCAAAGAGAATAACGGGGCAGATATTGAGAATCTTTAAACGAAGGGATAGGAATGTAATGATTCCTCTACTGAAAACACTGATCATACCCAAATTGGAATACTGCTCGGTCCTAACATCCCTATATAAAAAAGAAGACATTAGACAGCTGGAAGGGATCCAGAGAAGCTTCACAGCCAAGATCAACGGGTGCAAAGAACTAAATTACTGGGAAAGGTTACGCCATTATTTACACTTGGAAAATAATGGAGAAAGTAGTTCCTAATCTTACTCTGAACCCTATAACTCCCCAAACAACGGTGGAAAGTAGAAACGGTAGACTGTGTCGTATTCCCAAATTAAAGGCTAGACAGGGAACATCCTTAACCCTTTCAGCCCTGAATTTTTTGTAGGGTTAAGTTATGAATGCGTGTATTTGAAACGTTAGCAATTGGCATCTTCAGTCCTTAAAGGGTTAACCATGAAAGAAAATAGTTTTGTGGTGAGAGGACCAAAACTGTTTAATCAGCTGCCAAAAAACTGAGGAACTCGAGTGGTGTTGCAGTGGACATCTTCAAAAGAAGATTAGATGCCTGGCTCAGAACAACCCCCGATGAGTCGGGTGTACCTGGCTATGTGAGATGGGGAGCACAAGAAACCAACCTCACTACTTCAACAAGCCAACTCGAAAGGAGGGGCGACAAGCTTGACCTTCCTGAAATGAGGAATCATCGCGCGGAACCTTTGTAAGGTTGTAAGGTAAGGTATAAAACGAAAGCGACAGCAAACACCAGTTTATTTTCATAAACGTTTCGGAAATACATCTTCCATCTTCAGAGCTAAAAAAACAATATTTATTTACCCTAAAACTAAGGTTAAAAATTTACAAATTAACAATGAAGAACTGGAAAAAGATTCAATACAGATGATTATTTACAATATTACGCAATAAAAGGTTACAATTACAATAACAAATTATAATAATTAAAATCTAAAAACAATTCAACTTACTCTTTATAGTTTGACCCATGTCTGGTCATCATTTGAAGATGGTTTAAGTTTATAAATGTAGAGAGAGAAACGAGTATTTTCGGGTCATGCCGTGACCAAACATAATAATTATCACTTCAAACTCTGCGAGCAACTTTTGATCAAAGAACCATCACAGCGACGTTACAATCTCGTTATTCTGAAATCCGTCAACTTTTACATCTCGAAATCCAAAAGTAAAATAATAAATTTAGCTTCATGATGAATGTTTCATCAATTATAACGTATGTGAATTAGTGTATCATAATATTATGTGGTGTAGTTTTCGTCATCGTTAAATCTAACTTAATCAATGCTTATAAAGCATTTTAATAAGTAATAACTTTTTCTCATTATTCCAAAACGTTTCTGACGTTATGACCGCGTGATATCTCGTTTTAAAATTAATTACGGTTCAATTTATAGCGCTTCATCGTGGCAAATGTCGTAACACCGCTCCCCTTTGATCAGCGAAGTTAAGCGACAATAGGTCTGGATGGTAGTTTGGTGGGTGGCCGTCCTCAGCGTTCGGATGATGTAGCGTGGTCCGGATCCCGCGTAAAGTTGTAGGTCCCTTCCATCGTATGACCTTAGATGTTGCGATGAAAATTGAACAAAATCATCATTAAACTTAATTCAACCTATAAATGAGATTATTCGATAAATATTCACAAAATAAAATTAACTCATTTATTAATTATCTCCTAAAAGGGAAAACCTTTCAAAAATCTTTTCTCGCTTGTCGACTGGCTACCTCGTACAAGGGAAAGCCTGATTCCGTTTTCTTTAACCCTCATCAAAAACCATGGGGTCTATTTAACTCCAGTGCTTTTTTAAATAGTTGCTGCTGATTGAACAGGTAGTGTGGTAACCTCTACTTCCATATAATCGTACACGACTTTTTTCTGTACTATATCAAAATTTCATCGCTTTTATCGTGTTCCTTCCGGAGAGGTGTCATTTTATCCATCTGGGGTCAAATTGACCTCATGGTTCCTCTCGTGTCATTTGATGTATATTTCATTTTTATGTAATTATTTTCAGGAATTTTACTTTATTTCGGAGATTTATTTCATACACACCCACAGTCATACTGTAAATTAATTTCATAAAGTTTGATAAAAATGTCAAGAAAGACAATACTTGATGATCGTGAAATTATAAAAATGCTACAATCATTAGCACTACCAAAATCACTACCATTAGGATGATTCTCTTATCTTTGTATTTTGTATGAGCAGTCAAAACACTGAAAGAGCTCATATTAGTCATTAAAATTCTTTAAATATCAAGTATAATGTTTCATTACACACTTTTTATAGCACCATTTGTTGTAAGTTTTTAGGCCTGGGATCATATAGGCCTCATGGTTCCAAGAACATAAGTAAATTGAGAGTTCCTGACGAGGGTTAAACGTCGCTGTGGAGCAGTAGTTCTCAAACTGTGGGTAGCGACTGTCAAGGGGGTTCACGAAGTTTTAACGTAAGCTCCTGAAAAAAATATAAAAATTATTATCAAAAGGACGCGTTGAGGTAGGCAGTAATTTAGGATCTCTCGTAAATGGGGATTTGATTCCTATTGGTTTTCAGATCCTCCAATGAATAATCTTTCATGATCTTCCATCTTACAAAGTACGAATCGAGAAATAGTTCAACAGTGATCTAACTCACCAAATGAGACTGAGAAATCAATTATAACTATTTTCAATGCAATCTTTCGCAACTGGATTTCTTTTTATCTTATATATTATCATACTATTATAACATTTGTTTTGACCAAGAAGTTTGAGATAAAGCAGAAAGAAAACACGAATAATATTCAATCAGTATCAATCAAAGAATCTTGTTTTTGAAGAAAATTTATGAATAAAATATTACTTTCTCCGATTGGTAAACAACATTGAATTATATTACGTAAAAGCAAAACTAATGAATATATTAAATAAAATACGTACATAAATTTATCAAGAAAATATTCACTTCAGTAAATACATAAGTATCTTTTTAAAAACAATATATATATGTATACAACTATACATACTGCATATATTTATTTACAGTATAACGCGCCTCGGTGGTGTAGTGGTTAGCGTCGCTGACTACGAATCCATCGGCCCCGAGTTCGAGACCCGACGGCAACCAGCGCGCAGCAAAAAACCCAGCTGTTCATCTTTCCACACAATAAAGAAAGTCGTTGGTAGATAAATGGGTACCCTGGGTGGCCTAGTGGTTGTGGTTAAGACGCTGGGCTGCTGATGGGGCGTGGTTCGGATTCCACGTTAAACTGTAGGTCTAAGGTGGAGTGAAAAGCTTGACCTTCATCAGAATGAACAATTCAGGCGGAAACTAACCCAAAGGTCTATATTTATTTATTTACAGTATTTATTTACTTATTTAGTCCGCTTTGAGGCACGGTCTTTAAATCTTTATTCCGTTTTAATGTTACGTGTAAAGGTTTATTCCGGTTTCAGTCTCCATATATTTATAATATATATATATATATATATATATATATCAGTGGCGTGCGGTGGGTGTGTCCACAGGTTGTGCGGTAGCTATATATATATATATATATATATACGATGGGCGGTCAGAAAATAAGTTTACATGGCGTATAATTTCGTAACTAAAGGACCTACATTGATTATGTTTGTATCAGGTGAATTCGTTAATTACTGTTGGCAACACTGCACGTCCATTCGGCTGCCATCTTGGTTATACGAGTCAGTTGAACATGGCAGCTCGACTGGAACAGTGCCCTGTCATTTCTGCAACGATATTTCGAGTCTGTCAGTGGTCAAGAATTTCTCGAGCGCATTGTCACAGGAGACGAGACATGGGTTCATCACCATACCCCGGAAAGAAACCGTGCCAGCATGGAATGGAAACACCCTGGGTCCCCGCGACCAAAGAAGTTCAAGATTGTGAGGTCCGCTGACAAAGTGATGGTTACCATGTTTTGGGACCACAAAAGCATTTTGCTCGCAGACTTCATGCAAAAAGGCAGAACAATCAATGCAGCTGCATATTGTTCAACACTGGAACGTTTACGAGCGGCCATTAAATGTAAACGTCCTGGACTGCTCCGTAGGGAAGGGCACTGTTCCAGTCGAGCCGCCATATTCAACTGACTCATATAACCAATGTGCGATAGATGGCAGCCGAATCGACGTGCAGTTTTGCCAACAATGATTAATGAATTCACCTGATACAAACTTAATCAATGTAGGTCCTTTAGTTACGAAATTATACGCCGTGTAAACTTATTTTCTGACCGCCCCTCGTGTATATATATATATATATATATATATATATATATATATATATATATATATATATATATATATGTAACAATTATTGGTACTTACGTATTAACGGGGGGGCCACCACATATTGATGATTGGTTAGGTTAAGTTGTAATATTTTCGTTAGTTGAAAATTTCTAATACATCATATTTTTTAAATAGCAATATTTTTAAAAATATTTACAATGATTTATATTTCAAATATTTACAATGATTAATACATGTTACACATTAGAAACAACATTTGTTTCTGGAGGCCAAAAATAAGCATAAAAAAATTTATTTTTTTCAGAAAATTGTATAAAAAACATTTTAAAAAATATTGCTATTTAAAAAATATGATGCATTAGAAATTTTCAACTAACGAAAATATTACAACTTAACCTAACCAATCATCAATATGTGGTGGCCCCCCGTTAATACGTAAGTACCCAATTATTACCTCTAATTTGGATAAACGAGAGTGAGTCCAAATTAAATAAGAGCAACGTAAATTATAAAATTAGGCTCTTTGAACGTCGAGATTTAATGAAGGAGAAAAAAGAACGAACTCTGAAAACAATAAACAAAATAAGAAAATTTTAGAATACAAGAAAGTTTGCCATTGCAAATACTTGTGGTTTTTGGCCCAGTTTGTGTAGAGCAAGCCTGAAATAGTACGAATGTAACTGTGATTGATACAGGAAAATTTGTGCTGCCTTGGGGAGGAAACACGAACTAATGGTAAATGTTATTCCTGAAGAATCATGAGCCCGGACTGATAATAACTGGAGGTGTATGCAATACAAACTTACATGAATTCTATAAAAAGAGGAACGGTTTTGGATATTCTTTGAATTGGCATAACAAAGAACATTGCTGCTTTCAGTGGTGATGGACTGCGTATGGAGGCCTCGTCAGTGACCCTCCTGTTTGCCTGGCAATGCTGGCTGCGAGATGCTCGTACCATGAAATGGGCTTATAGGCGGAATAATGCTCTATATGAAAAATATTAAACTTTTTACCTTACTTTCATTTAAGCTGTGATTACAAATGTTTGAAGCATTTTGTGTGTGTGTGTGTGTGTGTGTGTGTGTGTGTAAGCAGAGAAGAAAACGAGAAGCAATGTAAAATCTAAGTGGCGCATCAACGCTCAACGATCTGAAAAGTTTGGAAAGTAGGAGAAAAGGTGTGGTTTTGATACACCTTTAGTAGTGGTAGAAATAAGTTCGAAAATGAAATAAAGTAGTAGTTTAAAGATTCCAGGTTGTCTGGAGCTCTCTGTCTTCAGTACTTATTATTCTAGATTAGCGTGCCGGTGGGCACTGTGATTTTACGTCAATTTTAAACATATTTTGGTCTTGGTGGTATTTGAGTTTGTTTTTTACTGCTTTTGAATTATATATTTATAGTTCTTTGCATTTCGTCATCAATCTGTATTTTTTCTAATAGCTGTGGAGGGATTTCCTCTTCTATCTTGTCCCATATTTTGACTGCCCGATTATGTAGGACAACATTAATCGGGTCTAAATCTGCTTGCGCGTGAAGATGCCTTTGTTTTTGCCGATCAGTTCTGAATTTATCTGTTATGTAGAGGGCCCCTTTGTTTTGTACCCTTTGCATTTTACGTATCTGACTGTTATTTGCCACATGTAGTGGGACGGTTGGGTACAAAAGTACTGATCGGACTAATGCGAGGTAGCGCTTTCTTTTGTTAGCTTTGTTGAGGCCTCTAAATCTGTATAATTTGCTCATGCTGGCATTTGCGCTGTTAACTCTCTCAGTGTAGTGTTTGATGTAGCTCGTTCTCGTTATTTTTAGGCCTAACATTTTGCCTTCTGCGGAGTACTCATACAGTTCTCCGTCTACTTCGAGATCCCCCGTTTTTTTCCTCCCTATTGGGACGACCGTAAATTTAGCCCTATTCGTTCTTATCTTCCATCTTTTTTCGAATTCGTTTATGTTCCTGATCTCTCTCGCTGTGTTTTGTGCGATCATTTGGGGGGACTTTGAGACACAAGGGACTACCTGTGTTATATCATCTGCATACACTATATTTATTGTGTCATTTCCTACCGGCTCTGGCAGGTCAGACGTGTATAGTGCATACAGTATAGGGCTCAGACAGCCGTCTTGCGGGACACCTGCCTTTAGGGCAAATTGTTAACCTTGGTACCCTCCGATGTTTATAACGGCTTTTCGGTCCATGAGGTAGTCACAAAGAATACGTTCGAGTATGGGGTTAATATTCAATCGCAGAATCTTGCATTGCAGCCCCGTTATCCATACTTTGTCGAATGCTTTCTGTACGTCTCGGAGAACTATATCTATCGCTTGGCCTCTTGCTTTAGCCGTAGCTATTTTCTCACACATCAGTGTTATAGCCGTTTCCGTGCTTCTCTTTTTTCGGAATCCGTGTTGGTGATGGTTCATCAATTGATTGTCCGTTAAATATACCATTAATCTGCTGGTGATGATCCTTTCAAACAATTTTCCCATAAATTCTAAGAGGGAGATTGGTCTGTAATTAGCCACTTGTGTCGGGCTCTTCCCCGGCTTGGGAATAAATATCATTTTCGCTATTTTGAAGGCGTCTGGGTAGTATCCCACATTTAAAGCAGCGTTGAGAGCCTTTAATAGTACATTGAGGAACCCATCTGGAGCATTCTTGAGGTTGGCCTTCGTAAGTCCGCTTAGCCCTGGGGCTTTCTTTCTGTTTTGTAAGTGGCGCATGTAATTCAAATGGCTATTTTGACTGGTTAGTATTTCTCCAACCGAAACATTTCTCTGTCTGAATCGGTTAACTTTGACTTTTCATCAACCAACCTACGTTCGAGTCTGAACAGCTCTCAACTATATTTTATTTCGTTTGTAAATTATATGAAATTATAAGTAGTAACTGTACGTACGTAGGTGTGTAAACAATTAAAAAATATAATTTTTTCGCTAAGTGTAAAGAATGTTTACCTTCCATCTATCCGAAGTGACGTCATTGGAAATTTCATAAAAGTCCGTCGGTCTGACATGAGGCAAAATCCGGCGCGTTTCCTTTTATTTAAGCATAAGATGATGAACCCGTAATTAACCCTACGTGGCAGTTGGGTAATTTAAGACATCTCAGAATTTGGGTTTGGGTGGGAGGACAGAGGGAATGGTGGGTTACATACCTGATAAAAAGCTGGCGTAGTTACCCACTACGTATATAATGGGAACGTAGCCGTTTGGTTTAGGGGTCAAACCCGCAGTCCGCAACATTCCGTCTACACTGTATATATATTATATATACAGAGAGAGAGAGAGAGAAGAGAGAGAGAGAGAGAGAGAGAGAATGTGTCAGCTTTCTATAATGAAAAGGGGAAAATAACACGATTCTAAATATAATGATTTAATAAATCTCTTATTATTCATTGACTTTTATTATAAAAAAAAACTATCTAGAAAAACTGAAGGTGTCTATTTACTTTTGTCCCCCCCCCTGTATATTCAAATCAGGCACCATGACACTATACAGCGCAATTATTGTGAACACAACTTTTAAACAACTCTGTAAAGACATTGGTATGAAAATGAATATGAATCGGATTGTTCATTGGATTATAATAACACAGAGCATTATACATCTGGTGGCGCTGAGGCACGTACAGGAAAATCGTTAGCACGTTGACTTGGTAATGATACCGCCAGCTGCTTATACCCTGAGAGATGTATGGGTGGAGCAGTGTTTTGCCTAAAATTTTTCCTAACACTTAAACTTATGCTATTAACATTTGTATCTAAAGTATTGAATATATATATATGTATATATATATATATATATATATATATATGTATATATATATATATTATATATGTATATACAGGGTGCCCCGAAAGTCTTGTTACACCTATGTATAATCTCGGAATATTAAATGAAGTTTGGTTCCAACAGGATGGTGTACCTCCCAACTATTCCTTGAGGGTTCGTGAATATTTAAATGAAGTGTTTCTGATCGATGGATTTGGACATTAAAATGCAACATTAGCATGGCCTCCGAGAAGCCCAGATCTCTCGAGTTGTGACAAATGCATTATGGGGATTTATGAAGGAAAAGGTTTCTCAAAAACGTTATGATTCCAATGACGGACTAAAGGAGGCCGTAAAGGATGCTTTTAAACTGGTAACACCTAAAATACTGAGGAGCATAGCACACCGAACCTGGCGTAAAATCATTCTGTGCAGTCAGAACGATGGTTTGCAAACAGATCCATTGGATACATGATAAACTTGTGTATAACTATGAATAAACTACAATGTTGTATAATTCTGTATAAAATAAAATGTCTCAGTGTTTTCTACTATATACCTTCATTACCATAGTTACAGAACACTGGAGTAACATTTACATAGGTGTAACAAGACATTCAGGACACCCTGTGTGTGTGTGTGTGTGTGTGTATATATATATATATATATATATATATGATACACACAGACCGTGCATGGAACAAGGCACTCTTCTGGGATAATTAAATCCACTAGAGTCCGAGTAAGTAATGGTAACTGACAAATACCATAGTTTTTCTTTTTCATATATATGTGGTGGGCTACTGAGGGGACGCAATCCGCAATTAGAAACCATAGTAATGAAAACAACCATCCCCTTCACAAAACTCAGTTCGAAATTCTAACCAGATCCAATAACCTTACAGAACTCCGAATTTTAGAATCTTTGTACATCTAAAGAAACAAACCTTCCACTAACAATAATAGCTCATCTTACAAATTATGGCTCTTTTAACTAATCAACCGATTTTCATAGACATTTTCATACCTTCTAATTTACTGACCATACAGTTTTCTCTGTTTCTGCCAAGTATGGAGGTTGATGTAAACATTGCGTATTTACCAATTGAGTTGAGGTAATTTTAATTTAATTTTAGTGATTTTAATTTTTTGTAGTGATGTAATTTTAATGATTTTAATTGTGTATTGATGTAATTTTCATTATTCTCATTTTTGTTTTAAGGTTTTAAGACATAATTCACTGATGATGACAAAAGATTTGTCGAAACGTCTGAAGTATAAAAAATAAACGGAAATGTTTGCTGTTGTGTTGGTCCTTCTTTTCATCTGTAAGCGCCGTTTCCCTAAGAAGTCAATAGTTTTGAGATATATATATATATATATATATATATATATATATATATATATATATATATACAGGGTGGGCCGTAAGTTTCCATACATAGGAAAAATAAACATTTTTTTTGGACAACCATTTTTATTTATATAATATGCTCTACATGGTTGCCATTGTTTTGAAAACACATTTCAATACGTGTTCCCCACTGTTGATGAACACGCATTAGCACAGTTGACGTTATGCTTGTAATGGCGTTGGTGATACGTTCCTTTAGATGATTTATGTCTCGTATCTTTTCCTGATACACCATGGCCTTCAAGTGCCCCCAAAGATAGAAATCAAGGGGGGTGAGATCTGGGGATCTGGGAGGCCACTCCACAGGACCACGCCGACCAATCCAAGCATCCGGAAACTGCTGCTGATCCAAATACCGACGCACGTGAAGACCATAATGAGGTGGAGCTCCATCTTGCTGGAAGTAAACTGGGAAGTTACCTTCCTCGTTTAGCAGGGATGGGAAAATCTCTTCTTGCAACATGTTAAGATACCTTTCGGCATTAAGATTTCCACTGACAAAAATTGGTCCAATAATTCTGTCACCCCATATCCCGGCCCACACCATCACTTTACCGGCACCTTGCATCTTCGTCGGACTCAGCCAGTTAGGGTTAGCATTACTCCAATAACGTATGTTTTGCCGATTAACCTCTCCATTGACGTAAAAATTTGCTTCATCAGTAAACAAGATCTTACAACGCATATTCTTAGGGTATCTGAAACATAAAAACAAACGTTTAAATTTTCCTATGTATGGAAACTTACGGCCCACCCTGTATATATATAGATATATATATATATATATTCTAACTGCAAACACGCAGTATAATTAACGTAAAGAACGACGCTTGTATAGAAGAATATTCCGCGCAAGATGAGAGAGAGAGAACGAAACAAATGAAAAAATGAGGTAACCACCCGGGAATCGAACCCGGGATCTTCCGATTGCCGGTCAGATATGATAACCATTACACCACAGGCCTCACTAGATCAAATGCCGTAATTCTTCTACATAGGCGCAGAAACCAATGCCCCAAGGGGGCACCTCCCGCATGCCGTAAATTATATACATTCTAACTGCAAACACGCAGTATAATTAACGTAAAGAACGACGCTTGTATAGGAGAATATTACGCGCAAGATGAGAGAGAGAGAACGAAACAAATGAAAAAATGAGGTAACCACCCGGGAATCGAACCCGGGATCTTCCGATTGCCGGTCTCTCTCTCATCTTGCGCGGAATATTCTCCTATACAAGCGTCGTTCTTTACGTTAATATATAATATATATATATATATATATATATATAATATGAGGAAGGAAAGCGGAAAGCTTGACCTTTGTGAAGTGAGCACGAAACATTTGAAAGGTTGAAAGGTGTGTGTGTGTGTGTGATATATATATATATATATATATATATATATATATACATACACACACGAGTATATGATAAAGAGGAACATCTATCTGTCGTTCATCGAAACGTTTCGAAATCTGATTCCATCATCAGTGGCAACAAGGGGGCTGGGGGTTAGCCCCCAAGTTGCATAAAGGGGGGAGAGTTTTTTTTGGGGGGGAGAGGGGGGTTTCTGGGGGAGAGGGAGAATGACCTCCCCCCAAAGGGGTAACCCTGACGTGCCCTCGCCGTAGGCGAGTTTGCGAAGCACAGGCACTGCCTGTAGGGCAGGGAGCCGAAAGCTCTGCTTGTATACTGTATATATATATATATATATATATATATATATATATATATATATATATATATATATATATATTACCTGTATCGTATGAATAGGATATATGAAATAAATTTCCTTATCGCTTTATCATATCATAAATAAATTTTTGAATTTCGCTGTGATAATTTTTGGCGAAAAACATTTCCTAAACAGATTTATTTATTTTTCCTCATGAATTATTCTTTGAGCTTTACTGAAACGAAACAGAAATTAATAAATAAATGCGATAAAACACCAAAAGGATAACAAATTTTAAAAAATCCATCATTGATGATGTTTTGGTGAAAAAGTGTTATCAAAAATGGACGACGTCCCAAATTTTGTTATTCCGAAATTTCAATTATTACCTGAAAAAATTAAATTTTATGTGAAAACTGAATTTACTCCTTAATACTTTACACTAAAATGGATACATACAGAGAGAGAGAGAGAGAGAGAGAGAGAGAGAGAGAGGTTATGCGACTATAATAGTGAATTTGATGAAAACAAATATATATATTTCCCTTTAATTGTGAAGTATATGCATGCAATATTTACGTCATATTTATATCGTTAATGCATTATTTATATAAGCACACCAGACAAAAAATTAGTCACCCCTCTCAGAATGTACCTAATAACGTGTGACGGCGCCTCTGGCCTTGATAACCGCACGAATCCGGCGAGTTTAGTATGCGGAGGTACGCCTGCTGGTTCAAATTCATCGTCACTGGAACGAGAGGGCCCATTTCGTGGTACGAAAAACATCCCCAGAACATCACGGAACCACCTCCAGCCTGAACAACACCTTCGACGCATTCAGGATTAAAGGCTTCATTGGACCTGCGATGTACTCGTCGCCTCCCATCATTGGAGAACAAACAAAAACGGGACTCATCGGACCAAATTACACGTTTCCAATCTGCCGCAGTCCAGTTTTTGTGCCTCTGAGCCCATTTATAACGTGCCAAGTTGTGACTTGCTGTTAACAGCGGCCTCTTCCGTGGTACCCTGCTCCAGATGTCCATCGCATGCAGTTCTCGTCGCAATGTCCGTTCGGAAATTGGTCGCTGGAGAACATCATTGGTTTCTTGGAGCAATTGTTCTCTGGTTTGAAAACGATTTGCAGTTACTAGACGAGAAACATGGCGGCGGCCCCTATTGTTGAGAATTGTTTTCCGGCCACAGTTACGCCGTCGATTGTCAGTTGATTGCGAACTACACCACTCTTTGTAAACTCGCTGGACAGTACGCGTTGACACACCAACAAATTGGGCTACTTCAGACATTTTGTGTCCGTGGGCTCTGCCAAACACGATGGCTCCTTTTTGCCACTGAGTAACGTCTGCCTCACGACCCATTTTGCAGACTATATCCAACACACACTTTGTTCTTCACCACCTCACGAAACAGATCTGATCCTGTGTGCTACGTCACCGCTACTTGTCACTTACCAATGCTACATCAGCGCCCTCTGTGTGACCTTGAACTTCCTACTATCGGTGCTAGTAGGGGTGACTAATTTTTTGTCCGGTGTGCTTAGTTTATTTCACATTTAAAAGGATAAAAATTCCAATCTTCTTAGATAGTTTGTACAGTACTCACTCAATTATTCGTGACTGAGGGGCGGCCCATGATCACGGATAACCCGATTTCACGGTTAACTCAATATACCCCACCAATGGGTGGGTGGTGCAGCCGCTGCCACCACATACAGTATTATTTTATTACAGCTTAATATACAATTAGGTAGTTTGTACTCATCACAAGATGTGAAGATATAGAAAATCACGAGCGCACATATGTACGCTATGAAGCGCCGAGAAACACTGACTGAGGCGCGTTGTGGTGGGCTGGTGAAAAGCGAGCCGCGGATGTAAACACTGCACCAAAGCGCAGTTAACTCGGTGTCATAATCACGGATAAATGCACAATGGTCACAATTAGTAAACCACGGTTAACTCAAGTCACGGTTGAATGAATTACGAATAACGGTAAGTATTGTACATAAATATGTCCTTTTATAAAAGAAGACGACGCCATTTTAATTTTATTTCCAATTGCAATATTTCCTAATTCTAATTAATTATTCTTCTTTGCTTACTTAAAGAATAATTAATTTATTTAAAGGCAATTCCAAGAAGATTAAATAATTATAACAGTTAAGACGTAATTATACATAAGCTTATTCAGATATACAAACAGACATATGTACGTGTGTAGTATTCTGACGTTAATGCACACACACGCACACACATTATTGTACGAACAATTTAATAATTTAAACCAGTTTTTAAGGTATCTTTTCTATTTTAATTAAAGATACATACCGGGATTTTCTCTCTAGTCCAAATATGAAAAGTCAAAATGTAAAATGTAAAATGGAAATGATCCGTCTTCATTCGAAATAATGACATTCAATCTTATTAAACGTTTATCAAAATTTCTGTTTAAAATGATTGATGATATAATCAGGCAGCACATATGATTATAGTCCACATGATGTAACACAAGATGATTCAGTATTAACAATACAATAATGATGTCGGGTTAGAGCGATGAATCAGAGTTGCGTGAAAATAATTTCGAAGTAACGCTGAAAATATATTCACAAAAAAGGATGTTAAATCGATCTGTTCGTAATTTTGATTTAATAAAATTACTTTTCTTTCACAAACACGTATTCAGACTGGGTGTGTGACAAAATTCGATATTCAATATTAACACTTCAGTCTTGCAAAATTACCGATTGTGTAACATATGAAGCTCAATATATATATATATACGCGTATGCTCGACAGCAAGCCTTTAAGCACAGTGGAGTTTGACGCGCGACAAAAAGTGTCATGGTGCTCACAAAAGAAAACACAATACTTCTTGTGGTTAGTTGAATTTAAGTCATTTATCACTGTTTAGTGTAATTTTCGGAATGTGAATGGGAAGGAACCTCCAGTTGATAAAACAATCAAAAAGTGGCATGAACAGTTCAAGTAAACTGGGAGTTTCTTGCCAAATAAATCATCAGGTAGACCAGATGAAGATTAAGTTAAATGAAGATGCCAAACGTATGAGACAATCAATTTTGCTCGCGCAAAAAGTAGATTAGCCAATGTAACCGCGAACGGTTAGGTTCCATGGATGCTGAAGGTTCGCTACGTTCACCTTCAGTGGGATTTGAAAAAGGAAGAGGGTTGTTGAAAAGTGGTACTCGCAACCGCGACATGCTGGTAATACTAGTCGTGGTCGCTCAGCACCAGAGGCACCATCTCGGGGTACAAGTCCTGTATAAACGACTTCGTCTACATGCTTATAAACTCCAACTTATGTAAGAAATTAAACTTGACGATCGGCCGAGGCATGTAGAGTTTGCTGCTTCCGTGTTGCAAAACCCAAAGTGAAGACCACACTTTTCTGAATCAAATTCTTTTCACCGATAAACAACGCTTCACACAATCGGGAAGGTAAATCACCACAGCTGGAAGTTTGGGTCTCAGAACATCCACATGCTGCCATCGAATACATGCACAACAGCCACAAAGTGAATATATGGTGTGAGCTAATGCATAACAGGGTTCTAGGTCCTTTCATCTTCGCGGAGGAAACGGTTATCAGTATCTGGATATATTTGAAAATTCTGTCATCTCTCTCAAATTGAAGAATTGAACTTAATCTTTCAACAACACGATACACGACCACATACTGTACATTGGCATTGCACGTGCTTTTCTGAACGAGAAATCTTGTGACCATTGGGTCGGAAGTGCAGGCCCAATAGCTTGACCCCAGAGATCGCCAAAATTTTACGCCACTCGATTTTTATCTTTGGGGATACGTGACGGACATTGTTTATTCCGAAAATTTGACAGTTTGAAATCGCTGAAACAGAAGTTTACAACATCTACCAATACACTGTCGCCCGAGATGTTAGGCAGGGTATGGGTTGAAAGAGGGTATCAATTAGATGTTTGCAGAACCATCAACGGGCAACATGTAGTAGTTTACTAATGCACTTTTATAAAACTTAAGGTATCATACTTCATTTTAAAATATACCACATTATTTTCTCTCTTCCACATCATCATAGAATATAGCTTATATACACTTTAGGTAGAAGAGAGAGAGAGAGAGAGAGAGAGAGAGAGAGAGAGAGAGAGATGTTTAAACCATAATTTACTGTAAATTTTGCTTTACAATACAAAAACTCCTAAATGCAAATTAAAAATTCCGGAGCAAGTGGTGCCCAGTGTAGTTTACATTCCCCTACATCAGTGCTCTTCAACCTTTTTATGCTTACCGCCCACTTTTGTAACTTTTGAATCTCCGTATCGCCCACCAAAATTAAAAATGCAAAAACTCAAACTAAAAGTTATATACCCTGCATAAAACAATAAAATTAATTGCAATTACCTTTAGATTAATGAGATCCTTCGCCCACTAGTGGGCGGTACCGCCCAGGTTGAAGAGCACTGCCCTACATTATCCTAGTGTAGTCCCCATGCGGGACAAAAAAATTCTGAATTTTTTTTTTAAGACCAAATTTTTTTTCAAATTGAAACTAGATTTCTTGAACGGTTACAACAAACAAAATTAGAAAAGTTTTATTACAATAATATTTAACAATTAAACATCGTGAATAAATTTGAATTATTATCCATAATATGGACCTTTTCCAGTTTGTGTACCGTTTTTCATATAATTTATTTTTGCTTCTTTTCAGATCAAAAATGAGTGATCAAAAATGAGTTCTTGATAACCTAACCTAACCTAACGTAACCTAACGTAACCCACATTATAACTTTCGTCACTTGGGCACAGGATGTTTACTATGCTGTATGTAATGTACTGTAGAAAACGGTACATAAACTGGAAAACGTCCCATAATATTGAAATTCTAAATCAATTCATCCCTAAAAAATTTGCTTAAAAAATATTTTTTGCGGAACATTTTGAACGCGGGATTTTGACGCGGGATTTTTGGATCAAATGCAACCATAGATATATATATATATATATATCTATATATAAATTGACGATTGATTCGGTTAAGTCGCAATATTTTCGTTAGTTTTAACGTTTTATTTGATGGATTCATTTAAAAAATGTCTCCTAAAGATCCTAGTGTAGTTTACGTTCCCTAACTTTGACCTAGTGTAGTTTGTGTCCCTTTTTGCGTCATGGGGACGTAAACTACACTTGCTCCAAAATTCCTGTTATATTTGAACATTGTTTAGTTACTGTAATTAAGAATTAGCAAATATACTATACAATTATATGAATACAATTATATATGGCTAATATATATATATATGATGAAAACAACCACAAAAGAAAATGAAAACACGAAATAGTGCTCAAACGCTTTCGTCCAATGACATCCTCATAAACAATGAAATTAATAATGAAATTGCATTCACGTGTTTAAGTGTGAAATTCATCCCATATATATAACTCTGCTACTTGTATTTTTTTCTGAATGAAGAGTTTTGTCTTGTTTGTTTGTTACCCACAAACATTTTATATATATATCAGGGGCGACGCCAGGTTTTGTGGATACTCAGACTCAAACCTTTCAAATATATATATATATATAACGTAAAGAACGACGCTTGTATAGGAGAATATTCCACGCAAGATGAGAGAGAGAGAACGAAACAAATGAAAAAATGAGGTAACCACCCGGGAATCGAACCCGGGATCTTCCGATTGCCGGTCAGATATGATAACTATTACACCACGGGCCTCACTCAATCAAATGCCGTAATTCTTCTACATACGCGCAGAAACCAATGCCCCAAGGGGGCATCTCCCGCATGCCGTACATTATATACATTTAAACTGCAAACACGCAGTATAATTAACGTAAAGAACGACGCTTGTATAGGAGAATATTCCGCGCAAGATGTAATGGTTATCATATCTGACCGGCAATCGGAAGATCCCGGGTTCGATTCCCGGGTGGTTACCTCATTTTTTCATTTGTTTCGTTCTCTCTCTCTCATCTTGCGCGGAATATTCTCCTATACAAGCGTCGTTCTTTACGTTAATTATACTGCGTGTTTGCAGTTTAAATGTATATATATATATATATATATATATACATACACACTGTATAATTTGATACTTGTTTCACTGTGATATGTATTATGTATGATAATTAGAATATTTTTAACTGGCATAAATTTAGGAAATAAAACATCGTCTTACCTTATTTATTTATACATGAACTCCAATCTTCTTGGTTTTAATGCAAATTCTTCAATTACTTTGTCGTGCAACATTTTATTCTTTAGCGATATTACAATTTCTTTCTCTATGGCAATTCTTGCTAAATTAGACAGCCTTTCCTTTGACATGGTATTCCGTAGGTACGTCTTTATTTTGTTAGCGTTGTAAAACTTCTTTCCGTCGACACACTGGTTACAGGAATTGTCAAAAGAAGCCGAATTAATTTCATCGTTTCAGGTGAGGCTGTTGTAAGTCCAAGGTCGAGACAAAGCTTTAAAATTTCTTTTGCATGTTTGCACTGACAAAAATCGGAGTCCTGATAGATGTATTTCAATTTTGACGTTAAAACTTTTACGTCAAATACATTACTGTACTTATATTCAAGTGCTTCTATTAAGTTTCGGGGGAAATTTTCTTTATATACTGCAAACATTAATGAATTCAACAGCTCAAAAAATGAGAACTCCTGAATGCATTCAAATCGTTCCTTCAAGGCTGTTACAGAAGTATTCAGAATGCCTCCACGTCGCATGCAACGCGTTGACGTCACCACGTGACGTCATACCTCTGTTTCGACGCAGATGTGAGAGATTTTATATAAAATGAACACTTTCCATATGTTGTGTATTAAATTTTCTAAAATCTACTATAGTATGCAAAAGTAGAATATATAGAAATACCCAACTGCCAGTATGATATGCAAATATTGCTTTTAAATGTTTAGTACAGTAATTCAAGATAATAACATATATTTGGCACAGCAGCAAGTCGTCAGGCTGATACCAATTTGCCTGACTTCGAACATTAAAAACTTTGTGATTCGGTGGGCACAAAGTAATAAATCAATTAAAATACTACAGTAATTAACTTTACGTATAGTGAATATCCAAATGACTTTATAACATTATAAATAAATCATAAGATTTACATCATAACATGTTTCAAAGAGAGACGTCAGGCTTAAAATTGTTTGCCTGACAAGACGTGGAATTGTGCATTTTTGTGCGAGTTGTAACGCTTTGTTATTTGAGAAGATGCATAATAATACAGTAATAATTAACTTTATGTACAGTCACAGTGTATATGCAAATAGGTATATAACCTTATTTATAAATCCTAACATGGTCATTGTAACACGTTTTATAAAATAAAGATATGACTCAAAATTTTTAGCCACATATCTTCCCTCTCTTCCCGCGTCTCTATCCTCACCCTCACTGGGGAAATGGGGTTTAGATGATAGATGGATGGATGGAAATTTTTAGATTGACAACTTGACAAGAGAGGGGATTATGTATTGTTAGTTTTTATGTTAGTTTTTTTAAGTCCCTAGCAGGAGAAATAACAGGTCAGGCTCAGCCTGACCTGCCTGATCCCCTCCGTCGTCACTGATATATATATATATATATATATATGTTTGTGGGTAACAAAGAAACAAAAAAATCTTTATTCAGAAAAAGAATACAAGTAACAGAGTTTACAATATTTTTCAATATTTTTCTGTACAGTTCAGATATTTGATATGGCAATAGTACAATATATTTACAGTATTATAATCTGAACAGGGGCGTACCTAAAGTATTTGGCACCCGGGGCGGATCCTTCCTTTGACACCTCCCATAAATAATTTTAAAATTTAAACACACAGAAAAATATATTATGTTTGCAAGTAAATTTTTAAACAGTACAGTACTGTCATAAGCAAATTGGAAATAAGAAAAATGCAGGACATTAAAAATTCAGTGAATAGGTAATACTGCATTTTATTTTATATAAAAAACAGGAAATCGAGTCTCAACGCTCAGCCTATTCTTCAAAGGTAAATAGAGAGAATTCACAGTCTCTGCTTTCGAGCCTTAATTTCTGCAAACTGATCAATGACCTCATCAAAATTCACCTTCTTTGCATATTCATGTTCAATTGAAAGTAAAGCCAGATTTGTCAAGCTTGTCTGATTCATGGTCGAGCGAAAGAAATTTTTTATCAATTTCAATTTGGAAAAACTTCTTTCACATGAAGCAATAGACACACAGACAGTTAAAAAGAATCTCAAACACAGTGACAAGCTTGGCAAAGATTCATAAAAATCCCATTTCACAATAAACTCCAGAAACTGCAATGCTGTCCATTTCTTTGCCTCTTCAACGCTGATTTTGGCAGCTTCCAAATGCCTCCGAAGTCGTCCAATTTCCACACTATCTTCATCAGAGAATTCATCGAAAATCTGAGTCAAATTTGGAATATACTTCCGAAGTTCTTCTTCTGTTGCAACAACCAAAGTGTTTGGCTGAATAACAGCGAAGATTGACAGAATTTGATCCATTGCCTTAGAACGAATCTCCAATTCTTGATGAAAGCGATCAAGACATTCAAACATAGCTCTTTTTACTTCCTCTGGCAATGTGAGACCAGCATCCTTTGCCATCTCTCCTGGCATCCTTTTTCGGAGCTTTACTCTCCCTCTTCTCTCCATAGAAATGTCCACTTCCTCACACTTTGTAGTTGCATAATGAATGGCCCTCTCCACAATTTCATTGCGCTGATCTTCAAGAAACAGTTTTAGAGGTTGGAGCTTCACAATGCACTTTTCAAGGCTGATTCCAACTGTTTGCAAATACTTTTGTGTGAGATTAATTTCTTCCAGGACTTCACACCAGAAAGAAAGGTAACTCAAAAAAGAGAAATCACATACAGCAGACAGCAAAATCTGAGCTGATCCTCTTATCGATGAGTTGAGACTGAAAAGAAGGAATAGACTCTCTCCAACGTTCAAAAAAAAGTCACACATGAAGAAACGCTTCCAAATGAGTGCACTCCGCAAAGGTTCAGAGAATGATTTGCACAAGGCAGAAACAAAGCCTTGGGATTGATTTCTCTGATCTTTGACTGAACACCACCATGAATCCCAGCCATAGTTGCAGCGTTGTCATATCCTTGACCACGGCACAGGTTTATGTCCACTCCATCTCTCTCCAGATGTCTCAGGATATCCCCTGTGAGCTCAGCAGCAGTCTTTCCCGCAATAGGGAAGAAGCACAAGAATGATTCCTTTACTTCAACTTTGTCACATTCAATATGGACGTATCTGATTACTTCACACATCTGATCAGTGTGGGACACATCAGGAGTGCTGTCAAAAAGAATCTCAAAATACTTTGCTTTCTTGATATCAGCCACTATTTTCTCTTTGACGTAATTCCCCAAAAGGCAAATGAGCTCATTCTGAATCTTTGGAGATAAATACGAAGCCACTCTCCTCCCAGATGGAATAGAATGTTTAATCCTTACAAAATGTTCTTTCAAAACTGGATCATAATTTGACAGCAACTCTACCAATTCCATGAAGTTTCCTTTGTTTGCTGATGACATGTCCTCTTTGTGACACGAAAAAGAAGATTCTGGTGAGCCCAGGGGCGGATTAACATTTTCTGGGCCTTAGGCTTAGTATGTATGATCGGGCCCTTTTATTCATATACTATAAAAATTTAATTTCCATTGAGGGAGTAATGCATAATAGCGCACAAAACAAGTGTGAACGTGGTTGAACGTGTTTACAGCGCTGTGACTTGTGGCTAGGCTACAAATATCATAATTGATTCACATCGAGTAGGAGCATTTGCATAAAATTGACTGTCAGGATATTATTAATGAATTCGCAGGCAAAAAATGTCGCAAATTACAATTTTAAATATTTCTATTATTATATATGTATTTCAATTTTTATGTATCTCATTTTCCGAAATAAATACTTTTGTTTGATTGTTTTTTTTTACTTATACACATATTTTTGGCGGGCCCCTAAGACATCCAGGCCTTAGGCTTCAGCCTGTGCAGCCTATAGAGCTATCCGCCACTGGGTGAGCCAGAAACAAGGTTACGTCCAAGAGGCGATGTAAAATATCCCTCCATTTCTTTCTCTCCTTGTCCATTGTTGCTTTATGAACTTGATCAATGGTTTTTTGAAGCTTTAACCCTGCTCCCAAGGTCTTCCATTTCTCCAGGCATGAGAGATGCTGCTCAGAAGCCTCATGGTCAGACAACTTTGGGTTTAGCTTCCACCATGCTTGAAACCCAGTGTTTAAGCTGGATGTTCCAATTCCTTTGTCATCAAGAGCAAACAGTCTGCAGCAAAAACAAAACAAACTTTCTTTTGATGGAGAGTAAACCATTCATGTTCTCAAAACTTTCTCGCCATTTGGCAGAGCCTTATAGAACCATGCAGTGGTCAGCTGTCGACTCTTCCCTTTGGATTTCTCTCCTTGTCTTTGAACTGCACTGAAAGGTCCATCCCTATTTTGGAAGGGTTCACTTCCCCTCTTAATAAGATCAACTCTCAAGTCATTTGGAACCGGGATTGGTCAAGCAGCGACATCAGAATAAATTGAAAATCTATCCGTCTCCTCTTCTTCATCAGAGTTTTCCTCCTGTTGGTGTGGGCTTCTGCTGGCGTCTCCTTCCTCTTCATCAGTTTCACTGCTTTTAGAAGATGAATTGCCATCCTCCAATCCTTGCTCTCTCTCATTTGAATCCTCTTGTGAAGATGCTTCTTGTATTTGCCCTTCAGATTCACCAGGCTGAATATATTCAGGACTTTCTCTTATTGCACTTGATGTTGAAGGCGTCACATACTTCAAAATTGATTCGGACATTGCCTGAGCCACCTCTTCTCTTGCCTTCTTCATTTTTCTTTGTTGGAATCCACTGGGTCAATTTCGCTTCATAGTGGATGTTTTCTGCAAAATTTTAAAATCAAAAGGTATAAAGCATGAACATGCATAACAAGCATGAACTATTATGACTTGAAATACATTAACTGAACAAATTGGCTGTGATGCTTATTATTATTATTATTTTTTTTTGGAGGGGGGGAGGGGGGGTTAAGTGCAAACACGGCTCCTAAAAAAGCAAATAGCTATGAGCATTACTCACAAATAACTAGACCATTGACAAAATGAAAATTAACAGTATATCCAGTAAATAAGTAAAAAAAATTATTACAACAGAAAAGCTTCAAACAAGTGGTTCTCAAACTTTTTCCAACCAGATACCCGTTCAGTTATCAGATTATTATCAACCCAGACAAGCAGAGACAATTAATTATTTATCAATGCCAATGCATTAACACTAATTCAATATAGTATGGTATAACGCTAGCTATTATAATTGATATCATTATTTAATAAGCAGTAAGCATTAACAACATATTAAATATACAATGATACTACACTGGACCACATTGTCATGATACCACATTGTCAAAAATTACTGGACACTGGTATAAATACCATGATATTGTTATAAATACCAGCACTTTATGCTTTATCATAATTATTTAATGAAACATACCTCATGTATGTGGAGTCACAGTGTCAAGTGAACAAGACTTGGAATGTCAGTTGCAGCCAGCTGGCTATGCTCAACAAACTGATGACTAAAACGTCAACAAACGTTCGCCTTTCGATGTAATTTTTATCAAATATTTGATTTTTCGTTTGTAAAATTTGTATTGCCAATAAAAATAAAGTATTTTATAGTGGAAATTAACATTAAGCTGTTGTAATAGTTTGAACATTTTAATTTTTTTTTCTTACTTTGGCGAATTTATCATTTGGTTTGAAAACTTGTACTGGTATTTCAACTCTCCCGATGGCACCCCCCTCCTGGCTGTAACCCGGGGCGGACTGCCCGCCTCGCACCCCACTTAGTACGCCACTGAATCTGAATATGCCATTGAGGGCATTAAAGCTTTATCGGCAAAATTAACGGAATACTATTTATTTATTTCATAAAGGAAGTGAAAATGGCAAGTAATAATAATAATAACGAATAATATTAATAATAAGGCTTCAGGAGAGGTATTGGGCCATCCTTCCGCAGTGGATTTCTGATGCGGAGAAAAAATAATGGTCACTAGTATTCTTGCGATTAAATTACTGTACTTTCATCCTGAAGTCTCCGTCGAATGGTTCTTTTATTGACTAGAGGATGGAGCTCCTTCTGCATATGGGAACTGGTGATCAAGGGTCTGACCTCTGTTTTCATTCTGATCACTTTATCAGTACACTGAGTAGTTATTCGTGGTCCACTACTGTAGATCTTGTTTATGGCTTGCACTCTCAATCCTCAAAAGTCCTCGTTTTGATTCTTACACACTTTTGACTGAAATATTTGAAGTCGTGAGGCTGACTTTATCGCAATGTGTATATATAGCTTTCTTTTTTAGGTAATTTCACTTGGTTTCGTTTCTTTTCGTAAATTTCCGGTTTCCTGCACATTTTTATCGGTGTAAATTAGAGATTCATTTGGTGATTCATATGAGTTAAAAGAATAACTATAATTTCCAGTCTTTTCTCGTAGTAAACCAGCAAAAGTAATGGCAAAAGCGTTGCACTAGCAATAAACAATTTATTATAATTACAAACTGTGACTGTACTTGTCTAAACTGTTACAACTTTAAGGGAGTATTTGATCCAGATACAGATATTTTGAAAATGAAACAATGAGAGCTTCAACAATGACAATTTTCTCTTCACGCCTGCGCGCGCCTATTTGAGCTCGGGCATCTGTTCCCCTCCATTGACGATATCATTTTCGCTCTTCTTTTTCTTCTTCTTCATTCTCCTCTCCTCTTCTATTTTCTTTTTCCTAATCTTCTATTTTGTATTCCGAACACCATAAAATTATCAATTACATAAAAATAACAAATATTATTAAAACGAGTAAATTTTATATTGAATGAAAGCCTTGGTAGGACTTATATCCATTTGGTCGAAGAGAAATAACATCGATATCCTAAAAAGTAACTCGGATCAAGTAAAGATAAGCACCCCCAGCCTTCTTTAATTAGCCTTATAAGGCTAACTAACGAAAATATCACGACCTAACCTAACCAATCGTTAAGTCAACTGTACGCCCTTGACGATTGGTTAGGTTAGGTCGTGATATTTTCGTTAGTTAGCCTTATAAGGCTAATTAAAGAAGGCTGGGGGTGCTTATCTTTACTTGATCCAGTAACTCAACCTAGCGTAACCTAACCTAACTTAATCTAACCAACAATAACTTGTCGATTTTATTTCAAGTCGATCAGACATCGTTAGGCCGGAATGAAATATTTCAGCTTTATTTTACATCATTATTGAAAATTTTTCCAAGAAATGCAGAATAATGCTTAAATTCTACCTTTTCCAACTCGGCTCCTGTCTTTCACTTTATTTTTATCGCTATGAGAATAAAAATTATTCCTATAAAAAGTTACCTTGTATTTTCACATACAATATATTATGAACACGTGTTTCACTTCATGAGATAAGCATCCTTGCCAACCCTACCGATTTGAAAGCTATTCTACCGCCTATTCTATAACTAATATTAACCCTTTTATGCTCCGAATGCACTAGAGTGCATCATTTAAGGCTAGATTTTCAAAAAGTTCCCTGGGGGGAGGCATGCTCCCGGACCCCCTGCCATTGATTACTCGCTTTTCAAAATGTTGGCAAGTATGGACCAGGTCCATTTATAACAAGTGTCATTTTCTTACTTTAAAACATTGAATGATAAATTGTGATGCGAAAAGGATATATATTCCACAAATTTGAAAATGATCCAAAACTTTTATCCACGATTGTATAGTAATTAAAACATTGGTTAGTTGGTTGATTTGTTTAACATCCTCCTTCGTCCAACTGAGGGAACTGAGACGGAATGGAAACATTAAAATGATTTGAATTTCAATAGCTAAAATTTATATTTTTAACTATTAATTAATAAAGACTAAATAAATTAATTCTCAAAGCTTTTGGTAAAGAAATGAAACTAAAGTTCTTTTTAAATATCATCGTTCGGTTTGAGTTAATTTTCGTTATTTTAATTAATTTTAATTAATTTTAGTTACTATTAATTACCAATTTAAAAATAAAGCAAAACGTCTTGAAATATTTAAAATGTAAAACACTTTCCAAATCTAGAAATGGCGTTCAATAATTGTAACAATGAGTAAAGAACGTTTTTAATTTTCTACTTTAGCTATGAAGCGGGAGTGGCAAATCAAGGATAATCGAGTTCTTAATAGGGTGAAATATGATGTAAAGAGATTAGGAAGTCACAAACTACAGGACCAAGTTAAACGGAGATTACAACAAGGAAAAGAACAAAAGTGATGGATGGGTTAGAAACCTGGATAAAAGTCTTTGAAAAATAAAATTTTATTGATTTTCCGAGTTAATAAGTCACTGCAATATTTCTTTTATTTTTTATCCACGTAATTGAACGGTAATTTTTTTCAGATTTCAAGATTATATTAAATAATCTGAAAAAAAAGAAACTGAGGATTTGTTTGGGGACAAAATCTGAGTGGTTTAGTTTGAGGTTTCATTTAAATTACTATCTATTTGATCAGTCCTCTTAACAAAGAAAACTGTGAAAATGGGATAATATGATTCTAAAAACTTCACAATTAACTATAGTGGGAAGTTATTTATTTTCACACTATCTTCTTTAATAATGGTATATACTCGTACAATAATTGTATATAATACCTTTTTGGTCCTACTTTGTGAGAGATTGTGTAAAAATACTGTAAACACCCTCAAACAGTCACGCTCGTAAGTTCTGTAAAGGGATAAAGATTTACTTGTATATGACAAATTTTATGAAAAATATGTTGAGACTTTGATTTTAACAATATATTAAAATGAAAATGAAAATGAAAAGGAAAAGGTTTATTGGCAGACTATAGTCCATATGACAAATATTAATAATACAATGACAGTTCATATACTAAGGATAGAAATATATACAATTGATTAGAAATAATACTGCATTGTCGAAGTTAAGTGGAGCTATAGACAGATGTTTTCGTACCAAGAAGTCCATAGCTTAGAGGATAAATGGCAGGACTCATGGATAGCTTCGATGATCGGGTTGGTTGATTTTTTAATTCTTTGCATTAGACTGTGTTGAGCACGTCTTGTTACCTCCGGGAAGCTCGGGACATTGCGGGTAGCAAACATTTGCGAAGCTGAGCATCTCGGGGGTAATTTATGTAAGAGTCTAAAAGACCTGTTGTACAGCAAATTTAGGGTTCTGCCAGAACCTTTTTTATAATTCACCCAGAGTTGCTGACCGTATATATTACTGCAGAAAGTACGAAAGAGTGTGTCTTTAGCTTCACTTGTACAGAAACGAAAGTTCCTTATGGTCATATTCGCTTTAGCACATAGGCTTCGAGATTGTTTTCTTATATCCGAGTCATCATTAAAGAAACAAATCGAATAAGCTAAGCAACATATGTAAAATTTAATTCCTAAATGATTATGAATATATTTCCTCACTCTCCTAAACTACTAAGGAAACAGGATCGTCGCATTATTCAAAGATTCTCCTCGGCTAATCGCTTTAAGACTAATACATCTCCAGAAATATGTTCAGCGACGCCGAAAACATTTTTTGGATGCGGGTGGAGGGCGAAATGTAGTCAAAGGGGCGTTTTCATCTGGAAAGAGCGTTTTTCACGTATGGATAGGTCCTGAATTGTTAAAAATATTATGTTTAACAATTCAGGACCAACATAGAATTTCTGTAAAAAAAAAGCCTTCATAAACGTAGACAGTGAGGAAAAATTGCTGTAAAAAAATTGTAATGATGGGGTTGTTTAATTTCCTTCGCAATATCTAAGATCATATGACGGAGGGGACCTACAGATTTACGTGGGATCAAAACCATGGATCGCCACATAGTCTGGACGCAAAGGACGGTCTCCCATGTCGCTTAACTTCGCTGATCAACGGGAGGCGTTGTTAGGATATTGGCTACGACATAGCCCTGCTGTAAAAGAGCTGTAAAAGAGCTGAACAATAGTGATGTAAATACGAACGAGACGATTGAGTTCCAAAAGCACAATAAAAGTGGCACAATGAATGGAAGAATGTTTTGTAGGAAGATGACGCCAAAACTGATTGATTTTAGAATGAAAGGGGGAGGTTTGCGAGACGACGTAGCCATGAAAATTTTGTCGAACTGCGACACTTAAGCTTGTAAGATATTGTGGTAGTTCTATTAAGTTGTCGGGTTACTTAATTTCATAAGGAGTAGGTGATCTTGTAAAACCCGATGAGAATATGAAAAGTGACACACTACCACAGAATTTTCGTTCACCATGCACTGGGGGAAGGGCATTCATCTTTCATCAAGACAACAACCCAAACCACACTGCAGTACTCAATAAAGCTTGGAAAGGTAGTAACAGGTTTTATTAAAGTCCAGCTTTAAACCACAGTGAGCATTTCTGGGAACAACTGTACAATGATATCTCAAAAGGAAGCAAATGAACGTACAGGACCTCTGACGCACTACAGGCTTTGGTTGGCTCGATGCTTTCAGGATGCGAAACTTTCATTCGTGCTCATGAAGGTCACGTGAAATTTGTAGTCATTTACCGTAATTTATTTGTATTCCATTTCGTGCTCTTTAATACAAATCAGTGTTTTTCAACCTTTATTTGCAAGTACCACGTTAAGGACTTGTCCACTCTCTACAGTATCACTTAAATAAGATTCGTCTCACTCTCATGGAAATAAAAGTTGCTCGTGAGCCTTCCACTGACTTTTATAATAGATTTTTCAGAAAGCTAAAAAGACGTATCCTTGGGTTAGTTTTATTTGATTTACCTTCGCTCGATCGCCGACAGCGGGCTTTCATATTTGTTTCTTTAATTTTTATCTTTAAGCACCATTTAAAACCTTTTAAGTACTAACACTTCAATAGAACCAATTTAAGTTACAAGTATTGGCTTAAAATGCGGAGAGTTGCTTTTCGCTTCATTTTATCGTTCGGTAAATTATATATATATATATATATATATATATATATATATATATATATATATATATAATAAGTGTAACAATGAAATTATTGTATTTTCCAGACAAGAAAATTGAAACTGTTATTCCTTTCTCGGAACATCGAAGTCAATAAATTTAGATGGTCACCATTGTAGTCATCTGTTCAGCCATTTCTTGTCACCATAAATTTACCAGACTTAAATAAAAATGTTGCAAATAAAAAAAGAAAATCTTATTCTAAATATGAAAATGTTGATACAGAAAATCACGTAGAAAGTTCAAATGACTGACTTCCTCGAAGGACCAGATCGACGAATCGGTAAACAGTAGTTCTAAAATCGACCCCCGTATGTAAACATAATTGTAATCAGAGTCTCTGATATTTCCCTTTTCATTAAGAATTTGATAAAAATAGTATGCCATAACCTGAGCCTCTCTTGTACCTGCAAGAAATTCGATCTCTCGTCCTAATGTTTCTCCAGACGCATTAATTGTAGGAAGAACAACGCCAAGATGGGTTAACGTGTTCTGCCCAGATGTGATTACCGTCTTTCGCTTTTGACTTTCTTTGAATAAAAAGCGAACAACACGTCGCTTCAACGGACATTTGTACTGAAACACGTCGCTTCAACGGACATTTGTACTGAATCCCTATTTAAGATTCTAATACGGTAGTTGAAAAGTACGTAATCGTACTCTCAAGGGCGTCCGAACTAAGAGAGGAAAAAAAATCTGTACCTCTCACAATTGAATTCTATGTTCACATCCATGTCTAGAACTTAGTGTTTCTTTCTTCTCAAGAGATTCGACAAAAAAAACTTGAAACAAGACCTTTTGTTATGACAATCTGAAAAGTCAAATCCAGTTGTCTGCAACTTTCTCTATTTGACAATTTTCATGATATTGCCACCACTGAACTAAATTAAAAAAAAATTTCAATAAACATAAAGAAAATAATAGGTATGTAAAATAATTAATTACCAAACTTAATTTTACTTCCAACTGATATTCCAACTTTGTCGAATCTCTTGAGAAGAAAGAAACGCTGAAAAACTTGAAAGAGGACCTTTTGTTATGACAATCTGAAAAGTCAAATCCAGTTGTCTGCAACTTTCTCTATTTGACAATTTTCATGATATTGCCACCACTGAATAAATTAAAAAAAAAATTTCAATAAACATAAAGAAAATAATAGGTATGTAAAATAATTAATTACCAAACTCAATTTTACTTCCAACTGATATTAACTTTAGTTCCTACGAGCAACTAAGTTATTTGATTATATTACGCGTGATCACGAACAATTTCCTACGAAATGTTGAATTTTTGTTATGGTTTTTCATAATTTACGGGTTCAATGCGCTTTATTATTCATATTCCAATAATAATTTACACATTTTATTATTATTATTTACTCATAAATAACAAAAACATTACAAAAATTATTTTTATTCATACTCTTTCTCACGTCTTGTGTAGTTTTTGTCTCGAAAATATTTTTAGTATGAATTTATTTGTTTTTCATTTCGGGCAATATTACAAGTATTACAAGTATAAAGTATATAAACAAATGTAAACAATATAAAGGCCTCTAAAATTGAAATTTAGAATTCTGATATATATGTATATATATATATATATATATATATATATATATATATATATATATATATATATATATATATATATATATACACACACACGAGTATATATATATATATATATGAATTTTAAATTTAGAATTTTAGAGGCCTTTATATTGGTCACATTTGTGTTCATATTTTATATTTGTAATACTGCCTGAAATGTGTGTGTGTGTGTGTGTGTGTGTGTGTGTGTGTGTGTGTGTGTGTGTGTGTGTGTGTTTAGGCATAACATCAGATAAATTTGCAAATTTATGTTGTCCTCGTCGAAGATAAGAGTCGCATCCTTCCGGAACGTTTCATACAGCCAACTGTCAAGGAAATTGTTGGTGTCGGCGTTGGTCATCGTTACTCATCAATATATAGATAGATAAATAATTAGAGATCTCTTTATTGATAAAAATAAATATTACAATTATATTATAATAATAATTTTAACGTAGAACATGCCGAGGTAATTGGACTACTGATATTTATTTTTATTTTATTTGGACCTTAAGATTTAGGCTTTACTGAGCTCTCAGATAATTTGTTGTTTTTTATGCGTTTTGAGTAGCTTATGGTACCTGATGAACCATGTACACCCTCTGAAATATAAATTGGGCAGTTAGGTCCATATATAGCACTTAAAAGTTATTCACAAATATTTGAAAGCTAGAATTACTTCACACTTAAAATTTCTGGACAGGGCTTCGTGACGTCATGGTAGGATTCCCTAATAATAAGAACAAGAAGTTATTTCCTACTATTTCTTATAAGAAAGTACTATCGGCTCCGATACTCCGAATACACTGTGTCGTAAAGTAGGTGTGGCATTTCGTATCTCGACTAATGGAATCGATGATGTACAGTTGCTGGCATATGTAATGTTCCTCGCCTCACAGGCGACTCCGTACATGTGACAACGCCGCAGTGATAGTCAAGGTACCCCAACTGGGGGAAAGTGGGGTGGAGGGGGTACAACTGAATCCAACAACATATAACATTGACATACAGGTAATTATAATGTAATATCTGTTCATAAAGATAAACAATTAATATGATCGCGAACAGCGTTGAACTCCATGTTTACTAGTCTTATACAGTACTAAGGTTCCGTTATGATTACTGCAAGTCTATATGAACAGCTACTACAATACAACTTTTAATATACTAGTGAATTTGAACCAAAAATAGACATTACGCAACCAACCTCCACACTCCCTCATTCCCCTTCCCCACCCACCAGTTTCGTGTGTATTAAATCATTATGTAACAATACATATAGACAGAGCCGGACTTATGCACAGGCGCATGAGGCGCTAGTTGGGGGCCTCGACCAAAAGGTGGCCTCATGGGCAGAATTTATCGCTAGATTCTAAACCTGGAAAAAACAAAATAATCCATTCCTAAAGCGTCAAACTTGGTAACCCTGGCAACTTGGCAAATGGATAACTGAATTATACAGTGTGCTTTGTTTTGCGCATGCGCAAAATATGACGCCGTATCAGCGTTAAGAAAAGGATAGAGAAACACCAAAAGTGCTTTAATTAACCTATATCTGTGTGGACACAAAGTATGTCTGTCGTTTAGAGGCCAGAAATTTATCAAAAAAAATTTGCTAAATATGAGATAACTTTATTAACCGTAATCTGTCGGGCAGAATTTTACAAAGACTTAATTCAACTAGTAAATCGTTGCAGGATCCAGTGATAAATATGCTAAAAACTGTTAATCTCTTAAAACCACCGACAGAATTTATTATAAAAATCAGAAATAACTTCATCGGTATCGAAGAGGAAGCTAAACTTCTAACTAAAGAAACGCATTACACAGATGAGCAATACCGAACTAAAAAACGAAACATTATGCCTGACGAAATACACGAAAATGATGTCATTTTGCATGGCAGGGAATTTTTTGTAATTAATACATTTAATGTAATTTGCGATACGCTTAATACGGAGATAACCGACGATGAACAATAGTGTATAACGACGTATTACATATGTTTAACGTGTTTTTAAAAACAATATGAGTTCAAATAAAGTAAACATATGTATTGATAAACTTTCGGATGTTTACAAAGAGGACGTTGATGTTGATCAATTTAAAGACAAATTACTGCTCTTTATAAAATATATGAAAGAAGAAAAAGCGATAAATCCAATTGATATGTATAATATTATTCTTGATGGCCTAAAATCAACGTTTCCAAATGTAGAAACCATTTTTAAAATTTTTATAACGATGCTTTAACAAACGCGAATGGTGAACGGTCCTTTTCAGTTCTAAAAAGAATTAAGTATTACTTAAGAAATAGTTTATTGCAAACAAAAATGTCGAATCTATCCCTCTTATTTATTGAATCAGGTATAACAAAATCCATAAATTATGATGCTGTTATTGATTCTTTCGCGAAATCAAAAACAAGAAAAAAACACTTTAGTTTTATATATATATATATATATATATATATATATATATATATATACAGTATTTGAGTAATTTTTCAATTTTGGTAATTTACTATTTTTATCGTACTTGTACTTGTATGGTGTGAAAATAAATTATAAATCGGTTGTTTCTATTTTTTTTTTTACAATTTTCTTTCATGGCTAAAGCCTAAAGGGCCTCAGTCTGCCTTTGCGCCTTGAGCCTCAAGTAGTCTAAATACGGCTCTGCATGTAGACGTACAGTAATCATAATGGAACCTTATTGCTGTATAAAACTAGTAAACTACATGAAGTTCAACGCTGTTCACGATCATATTAATTATTTATCTTTATGAACAGAGAAAATACATTATAATTACCTGTATGTCAATGACTGCACATTCAATTGTCCTTTCAATATATATATGTCTGTGTTATATGTTGTTGGACTCGGTTGTCCCACCTCCACCCCACCTTCCCCCAGTTGGGGTACCTCGACTATCACTACGGCGTTGCCACATGTACGGAGTCGCCTGTGAGGCGAGGAACATTACATATGCTTTAAGAGTAAATAAAATTGTAACTCAAAATTTAAACTAAAACGTAATCCTTTAATGTAGAAACTGTGTCGAAAGTTTAACTTGCACGCAATTTCGTAAAATTATTATTATTATTATGCACGTAGAGGATTAGAGAGCACTCCTCGCTGAAACTCTAATATCCTTTTCATATATTAAGTCCGAAATTTGGCGAAGGTGGATTGAGGATTGAGGCTTGAGGCAGTAAGCTAGGAAATATATTTTCGTTCATATACTGTAGAAGGATTTCTAGTTTGCTATTCATATCCATTCTCGTGAACAAATTATTGACCAAACAATAGCGGTTGTGATCATCAGTGAGCAGAAAGATTTACTTTCATTCCGACCTACTTTCATTTCGACCTGCGAGTCCAGGTTCCTGGAATTTTTGTACCATGTAGAATGACCTTATTTATCAAAATTGAAAGTTACATCAGAAAAACATTGTGCTAACTTCAGTTTTTATGAGATATCAGGTCTTCGTACTTCCAATTACACGAGGTATGTCTAGGAAGTTTCTCTAAATACTTTTCATAAACTAAACATTGACATTCTTCTAACCCAAATTAACGTAATCTAACTTGACTAACCTAACAAGACCTAACCTAACCTAATTCACAGGAGCGTGTCGCCAATTTTTACCTGCTCGTGATTTGGGATAGGTCCCAAGTAACGCAAATGAGAGTGTGACTTACGCTGCATGTCTGATCGTGTTTCCGGTACTCTGCAAATTGTTTTTTAGCTGCTAACCGCTGTTCCTTCTTTCAATTGACTCCCACGCTTCTTCGTAACCTAAACACGTCTAAACTTTAATATCCATTCGCTTACATTTCTTTTATTCATTATGGCGTTGGGTTATCATACGTCCGGCAAAAGGAGGACATATCCTCCTTTTCAATCTCATGCCCTCTGTCCAGCAGGCATTTTAAATATGGTGATATTGTCCGGCTTTTTACTTAGATATGATCCAGATTTAAAAATAAGCTTCTCACAAGCTCAAACAACCCAATTAATACCTGACATGTCCTCCTTTTGCTGGAAGTTTGGTAACCCTATTATGACGTCACTGAATATCGCTTGGAGCCATCGGTGAATTTATATACCTTTCACACCTTCAGAATATAAAACTAAGCAGCAGAACACTGCTGGAACCGTCACTGAGTAGGACTTGAGCTCATTACACTCCATTGTGTGGAGCCGACACCAGCAAAAGACTAATTACAGAATGGTGGGAACATATATATATATATATATATATGTATACGAATATGGAATATGAACAAACTCTATTTATCTTTGCTTATATAAGAAACAGGTATATTCCCTGTATATTTATATTTAGATATATTTAATTTTTATTGAAAGGAAATATTTTTAAAATGTTTCGTTAAACTAAATTTAGGTTAAAACTGTCTTTGATGACGTCAATCAAAATTAATTAAATAGTTTGCAAATACTGTATTAGTGGTTTGTCATTATTTAATTTAAGTTTATTAATTTAATGGTACTTACGTATTAACGTGGGGCCACCACATATATTTTCGTAATATTTTCGTTAGTTGAAAATTTCTAATACATCATATTTTTTAAATAGCAATATTTTTTTAAATATTTTTTTATACAATTTTCTGAAAAAAAAAATTTTTTTTAGGCTCATTCATGATGAAAATTTGGGATCTACCAAATGTGTAACATGTATTAATCATTGTAAATATTTTAAAAAATATTGCTATCTAAAAAATATGATTTATTAGAAATTTTCAATTAACGAAAATATTACAATTAACCTAACCAATTATCAATATGTGGTGGACCCCCGTTAATACGTAAGTATCAATTTAATTTAATTCGATAGAAAATGGTAACCAAAGATTCATTAAAGAAAAATCTTGCTTTTGTATTATAGAGTTTGATGATCCTTCCTTTACTCATAAATAATCACATTTTATGAATTTCAACACACTGGACCTTAATTCCTTGCTGTTTTAATGTCACTTAAAAGGGAGACCACGCATAACCGTTCCTTTGTTCTGCCAAATGAACTAACCAAACTAACCTAATCTAATTTAAACCAACCTAATTCTTAATAATCATATTATGATCACCCTAATTCTTTAACTTCTGTTATTTCAATACGGTGAACGTGATATTACGTTGAACGCACGAAAGGGTTACGGAAGGTGTTAAAGAGAATCAGCCCATGAAAGCCTCTCTAACGCTTAGGCTTAATACCCCTGTAAGTTTTTAGCAATAAAATATGAATTTCTAAATCTATAAATCGCAAAAATGTTAAATCATAAAAATTTACTTCAAATGGGCGTATATTATAAAGGAATTAAAGTTATATAACAGTAGCCTCAGGTTCCATAAAGTCGAACTACGTAATTCATTCACATACACGCACTCACACACGCACACCTTTATGCACTGAACCACTCAAATAATGTAATTACTGAAATTGTAGGGTAAATAATAGTTCTTTCAGCGTTCAAGACAACGCTGCTTAATGATGGACTCGGTGCCTTAATTCAAAAGCCAAATCGTGGGAATCAAGTTAAGTGTTTACGGGTGATAGAAAAAATGAATCTCTACGGAATAGATAAAAACATCATAAATAAAGGGTGATCCAGATAAATGGGACCCATAAAAAAAAGCCAAATATTCTTAATATTTAATTCCTTTCATAAAAACTAAATATCATTCGAAAGAGTAGAGTTACAAGTTTATTATGAAATATTTATTTTTTTAAAATGACTCCTTTCAAATGTGCTCCATTAGTTGCCAAGCATTCCAGTGTTCTCGCTTGTAAGTTCTGCATCACTTTTGCAAGAGTGTGCGGTGGTATGGCCTGTATCTCATTTGTGATGGCGGCCTTCAATTCTTGCAAGGTCGTTGGGTTATTTCTGTAGACCCTACTCTTTAAATATCCCCAGAGATAATAATCTAAGGGAGAAAAATCCGGAGACCTTGCGGGCCATTCAACGTCTCCAAATCTTGAGATTAACTCGCCTGGAAACGTTTGACGCAAAACTGCCATGCTTTTATTTTGTTTTGTATCTTATCTTGTCTTGTATTGTCAAAACCTATACAATCCTGTACAAACTTGTAACTATCCTCTTTCGAATGATGCGTATGATTTTATAAAAGGACTTATACTTTAAGAGTTACAGTGGTTTCTTTTGGGTCCCATTTCTCTGGATCACCCTTATAAAGCATTTTAGTAATACATTTAGTAACTGTTCATTGCGGCAACTGTGTACCTTATTGCAAATATTATTATAGATTTCGAGCCAAAGTACGAAATTTGAAAGGCAAAAAAGAGGATTTCAGGTAAGTACCTTTTGTCTTTTCCTCCGGGAAAAGTTAAGCTTTCACCCAACAAAAGGACTGCTGCTTAAACTTTAAACTTTTAAAATTGAATATAAGCTGACAGCGACTCATGCACTTATCATTACCACTTAAAATAAGAAGGGGTCTTTATATGCACACACACACACACACACACACACACACACACACACACACACACACACACGAAATAAATTAGATGAACTGTGCTCCCAAAATGCAATAAACCCTTGAATTCCCAAATGAATTGAACGTTCTAATATATGCATATATATTAGAACTCCTCATAGGAGGAAATTGTAGACATCAATCGACCAGGGAAGTACTTGGGGGGAACGTTAGGCAGGAGACAAGGAGTGCTGGAACTCGCGTTTCTCTTGTCACTGTCCTCCTTAGCTGATCTTTTTCTGTGTCTCATGTACCCTGTGAGCAGTCCAGCATGCTCTCAACCACACGCTTCTCCCTCTATTCCTCACTACACATACATGCATTTTACACACTACACAATCTTTTAAAAAAAAAAAAAAGCATCATTAAAGCGTGGAGACCTTGTTTTTGGTCTCTCTCTCTCCTTCTTTTGTGGAGGAGTCACTTTTGCAGGCGTTCGCCCTTGGCTCATTCCTTCCTACATAAAAATAATATGTCAACCTGTCAGTAGTTCCTCACGTCGATCTCTCTTTGCGCGGAGGCTGGTGTTTCCACCTATAGATCTGCTCTGATGTGAGAGGGAATTGCTTTAGGCTCTGTCCCTTATTAGAACCAAATAAAAAAAGGGTTTATTCCACGTGCGTATAGTATTGCCGTATTTTGT
Source organism: Bathynomus jamesi (assembly GCA_023014485.1). Lineage (NCBI taxonomy): Eukaryota > Metazoa > Arthropoda > Malacostraca > Isopoda > Cirolanidae > Bathynomus > Bathynomus jamesi. The sequence goes on along the minus strand of JAJOZX010001274.1, from coordinate 593,659 downwards.
GTGATTGTAAATATTGGATGCATTTGAAATCTCATGTTTGTGGATGACCCCCTCCTCCCTTACCCCCACTCTATGTAGCATGCAATGTTGCAGTATTGCAATTCCTTTCACTGAGATGTCGCTGAATGAGAGGAACGAGTGGGTATAATCACAGTCTGATTCCGCCCAAAAGATTTCCGAGGAAAGAAGAATTGAGATACCAAATGAATATTAATAATATCAATAGAATGGTTAGTATTTTGTACACTAGATGGCCAGAAGTGAGAAGGAGAGTAAATAACTAAATAAAGCAGGAGTGATAGATATGTCTCTTTATGTAAGAAGGGGAGGAGCAAGTGTAGTTTACGTCCCCCTGACGCAAAAGGTGACACAAACGACACTAGGTAAAAGTTAGGGAACGTAAACTACACTAGGAACTTTATGAGACATTTTTTAAATGAATCCATCAAATAAAACGTTAAAACTAACGAAAATATTAAAATATTACGACTTAACCTAATCAATCGTCAATATATATATATATATATATATATATATATATTGACGATTGGTTAGGTTAAGTCTTAATATTTTCGTTAGTTTTAGCGTTTTATTTGATTAGGTATACGCGAACAAAGTTAGGAGACGCAAACTACACTAGGATAATGTAGGGGAACGTAAACTCCCCTAGGATAATGTAGGGGAACGTAAACTACACTTGTTCCGAAAGGGAAGTGTATAGAATTAACCTTTCTCAAAGAAAGTTGACGGAGGTGTGTGTGTGCGTGTGTTTTAAAAGAAAATGAATAGCTGAGGAGGAGAGAAGGAGAGGAGGAGACAAGTTAATGCAGCCAATTCCAAGTTCAATGTAGCAGGATGGGGGTAGTTGACTTTCTCCACCAATCTGAATGATTTTTTTCTTTTTTTCAAATACGGACATTTCAGCAACTAAATTAATAGGTTCTGGTGAGGAACTTCCTTGGGATATTGGATTATATTCTGAAATACTGTATGTTGAACTAAACGTTCGTACAACATGAGAAATCACTTCCTCGGAAGAAATCGAAAGGTCAGAGCTTTAGTTATATAACGTTATTTTTAAATTTAAAATTCGAAGTAAATGTCAAACGCACGAAACAAAAAGGTAAGGTAAGGTAAGGTGTATATATATATTATATATATAATATATATATATATATATATATATATACATTTTAACTGCAAACACGCAGTATAATTAACGTAAAGAACGACGCTTGTATAGGAGAATATTCCGCGCAAGATGAGGAGAGAGAACGAAACAAATGAAAAAATGAGGTAACCACCCGGGAATCGAACCCGGGATCTTCCGATTGCCGGTCAGATATGATAACCATTACACCACGGGCCTCACTCGAACAAATGCCGTAATTCTCCTATACAAGCGTCGTTCTTTACGTTATATATATATATATATATATATATATATATATATATATATATATATATATATATATATATAGGGTGTTCCACTTTTATCAAGTTGTGAATTTCACTACACTTTGCTCTTCCCCGTACACCTTATGATCTGTAAAGCATATGTGTCAAATGTGAAGCAAATTGAACACAATTTAGAGGTTGCACACTTATGTCACCTCTGATACCTTAGCCCTTTGTAACCAAATCTCGAGAACGTCCCAACTTCCAACATATTGTAATGTTTTCTTTTCTTTTACAGGTGCAAAAAGTGTTGAAAATGGAAAGAAAGAAGATCTGGCTGATTGAAAAGACTCCAGTCGAAGAGCTCTTAGGAGCAAGATTGCCATCCCGGGAGCAAGTCCTCCTCTGCTTTATGTACCATCACCTGGAGCTGAAGGAAACAATCCCCTTGCCATCAAGTCCACGAGTATCAAGCTTCAAGAAGTTTGGAAAAAGGCGAATATCCCCGTGAAGACAGAGGAAAACATTAGAACTGCTATACTAAAGCTGTACAAAGAGTACCAAAACTTGAAGGAGAAGTCGAGAGAGAGGGACAAAGCCATTATGAAGCGTCAGGTGTGGAAGGGAGACCTTGCTGACCTTTTCGACATCGCTTGTCAAGGTGTGATGAGCATGAGTTCAGTTCCGGAGGAGGACAAGGTTTTCTTGTCCTCCCAGAGGGAGGACAGAATGAGTTCTTCAGTGACTGGGGTGGATAGGAAACACACCATGGCTGTTAAACGGAAAGAAGAAGCAGCTGAGAAACTTGAACTTCGAAAACGAAAGCATGCTGAAGAAGCTGAAAAGATCTCCGAGAAAATGAAGCTGGATAGCACATCCTCTAGCTCAACGGCGACAACAGATGATGATGATGAAGATTTTGCTGCTCCATTGGCCTCTAGGTCACCTCGTCGTTCCAAGAACACACTTGATCCAACACTCGTGGCTACTTGGGATAGAGAACAACTCTCTATTCGACAAGCAAGCACTTCCTTCATTGCAAATGCTAAAAGTCTCGGAAAGGATGCATCGCAGATTATTATTTCGCCATCAACTGTTCATCGAGCACGTGCCAAGTATCGAGAGAAAATGGCCAAACAACTTGAGGAGTCGATCTTCAAAGATCCACCTCTCTTAGTTCTGCACTGGGACAGCAAGCTACTACCCCAAGCTGCTGGCGGAAGCTCTAGGAGCTTGGAAGACAGAGTAGCTGTTGCGGTAACAGGGAAGGAGTTCGAGCATCTTCTTGGAGTGCCTGTTGCCCAGGATGGTACTGGTGAACAAATGACTTGAGCCGTCACCCAGGAGCTGCAACGATTTGGAATTCAGGATCGCATCATTGGCCTCTCGTTTGACACTACGGCGTCCAATACCGGACTTCTACAAGGGGCATGTATGAGGATTGAACAATTCCTTGGTCGGTCGCTCTTGTGGTGGCCTTGCCGTCACCACATTTATGAGCTCATTTTGAAGGAGGTCTTTCATAAGTCCCTGGGGCCAACAAGTGGTCCTGAAATCTTGTTGTTTCGACGATTTCAGCAGCGTTGGGACTTTATTAACAAAAATGTTTCAAAACCATGATCGATGAAGAAAAGCCAGCCACTAGGTACTTGGAAGATGAACGAATCAGGATGGTGAGTTATCTTCGTGGAGTCATTGAAAGTTCATGTCACCCGAGAGAAGATTATGAGGAAATCCTCAAGCTGTCGCTCCTTTTCCTTGGAGGCTGGGGTGGAGCTGAGTTCTCCTTCAGGACTCCAGGAGCCCATCATCAAGCCAGGTGGATGGCGAAAGCTATCTATATGCTGAAAATGGTTTTGTTCCGGGAGCAACTGGAACTCACCGACCGAGAGGTGAAGGGATTGCACGACGTGGCCCTTTTTACGTGTTTCAACTGTTGATTTCATATCCGAACAAGGACCTGGGCCAGGCTGCCTTGAGAGTTGCCAAAAGGCATCTATGGTATCTCTCGGAGACTCTAGTCGGCTTGGCTTTCCTTGATGAACGGATATCGCCAAATGAGAAAGAAGAGATGTTCCAGGACTTGAACAAATCTGCGTCGAGGAAGGAACTCGAACGACTCGAGTGGAAAAACCTGACTTTTGAAGGCAAGGATCTGAGCAACTTCGTCACTCAAAGGAGGAAGACATTCTTCGACAACTTCGGCGTCGGGGATGTCGACAACGTAGAGGAGTACACAAAAATGACGGCTTGAGAGAGTCAGTCAACGCGCTGAAAGTCGTAAACGACAGAGCGGAGAGGGGAATTGCATTAATCAAGCAATTCAATGAATCAGTCAAGGACGAGAAGCAAAAACAATTCTTGTTGCGGATTGTTGAACATCGTCGAAAGGCGGTGCCGAAAAGAACCAAGGCGGGAATGTCCTTGTACCAATTCAAAAATTGATTCAGATTTTCTGATTTTAATACTAGAGTTTTTTATTTTCTGTACTTCCAAGGGAGAATTCTTTTGTAACACTGAAGAAAATTTTGTATTATTAAATTGTATTGTATTGTGTAGTGTGTATTGATTTGAATTTTCCAATTTTATTATTAGAGTTTTTCATTTTCCGTAGTTCCAGGGAGAATTTTTTTCGTAAAACTGAAGAAAATTGTTTATTATAAAAGGTTCAAATGTGTGCAATCCCTAAATATCACTTAATCGTTTTCAAAATTGGTGCACATCTTTCTTACATGAAAAGGAATAAAAGCACAAGCCAAGTGGAGAAAAATATTGGCCTTTGATATTTTCCTCTGTACGAGTGAAACACCCTAATACAGTAGTACCTCGCTTAACGCTGCCCCGCTCCGCGCTGTTTCGCTATAGCGCTTTCTGGCAACTCAAGCGTGTGGACATTATCGCTGATTATTTCTATGTGAGTCAATTAGTCATTCGGTGCTTTTCCTACGAAGTGCATGTTGCGGAAAGCCTTTTTGTATATTTTGGCATATATTTTTAGAGTGCTTTACCCATCATGTCAGAAAGAAAGTGCGCTAGTGATTCTAGTGTATCAAAGATGCTAAGGAAAGTATTTCTCTGGATGTGAAATTACAAGTGTTACGTCGTCTAGAAGCTGGTGAGCGTCAAGTTGAAGTGGGTGCTTCTTTAAATTTGGCAACATTCACGATAAGAACAATTCTAAAAAATGCAGATAAGATAAGAGCTTCTGCAACTACGACTTCGAATTTGTTAGCAACAAAAGTATCTCGTTCAAGAAGTCAATCGTTCGAAGAGATGGAAAAAAGACTTAGCATTTGGGTGGATGACCAAACGGAACGACACATGCCCTTAAGCCAACTGATAATAATGTTAGTGTATCTTTCAGAAACTCCACGAGCGATGCGAGGAATTTCGAAATCAATTCTGCCTGTGATATGGAAATCAAACAAGAAGGCCTGGGTTAAAGTTGATGTTTTTCAGCAATGGTTTGTCTCAAGTTTTTGTCCATCTGTGAAGCGCTATTGTGAGGAGCATAACGTTGAACCTAAAGCATTATTGCTACTTGATAATGCTCCCGGCCACCCCGCAAATCTAGACACACTCCAAACCTGTATCCCTGTAGAAGTGGTTTACCTACCACCCAACACCACTTCATTGATACAACCAATGGATCAAGGGGTAATAGCTAATTTTAAGGCGTACTATCCTCGCCACACATTTAAAACCTCATAGAGAAAACAGATGGTGAAAATCAGCAATCAATCAAGTAATTTTGGAAGGATTATAACATTATGAATGCTATAGATCCACGCTTCTCAAACTAGGGGTCGCAGAAACATTTGAAAATATTATTTTTTTCATAAATATACAGTGTTAGTACCTATTGCTTTTATGACATTGAGTGAAGGGTCGCGAAAAAATTTGTCTGATCCAAAGGGGTCGCAAGTGAAAAAAGTTTGAGAAGCCCTGCTATAGATAATATCAAAGAAGCCTGGAATGAAGTGACACCACACTGTATGAACGGGGTCTGGAAGAAGGTATGGCCAGAAGCATGCAGTAATTTGGAAGGAGCAGAAGACATAGAAGAAAATTCGATCGTGCTAAACATCACCGAGCTGGCACATGAAGCGGGAATGATGGATGTGAATAAAGACGATGTTGAGGAACTGCTACAATCTCATGGCGAGAGTCTTAGCAACGATGATCTTAAAGAACTGGCAGAGCAACGCACTGAGAATAGACCTGAATCTGATCCTGAGGAGGAAACACCAGTAAAAAAATTAACAACAGAATTCCTCAGCAACAGCATCACCACAATCACAGAAATCATGGATCAGTTTGTTGAACACGATTCAGATTATGAGCGGAGTTCCAAGGCAAGACGAGGTGTTCGTGAAATGATATCTTGCTACCAAGAAATACTTCGTGAGAGAAAGCTTAAAAAACGGCAATTAACTCTTGATGCTTACATGACCAAAAAACCAAGGCTTGAAGAACCGAAGGCCGGCCCTTCTTCTGAAATATAAGTGCAATTAATTTGGTAAATAATAATATCGTATTTGCTATATACTGTAATGCATTTTCCATAATATTTGCTCACTAAATAAACAATATTTCCTTAATAAAAGAGTTATTACTATTTTACTTTCATTTATATGTTAATAAAAGAGTCATTACTATTTTACTTCAATTTATATGTTCACCTATCTTTTATATAAGCATGCTATAATGACCCCGTTTTGCGCTGATTCAGTTAGCGCTCCATTTTCTAGGAACGCATCCTGAGCGTTAAGCGAGGTACTACTGTGTATATATATATTTTAGATAGAAAGCAGTACAATTCATTAATTGTTTTTATATTTTTAAATTCTTCACTGTTGTGTAGAACATGTAGCTCACTTTTTAGTTTTTCTTCTTCAAAAAATGGATAGAATTTACAAGAGTTACATATATTTTTAGGTAATTCTTTTCTGAACGCAACGAATTTTGTAGGATCAACTAAAGTGAAGCACTCGAGATGTTCATTTGCACCGAATCGGTCTTCAGCCTCTTGTAACATAAGATCACGGCATTCGATTGCACTGGCTTTTTTGTTGCCTTTTCTTCTTCGTTTCGTTTCAGTAGTTTGTTCTGAATCATCAGGTAACTCTGACACCTTTTGACGAATTTCTTTTATAGATGTACAAAATGAGTGAAGATGGTGCTTGACAGAAACAAGCATTGTAATTCTTTTTTTTGAAGAATGTTATAGAACAGCTCAATTACTGATATAATTTCACTATATATATTAAGAAAGAAAATGAACTGATCATTCTCCAGGAAGCAGGAAGTTCAGTAGAGCAGTAGAGCAGTTTTTGACACTGAGTTCCATCCAGGTTCATTTTGGATTCGTTCGAAGCACTGCATCAATGATGCTCTATTTTCATACACGGAATTTACGACTCTGCTCTGAAAATTCCATCTGGTTACAGTCGCCGAGGCAAACGTTCAGAGGAGAATGAAGTCAAGTTAGCGAAGAATATTCTGACGGGAGCAACAGCAGAGCAAACGTTCTGCATAACAAGGTTTAATTGATGGGCTGCTACAGTGGTGTAGTGCTGTGGGAACTAGGGGTTAAAACCGGTATTGAAATACCGGTATTAATACCGGTATTGAAGAAGTACAAATAATACCGATATTATAGGTTTTCGGTATTGACAAAAATTGCTATTGTAAAATTTAGGCAATTTAGTCCTCCGATGGGCAAATAAACTGTTTTTGGAGGATTCGGAGAAAAAAAAAGTTTCTGGGTATTTTGCAGTTAACCTCTTTTTTTCGTTTTCTATTCCTTTCTATCAAAGAAAACTATTTATTGCACTAGCTTTAAGAGTGATTCATTCAACTGTAGCCATTTCTTCAACAGAGTGGGAAATTATTGAAAACCTTTATGACACCTTACCTCCTGTTGAAATAATTCTTAAAGGGTTATGCTCGAAAGATGCATCATTCCTGACAGCTGAATCATCAATGAAATTTATTTCAAAGAAACTAGGAGAGAAAAATAATCCAATAGCAAAAGAGTTAAAAGATTGTCTTAGAAATCGTTACATTTCAAGAAGACAGCAAGACATTGTAGGTTTAATCAAATATCTTCATAATCCCGAAGTTTTAAAAGTTCAAGAAGAGGAAAGTTTTTCTGTTCCATCAAAATTAGTTCTCAAAAGAACTGCAGAAAGGCTCCATAAAAGACTTTTCCCTAAGAATGTGGTTGATTTGGAGATAGAAATGGAAGAACAGGAATTTCCATGTAACCCTGAAAATGTAGCTGCAAATAAGACTGAAGTGGAAGCAGATTCATTACTAAGTGAATACATGCAAGAAATGGACAAACTAGGAAAAGTGCCATCTAAAAAAATTCCATTGATTTTGATGTTACTAATGAATTTAAAAGCTTGGAAGTTACTTTACAGAGAAGTGAGAATTTAGAGAAGCTGTACAAGGCACTGCTTTCAATTAAACCTACAAGTGCAGAATCAGAAAGAGCCTTTTCTGCTGCAGGCCTATTTCTGACGAAACTGAGATCAAGTCTATCTGAACAATCCCTAGATGCTCTTTGTTTCCTCAAAGCATACTTTCAAAATCAAACTAAGAAATAAATATTTAGATACTAATAATTTCTATCTACCCCAGTAGTTGTATAATAATATGCTAAAAAAAAATTCAAATAATATCTTTATTACAATTTAGTAATTTACTGTATAAATTTTTTCGAATAGAATGCCATCTATTTGGAGTTGGGTCATTAATTTATAGTAAATATGGTGAGTACTGCAGTCCCTCAGACTTGTGGGGGTTGGTAGGGTGGCACCATAATAAATCAAAATAAATTATTTTTTCATAATACCGGTATCAATACCGGGATTAGCATAATTGCCTCCAAATACCGGTATTGAAAATTTTCGGTATTATGCAAGCACTAGACTGGGAACGCGTGGGAACGGCGTTCCCTTACTTTTTTTGGTAGACGGAACGGCGTTCCCTCACTATTTCAAATAAATCCGAACTTACAAATCTCTAACGTCATGAAATTTTAATTCCCACCCCTAGAAAAAATATGAGAAGGAATCATTAACTGTTTCATTTCATTTAGCTTCGACTGAGGCAATGCTAGCCTATAAAGATCTGGTGAAACAGTCACCACGGCGTACCAGTTGTTAACTTTTTTTTAGTTAATCATTCCAGTTGTTAGCTATTTTTATTGATCGTACTGGATGTCGTATATCTAATGACACTGGAAATACTGCATCTTCAACCTTGGAATATATCCTAATATCCAGTGCATATGACCTCAAAATATCCTTGAAATTGGTCAGATTTCAAAAGATTTCCCGGGGGGCTTACAGTGCCCCCGGACCCCCAGCTGTATGGGCTCACCGCGCTCGCCATTGTCCCCCCCGCATCTGAGTAACACTTTCAAAATGCGTTCCCTCACTTCTTTATTTAGCACTACACCACTGGATGGGCATAACAGTGTACTAAATGAGCACGAGGTTAGGCTTCTCTTATCAATTTCTGTACTCCGTTAGGTTCGCCACTCATCACTGGAGCACCATCATAAGCCTGTGCAACCAACTTATTTTTCAAGTTGTACACCTCGATTTCTTCAAGAATGCACTTAGTTGTGCCAGCAGCAGATCTCTCTTTTAGTTCTACAAAGCCATGGAATTTCTCCACTATTTCAGTGCCCATGACAAACCGCAATATAATAACAAGTTGTGATATATTGGAAATATCCGTGGTCTCATCAGCCTGAATTGACACGAATATTGCTTCATTGACTTTCTCATGTAGATCATCTTCATAAACGGAAAGTATTACAGTCCAGCAACTCATTTTGGATGGTAGCAGAAGTGTGTTTTGAAACAGTTGCATTTTGTAAATGTTCGTGCAACTGACTGTCTAATTTGGCAAGTTCACTCAAAAGATCCAAGAATACACCTTTGTTGAGAGATTTTTCTGTTTCATCATGACCTCAGATAGCAAGTTTATGGTTGCCACAAAATTTTAAACAGTCAATGATTCTATTTGAAACCTGCCTATTCCTGTTTACTAATTCGTTATGTCGTTAGGCTGAAATCTTTGCCCTGCGTCTAACTGCGTTGTTTTTAAACAATTACCGATGTGACAGGAAGTTTGTTCATGTGTTTTTATTCTTTCTGAGAGGTGTTTCAGATCTTTTACACCATTATGAATCCAAGCAAGTTAACCCTCAAACAACAAACAATTGAAAGTATAAACTTTTACGATTTTCGTTAGCTGTTAACCATGGCTTTCTGTTATACCATTCACTATTAAATGTTCTTGATTGTGTTTTGTGTGTTTGATTTATTAATATATTAGGTTGATGAGGCCATAATTCTTTAATTAACAATTTAATATGTAAATCTAATCCACTAAATGGATTATCTAACAAAAAGTCAACCTTATTCATTGTTAAGCACTTCACTCGCGGGATAGCCTATGAGCGGTTAGGCACAAGCGCACAACACACCCACGTTTCGCTCGAGCTGACGCGCGACTGATTTCAGCTAGCCCCGTTTACCAGAATCACACCCGGTTCCCTCCCTTCCTTTTTCCTTCCCTTTTCCCGCAATTCACAGCGACAATCGTAAAGTAGCCCCACTGGCCAACGTTTTTGCTACCACATAAAACTTGCCGCGAAACAATATCTCACATAAAATAGAAAAGTTTCAGTTCAGGTTGTTAACTCTTAATTTTAAAGAGGAATTTAATTACATTTTCAACACAAGGTTATTCTTTGTTTTAGGGAATAAAACACGATCAGGTTTTGCGGCTGTTGAGCAGAAACATATGACCGAATACCGCCAACTTTATTAATATTATTATTCAAATAAAGATGTTATATTTCCTATATTTTATATGGATTAAAGATGTCTGATTCCCGTTTAATTTCAATTGCGAGAGTGCTACAAAGGAATTACACGTTTTGACTCCTCACTGGGGTTCGCGTCATTTTTCTTTCGGGGTGTAGGGGGGGGGGTTGTTGAACCTCCTTTGCAACATATAAGGTTATGTGATGAAGGGGACCTACGGCTTTACGTGGGATCATTTGGACGGGGAGGACGGTCACTCACGCAACTATTACCCAGACCAAACGTCGCTTAACTTCGCTGATCTATCAGGAAGCAGTGTTCCGACGTGGTCATAAAGTAGCCTGAGATCTCGTCAATCTTCCTGTCTTTACCGGTTACACACACAAACACACACACACATACATATATATATATATATTATAAACGTACAGGAAATTTGAAGAAATATATTTTATATTTTGTTTGTTTTTTCGGTGAAAAATAAAAAGAATAAAAATGGTCTTCTCTCAAAGTCATATACAAATGGACTATTTGCTCAGTTATATAAATTGCCTTATATATCTATATCTATATCTATATATATATATATATATATATACTGTATATATCGTGGAACTACCTTCGTCATAATAAATTATAAGCATGCTTCACCTTGTGCACGTCAGCTAAAATAGTATATAGAGTTTGGCCATTTAAGTAAGAAGGTTTTCATCTGAGAGAAGATGTATTTACAGTATAATGCGCAGAAAGCATGACGTATGGAGGAGCATATAGTTGAGAATGACGAAGGAGAGATGCGAATGTAAAGTAAGTTTGAGATTGACTGGGAGAGATAAATAAATAAATAAATAAATATATATATATACATATATATCGTAAAGAACGACGCTTGTATAGGAGATATTCCGCGCAAGACGAGAAAGAGAAAACAACAAATGAAAAAATGAAGTACCACCTGGGAATCGAACCCGGGATCTTCCGATTGCCGGTCAGACGCGATACCACTACACCATGGTCTTCACTCTTCCAAATGCCGTAATTCCTCTACATACTCGCAGAAACCAATGCCCCAAGGGGGCACCTCCCGCATGCCGTAACATTATATACATTCAACTGCAAAGAACACGCAGTATAAATAACGTAAAGAACGACGCTTGTATAGGAGATATTCCGCGCAAGACGAGAAAGAGAAAACAACAAATGAAAAAATGAAGTACCACCTGGGAATCGAACCCGGGATCTTCCGATTGCCGGTCAGACGCGATACCACTACACCATGGTCTTCACTCTTCCAAATGCCGTAATTCCTCTACATACTCGCAGAAACCAATGCCCCAAGGGGGCACCTCCCGCATGCCGTAACATTATATACATTCAACTGCAAAGAACACGCAGTATAAATAACGTAAAGAACGACGCTTGTATAGGAGATATTCCGCGCAAGACGAGAAAGAGAAAACAACAAATGAAAAAATGAAGTACCACCTGGGAATCGAACCCGGGATCTTCCGATTGCCGGTCAGACGCGATACCACTACACCATGGTCTTCACTCTTCCAAATGCCGTAATTCCTCTACATACTCGCAGAAACCAATGCCCCAAGGGGGCACCTCCCGCATGCCGTAACATTATATACATTCAACTGCAAAGAACACGCAGTATAAATAACGTAAAGAACGACGCTTGTATAGGAGATATTCCGCGCAAGACGAGAAAGAGAAAACAACAAATGAAAAAATGAAGTACCACCTGGGAATCGAACCCGGGATCTTCCGATTGCCGGTCAGACGCGATACCACTACACCATGGTCTTCACTCTTCCAAATGCCGTAATTCCTCTACATACTCGCAGAAACCAATGCCCCAAAGGGGCACCTCCCGCATGCCGTAACATTATATACATTCAACTGCAAAGAACACGCAGTATAAATAACGTAAAGAACGACGCTTGTATAGGAGATATTCCGCGCAAGACGAGAAAGAGAAAACAACAAATGAAAAAAGAAGTACCACCTGGGAATCGAACCCGGGATCTTCCGATTGCCGGTCAGACGCGATACCACTACACCATGGTCTTCACTCTTCCAAATGCCGTAATTCCTCTACATACTCGCAGAAACCAATGCCCCAAGGGGGCATGCGGGAGGTGCCCCCTTGGGGCATTGGTTTCTGCGAGTATGTAGAGGAATTACGGCATTTGGAAGAGTGAAGACCATGGTGTAGTGGTATCGCGTCTGACCGGCAATCGGAAGATCCCGGGTTCGATTCCCAGGTGGTACTTCATTTTTTCATTTGTTGTTTTCTCTTTCTCGTCTTGCGCGGAATATCTCCTATACAAGCGTCGTTCTTTACGTTATTTATACTGCGTGTTCTTTGCAGTTGAATGTATACATATATATATATACACCTTTCAACCTTTCAAATGTTCCGTGCGATGATTCCTCATTTTACGGAGGTCAAGCTTGTCGCCCCTCCTCTCGAGTTGGCCTGGTGAAGTAGATGTTCCCTGTCTAACCTTTAATTTGGGAACACGACACAGTCTTCCTTTTCTACTTTCCGCTGTTGCTTGGGGAGTTATAGGGTTCAGAGTAAGATTAGGGGCTAGTTTCTCCATTATTTTCCAGGGGTAAATAATGGTGTATCTTTCTCTTCTCCTTTCCAGTGAATATTGGTTTAATTCGCGTAACCTTTCCCAGTAATTTAGTTCTTTGCACCCCTTGATCTTGGCTGTGAAGCTTCTCTGAATCCCTTCTAGTTGTCTAATGTCTTTTTTATATGGGGATGTTAGGACCGAGCAGTATTCCAATTTGGGTATGATCGGTGTTTTCAGTGGAGGAATCATTATATTCCTATCCTTTCATTTAAAGGTTCTTAGTATCTGCCCAGTTATTCTCTTTGCTCTGTTTACCGTGCTTTGGCAAAGTCTGTGTATATTACATCACAGTTTTCATTACTTTCTAGTGCATCATTAATGTTGTTGTAGTGTTCCATTAGTTGTGATAGGCATGATCTGCCTGACGGAAATCCATGTTGGTTATCATTTAAATTTTTCTGAGTTTCCAAAAAGTCAGATTTTCTGTCTAACTATTCTTTCAAATATTTTAGTGAGATGAGATGTAAGCCAAACCGGCCTATAGTTTTTGGCCTCGGATCAATCTCCTTTATATATCGGGACTATGTTCGCGCTCTTCAGGATGCCCGGTATTTCTCCCGTGTCTAGTGATCGTCTCCATATCCAATATAGGTGCTCAGTGATTGCATTCTTGCAGTTTTTGATCAGTGTGGCATTCTACTTGGCCGGTCCTGCCGCTGAATGTGCTTTTAGTTTCCCTATAGCTTGTGTAATATCATCTATCGTAAAGTCGAAGTCCGTTATATTTTCCCCTTGTAGTTCTTCAAAGAACGCGTTTCTCTCGCATATCAGTTTGTCAGTTTTTGGGATACTGAAAAATGATTCGTACTGAGCTCTTAATATTTCAGATACTTCTGTTCGATCATCAGATAAAGCACTCTTCATTTTTCAAAGGTCCGATAGTCGTGTGATTTTTCGACTTCCTTTTTGCAAAATTATACTGTAGAAGTACTTTGAGCTACCCTTTATCGCTTGAATAGCATCGTCTTCTTTTTCTGTATGCTTCTCAATTAGTTTCTGTGTGACGCAATCGATGCTCTGCAGTTTATCATTTAATATTTTTCTGATGTTGTTGTCTTTGCAGTTACTTAATTTTGCAGTCACTCTTTTTCTCTTTCGAAACAATGACCTCTTTTGTCTCTCGAACCTACTTCTCTTTCCTCTTTGTTGTATTTTTGGGAAATGTCTTTTCACAATTTCCAGCATCTTCTCCTCTAAGGTCATTAGCATATCTTCCGTTGTCTTGCCATTGAAGATGGTTTTTCCAATCTATTACTTCCATACTGGATGCAACACCTTCCCAGTTTATTGCTTTGGAGTGAAAGTAAAAAATTTCGAATTTGCTTCTTTCTATTGTTCGTGTTCTTTCCTTTCCTGTTGTTTTTATATTGGTTGTTATTTCAATAATGTTGTGATCCGATATTATAGTTGGGGATATTTCTACGTTATCAATTAGGTTGCTGTTTGTGAATACCAAATCTAGGCAGTTGTTTTTTCTTGTGTTTTCTGTTATTTCTTGTGTTAATATAAATTTATCAACTAGAGCTAGTAGCAGTTTTACCTGCTCCTGGTCTTCCCGTGTGTCCCCCTTGTCCTGGTGTATACATATATTTTTTCCTATCCTTTTATATTTCATGAATGGAAAATTAAAATCACCACAGAGAAAAATATTTGGGGTTGGAGAATGTAGGTCTTTTACCCAGTTTCTGATCTCTGTAATGGAATCTGAGAATTTTGAAGTTGGCGTGTTCAGGAGTCTGTACATTACAATTAGTACCATTAGGGTTTCTCATTTCCCGGCATTTTGCTTATCCCGGGATTCCGGGATAAAAATGATTCCCTTCCCGGGATCCCGGGAAATCCCGGGATATAATTAATTATATTTAAAATATATTATAAAATAAATTAACCTAGAAAAGAGGGGGTAATATTATTTTTATTTTTTTTATAGTCATTTAATAAGTTCTGCAATCTCCATGATGGGCAAAATAAAATAATATTGCTGTGAAAAATATGTATTAAAAAAAATACTTTTGAATTACATAGAAAATTTTCACAAATAAAAAAATTGCTCCGTTTCATTGAAAACTTAATGAATACAACGAAAAAAAAATTGCCTTTCAATTGCTTAGAAAATTTAAAGAAAACAAAAATTACCTTCAAATTGCAAAGAAGTTAAGAACCAATGAATTCAACCAAAAAAATTATCACTGAATTTTTATAGTACGATTTCAAAAAACAAAGATGGTCAATACTTTGATCACTCAATCTTGTTCTCATTTTAGTCACGAAAAGTCCTGCTGCTGAGAATGCCCTTTCCGATTCTATTGAAGTGGGTGGAATCGTCTTTAATGCATTCAAGAGAAGAGAGATGTTCTGCGTTCTTTCGCCCGTAGCCTCGAAGATCTCTAGTTCCTTTTTAAGGTGCTTTGCAGCGCTTGCTTTGCTGTCTAGTGTTCTTGATTTCTTTACCTCGGCTGCTTTAATAGCTGCATCAAGCCTTTCAGCTAGAGTCATCGAAGATGACTGAGGGACAGCTGATTCTTGCACATCATTATCTTCATCTGTCTCACTAGAGGTAGAATCAGCAGGTACTCCAAAAAGGCGATCTAACATCTGCTTTGCTGATGAAATTAACATAGACTTGGTTGGTAAGGCTGGCAAACTTCTGTCACTTGCGAAAGTTGCGACCTTTTTATAATTCTTTCCACTATTGAGGTATTGTATGAGGCCAGTCAAGTTCTCATTTCTTCTCCCTGTTATGCGTCGAATGAACGACTCCTTTAGTTTTTTTGAAAAAGGTGTGTTTAGTTGATTTAGTTCGTTCAAAATGAAAGAAAAAACACCTTCTGATGAAAGTAAAGTCGATTCTCTGTTGCCCAGCTTTTCTGCTCCAACTTTTAATGGCTCCAGCGATGCCACAATGTCACGAATTACAGCAACTTCTTGTTTGTCAAGGTCAAAATTGTCCATATCTTTATTGCAGTCGATGAGAGCTTTCGATACGGATGACCTTATTTTGATAAATCGCTCCAGCATGGCTAAAAGACTTTTCCATCTGGTTTTGGAATCCAGCAATAGATGCAAACTTTTTCCTTGTTCCTGTTGAACATATCCTTGTAAGATGTTATTCTTTAAAGGTGATTTGCGAAATTTTTTTGCTATTTTTCTGACTTTATTGATGATTTGAGA
Source organism: Bathynomus jamesi (assembly GCA_023014485.1). Classification (NCBI taxonomy): domain Eukaryota; kingdom Metazoa; phylum Arthropoda; class Malacostraca; order Isopoda; family Cirolanidae; genus Bathynomus; species Bathynomus jamesi. The sequence goes on along the minus strand of JAJOZX010001274.1, from coordinate 577,584 downwards.
CACGTTGATTTCTTTACCTACAGTGTCGTGCGATCCAAATGAAATATCTATCTCGAACGGATCCTCATCAAAGCGCTCACACAAAACACTTTCAAAATCAATACTATGATTGAAATCTCCATCTTCATCTATGTTGTCATTATGTTCGTCATCTTCAGTTTGAATTTCTTCAGAAAGAGTGATTGCAAGTGAAGTGATTGACTTCTGGTACAAAACATCACATACCGCTAAGTGGATTCCGTGTGCATAACACAATTGATGCTCACATTCAATTAGCCTTCCAAATTTCACCATCATAGCTGCACCATCAGTAACACAAGCCACCACATGTTTTTCTAAAGAAATATGAAAGTCCTCTAACTTTTCTTTGATTACTTCAACAGCAGTTTCAGCAGGTAGAGTACTAGAAATCTTCACCATTCCTAAGTTCCAAAATGTTCCGTCAGTTTTGTGTATGTTAATATTTAAATACCGCCGATTGTTTAGTGAGGTGTATTCATCTAAGGATAAACTAAACCTTGATCCTGCATTTATTTGGCTGGTAATTTCAGAATTTAAGCGTTCTTTTATTTGTTTGTACTGCGAATGAACGAGATCCATTACATGTGATGGATTTTTTGGTAAAGTATATCCTCTGTCTGTCAATGATTTTCTGATGAACTCACTTTTTGTAATAGAATTGATAGAGATGCCATCTAGAGTGGCTAGTTTTGTTACTATTTCTTCACATGTTTCTTTCTTAATGAAAAACGATGTTAAAGTTTGTTGAGAGGTTTGTCGCTTGCTACTAGTTGCTCCATTTTCCTCGGCTGTGCGCTTAGCATTAGTAACAGATAACTTGCTAATATTATGCTTGTTAAGCAAATGTCTGATAAGACCGCTTGTAGACCAACCTTTACACTTTATTTGAGTTTTGCATTCTTTACAGGTTGCAAATTCTAGTTTCGAATCCTTCACGAAATATTTCCAAGCAAATGATTCTGACATTCTTGATTGAAGGGGTTCGTTTCGAACAAATAAATTAAAACATACTATATATATATAGTACTAGGCTAGTATAGGAACTACAAAGAATCTTGAGTCACAAATACTCACAATATAAAGGAAGTGTGACACTTGCACAATGCACAACCTGGCGTAATGCAGTTACTGGAGCTACTGAGCGTGGTGACAAATTAAGACAGCATCAGCGCAATTACGCAAGATATTACAGGTCCTGACAAGTAGTGACAATCTGTGACATGCCATAACAAGCTGAAATTAAAAAACAAAAACTAAGCAAGCTTAAAACTAACAAATACAAACGTATTCTGACAAGTTATGGGTTAATTAAACTTACTATTAGCAAAATTTCCCAGTCTTAACACAAAATAAGCAAAATTAAATTTTTAAGAAAATATCCCGGGATTTCCCGGGACAGGGAGAATTTCCCGGGAAATTTAAATTAGCTAAAAATCTACCGGGATCCCGGTAAAGAAACCTTAAGTACCATATTTAACTTTTTAACTTTTGCTGCTACACATTTTACATAGCTGTTTGAAGTACTTAGTCATTTCTGTCATATGCCTTTCGCGTGTGTAAATAGCACATCCTCCTTTACGTCCGTCTCACTGTTCTGTCGGCTCGGAGAATGTTATAGTTGTCAATTTGTATTTCTTTTTTAACAATACAGAACTCACAGTTTTCACAGTTCGCCTGGCAGTCCTTTAGAGGGGTTTCGTGAGGCATGCAAAGTCTGCTCCGGTTTCTTGCATGGGTCCTTTCAGGTATAAAACTTTGTCCCGGGAATGGTTTGATTTAAGGCCCTGAATGTTGGCTAGGATTATTTTTATTTTTTCTCTATCATTTTTCCGTACATGTGGTTCTGATTCGTTTTCCAATGGTGGTGCCGGTTTTGTTGCCTTGTGATCCTCCGAGAATTTTCCCCTCTTTATCTGTTTTGATACCCGTTGTCCCGATATCGTATGTAATGTCTTTCTGTATGCTTTCTGTACGGCTCTCGGATCCCTGTATTTGTCAGTTGGCTTTGTATTTGCTGGATGGTATTCAACAGTTGAATTGTGTGGGCTACATCTAAAAATTTGGTAGCCCTCTTTGTTGCTGGTTTCGTCTGCTCACCTGTCGGGTTCCTTTGAGGGTGGTGGTAACGGCATTGTTGTCCGTATTTGCACCTCCCATATCTTGCATAGGTGCTGCAGACAGTAAGATGGTGGAACTTGCACTTTTTTTTCAAATTTGTAATATCCTCTTGGGTAATATGTGTTACATAACGTGGCATGTGCATAGATGCATTGCCCATCCCGATATCTGCAGTTCACCTTTTTCGAAGTATTTACAGACGGTATTTTCTACGCTTCTATTTCTTGTTATCTGAAATTATTCCCTGTTTTTAATTTTGATATCATTATTTTTCTTTGGCTGTTTATTTCCTACGTTTTTAGTTTTGATCCTTTTATCATTTTCCTCATTGGTCAGTTTTACTACATTGCAACTTTTACTTATCTCTTTTCTTTCTTTTATGTCTTCATACTGTTATTTGCTCTTCTCTTTCATCCACCCGGTTTTTCACTGGAACATTTCGGGACTCTTGTTTCCCCATTATTCCTTCCTTTTCTGTAACACTCGAATTCGCTTTCTCCATTTCTTTAAATACCGCAAAGGAGTTAACAGTCTGTGTACATGCGTCACACAGAAATTTGAATTTTGCGATCTGTTTAGCGTTCGAGACAAGGGATATTTTCCTATCATTCTAATTCATGCAGATATAGTCGTGCAGTTTTTGCCAGAAATCACATCTGATTGCTGCATTTTCAGTTGTTTCCAGATTACATAAATTGCAGATTAAGTGAGAATTTGGACACATGGTCATGCTATTCATTAATTATCGTAAAAAGAAATACACACACAATTTTTCTTTCTTTCTCTTTTCATTCCTTTCGATGGTCATGGGGGTTTATGACCTTTTCGTTTTATGACCTTTTCGTTTTATGACCTTTTTCCTGCTTTGTTTCAAACTTTTCTCGAATGGCAATCGTATTACGATCTAAATATATACGTTAAAGTGGTGACAATTTATGTAAACTGTATTGCACTTTCTTAATTTTAATGAATTTCACTTTATAATTTATATGCACGGATTCACTGATACTTTATACACTTTCGGGTGTAAACAGAATAAACCGTCGAGTAGTTTATTCCCTTCTTATTTGGATGTTAATGCAGAGAGAGAGAGAGAGAGAGACAACACGTCCATTCCCCACGAGGTACAAGCAAACTATATATTATATATTATGATGAAAATAACTACGCAGGAAAAAGGAAATAGAATGGTGCTCAAGCACTTTCGTCTAATGACATCCTCAAGAACACTGAAATAAATAACAAGTTCGGGATAAGTCACAAAAAATAAAAAAAATAAAAAGAAAAATTGTAAGAGGAGCATACAAATTTATAAGAAAAAGCTACCAGAGTTTTAGCACTTTGTGCCTCTTGTCAAAATCCGTTCTGAACGAATTCAAAACAACAGGATCAAGCGAAAAAAGGCCCTGCCTAATATTGAAATTATTTGTAAGTTAAATAATGGCAGACTCAAGAATATTTCCATTAACAATGTTGCTTGAGTGAAACAAAATTGAAGTATTATTCCAATCAATACAGTGGGATAACTCTGACAAATGGACAAAAAGGACACTGGACGACTGTCCCGTTCTAATGGAATATTGATGCTGTTTTACACGCATGTGCAAATCATTTCCAGTCTGTCCAATGTAAAAGGAATCACATTGTTTACAACGAATTTTATAGATAATGCCTGAATTATTGATAGGGCTATTTTTTACTATGATATTTTTCACAATATTGTCATATGAAAATACTACACTAATATTCAAAAGTTTAAGTACATTAGCAATGCCTAAAAAGCCCGGGAAAAATGGAAGTACTAAAATATTTGTCGACAAAGTGCGAAGGTTATTATTCACACGATAGAAAGTTTGTTTTGCCTTGTTAAGACAAGATTCCAAAAAAGCAGGTGGATAACACAAATCACTTCCAATACTGTTGATTTTTTTCTAATTCGGCATCCATGTATTCCGGACTGGCGATCCGAAGAGCGCGGAGAAACATTGAAGAAAATATGGCTTTCTTGATGGAAGTGTCATGTCCGGAGTAAAAGTGTACGTAGGACAAATTGTTTTTTTTTTCCGATAAATACTAAACTTAAAACCTGGGCTTTCCCTATGTACACGCACGTCCATAGGGAAAGCCCAGGTTTTAAGTTTCCCACACACGTGTAAAACAGCATTAATATTATTCAGTTAGAACGGGACAGTCGTCCAATGACCTTTTCGTCCACATGTCAGAGTTATCCTACTGTATTGATTGGAATAATGCTTCAATTTTGTTTCACTCAAGCAACATTGTTAATGGAAATATTCTTGAGTCTGCCATTATTCAACTTACAAATAATTTCAATATTAGCCAGGGCATTTTTTCGCTTGATCCTGTCGTTTTGAATTCGTTCAGAACGGGTTTAGACAAGAGGGGCAAAGTAGCTTTTCCTTATAAATTTGTATGCTTCTCCTACAATTTTTATTTTTCAATTTTTTTTTTTTTTACCTATATGTAGTCTCGAACTTGTTATTTATTTCAGTGTTCCTGAGGATGTCATTAGACAAAAGCGCTTGAGCACCATTCTGTGTTTCCTTTTTCCTTCGTGGTTATTTTCATCTTAAATATTATTCACATGTTACTTTCGTGAAATAATTTTCACATTATATGTTATATATATGTTACAGTCAAAGTGTGTAACCAGCCATTTCGCGAAATGGCTGTTTCACTTGGTCATTTCGCGAAATGACGAAAATCTTCAGCCATTACTCGAAATGGCTGAAGTTCCACCTTGGTCATCTCGTGAAATGGTTAAAATTACTTTTGTCATGAATTCATAGAAATAGCAAACATCACAATAAAATTGGAGACCTTTATTCAACTAAATAAATCTGCTAAAACATACATACATCCACAGGTCTGTTCAAATTAGTGAGAAACGCTCTTCAAATACACATTTGAACGCATTTGAATATTTGAACACATTTGAATTTTCAATATAGAGGTTTTCAAATACTAACCGGGCCTTCAATGTTATTCCGATGTCCGCCATTGAAGGCCCGGTTAGGTCAACTGTATGCCCTTGACAATTGGTTAGGTTAAGTCGTGTTATTTTCGTTAAAACTAACGATAATAACACAACTTAACCTAACCAATTGTCAAGGGCATACAGTTGACATAACCGGGCATACAGTTGACCTAACCGGGCAAATGATCTTGTACGAAATGACCAAGGTGGAATTTCAGCCATTTCATGTAATAGCTGAAGATTTTAGTCATTTCGCGAAACGACCAAATGAAACAGCCATTTCGTGAAATGACTAAAAGTTTCAGCCATTACGCGAAATGGCTGGTTACACACTTTGACTGTAACATACACAGGGCCATTCAAAAAAGACGCAGCAGTTTAAATTGCTTATATTTCGTAATATTGTTAACGTACAGGAATGACTTTTGTATTAGTTTACAGCGTACACCTGGGAGTTTTGTTACCGCTTAGGCCTAGTAGCCTAAGGCGCTAGGCGAACGACTCTTGTAACCTTAAATGAATATTTTGACGATCGCGTCATCTCGAATCGCTTCCCTGAACGTTTTGCCTGTGGATGGTCTTGGCCACCATATTCTCTGGATCTCAACCCACGTGATTATTTTTTATGGGGATATCTGAAAGATAATGTTTACAGAAACAATCCTCTCACAATTAGTGAGCTGCAAGAGGAAATTTCATCTGTTGTCAGCACAATCACTCATGACGTTCTACGCACAGTACTTGCCAACTTTCAACGTCGACTGCAAATGGTTTTGGATGCCGGTGGTTCACACATTGAACATGTTTTTCATTAAATAAAAACTCCCAATTGTACGCTGTAAACTAATACAAAAATCACTCCTGTATGTTAATAATATTAGAAATATAAACAATTTAAATTGTTCCGTCTTTTTTGAATGGCCCTGTATATGAAAAGAGAGAAAGAGAGAGAGAGAGAGAGAGAGAAACAAGGATTATAGATTAATCTGGGAGTATACAACGGTAATGCATTAATTAAATCACCTGATATAACCTTATATATATATATAGGGTGTTTATAAAGTTCCTATCTATTTCAGTGAAAACGTAGCAAAAAGGGTAAAATTCAATAACAATATAATAGAAGGCAGACATTTAATGAATACTTAAGCATATGATTCTACATGAGCACCATCAGTATCTCTACAGAGTTCGAATCTGTCAGCAGCATTGCGGAACACATTTTGGAGCATGACAGGGGTTATTTTTTTAACTGCTGTTACGATACGAGCACGTAAATGTCCCAGCTTCATTCAGATGGCATTTTAAACACCGTCTTCTTTCAACAAGATGGGGCACCTTGTCATTACGCAAACATTGTTCCGGAGTACCTAAATGAACGATTTTCAAATCGGTGGATCGGACGTGGAGGCAACAGGCCTTTGGCGGCTCGATCTCCTGACGTAACGCCCTTGGATTTCTATGCATGGGGGCTTTATCAAATGAAATGTCTATCAAACGAGGGTTACAGATCTGCAAGATTTACGTGCTCGTATCGTAACAGCACTTATAAAAATAACCCTTGTCATGCTCCAAAATGTGTTCCGCAAAATGCTGCTGACAGATTCGAACTCTGAAGAGATACTGATGGTGCTCATGTAGAATCATATGATTAAGTATTCATTAAATGCATGCCTCTATTATATTGTTATAGACTTTTACCCTTTTTGCTACGTTTTTACTGAAATAGATAGGGACTTTATAAACACCCTGTGTATATATATATATATATATATATATATATATATATATACACTGCGTATATGAGCCTCGTGGTGCAGTGGATAACATCGCTGAGTACAAATCCATCGGCCCCAGGATCGAGACCGGTGATGGCAGGCTGCACGCAGTAAAACCCAGCTGTTCATCCTTTCACACAATAAAGAAACTGCTTGGTAGATAAATGGGTACCCTGGGTAGCCTAGTGGTTAAGACGCTGGGCTGCTGTTGGGGCGTGGTTTGAATTCCACGTAAACTGTAGGTCTAAGCAAAACAAAGATTAACGAAGGATATATATATATATATATATATATATATATGGGAATAAACTCAGAATGGTTCCCTGAGGTTTTTTATGATACACGCAGACCGTGCATGGAACAAGGAACTCTTCTAGGATAATTAAATCCACTATAGTCCGAATAAGTAATGGTAAATGACAAATACTATAGTTTTTCCTTTTCATGATGCTAGCCCGACGTGGGCAACGGGTCCCTCGCAAAGAGGTCCCAAAAATATAGCTTCCCTCACCAGCTATCTGCAAAACAGATAGGATCCAGCTTTGGGACAAGATCTAGGGTTTAAAGCAGCCTAGCCCAGCTACATTTAGAACCTCAATATAAGCAAAGGACTCGCTGCCTTCACGTCAGATTGAATACATCAAAGAAAAAGGGGTAACTATTATATTTTTAGCCAAAAACCAAAACTTAAACCTCAACTGGCAGAATTGAGCGTCCACTTTTCAAGGCACATAACATGTCCGTTTCAATATCCTAGAAGAGTTCCTTGTTCCATGCATGGTCTGTTTGTATCATGAAAAACCTCAGGGAACAATTCTGAGTTCATTCCCATTTAGAAACGGACATGTTATGTGCCTTGAAAAGTGGACGCTCAATTCTGCCAGTTGAGGTTTAAGTTTTGGTTTTTGGCTAAAAATATAATAGTTACCCCTTTTTCTTTGATGTATTCAATCTGACGTGAAGGCAGCGAGTCTTTTGCTTATATTGAGGTTCTGAATGTAGCTGGGCTAGGCTGCTTTAAACCCTAGATCCTGTCCCAAAGCTGGATCCTATCTGTTTTGCAGATAGCTGGTGAGGGAAGCTATATTTTTGGGACCTCTTTGCGAGGGACCCGTTGCCCACGTCGGGCTAGCATCATGAAAAAGAAAAACTATAATATTTGTTATTTACCATTACTTATTCGGAGTATAGTGGATTTAATTATCCTAGAAGAGTTCCTTGTTCCATGCACGATCTGTGTGTATCATATATATATATATATATATATATATATATATATATATATTATATATATATATACAGGGTGTTTCAGGAGGAAAAGGTCAATACTTTGGGAGGTGATAGTATCGGTCATTGTGAGAAAAAAAGTTCATATGAACATGTCTAATTCTGAATGGTTACGGAGATAGAGCTGTTTGAATCTACAAATACAAAAGCATTGTTAATGGTAATCAAGAAAGAGAAACAAATTACTGTTTCTAACAGTTAATGTTTAAACATTGGCATTTTGAATGGTATCAGATACAGAAATGTCAAATTTGTTTCAGTTTACAATACGTTTCCGAAAATCCCACCGTCAACCTCAATGCACTTTGCAACTCGTGTGCGAAGATCGCGTGTTGTTCGTCTGAGTTGATCTTGACGTTCCTTTATGTGGGCAGCAGCATCCAAAATGCGCGCGAGCAATTCGTCTCGTGTATCCACCTTTCTTTTGTAAACTTGACTTTTCATTCACCCCCACAAACAATAATCTAACGGAGAGAGGTCTGGAGACCTTGGTGGCCATTGAATGGGACCACCGCGGGGGGAGGAAGAGCTGGCTCGCATCAGATTCAAACAGCTCTATCTCCGTAACCATTCAGAATTAGACACATGTTCATATGAACTTTTTTTCTCACAATGACCGATACTATCGCCTCCCGAAGTATTGACCTTTCCTCCTGAAACACCCTGTATATATATATGGAGCAAGTGCAGTTTGCGTCTCCCTGTGGTGTCTAGTGTAGTTTACGTTCCCCTACATTATCCTAGTGTAGTTTGCGTTCCCCAACTTCGTCCGTGTATACCTAATCAAATAAAACGTTAAAACTAACAAAAATATTACGACTTAACCTAACCAATCGTCAATTTATATATATATATATATATAATATATATATATATATATATATATATACAGAGTGAGTCAAAAGTCTCCATACATAGGCAAAATGGTCAGGATAAATAAATGATTACTTATTTTTAATTTTTTTGCAAATGATGTGCTGAGATGCCTTTGTCCCAAGAAGAGCGTATAGAGATCATTCTTCTGGCAGGATCAGGAAGCTGTCGCAAGGTTGCCGAGGATTTTAACAGGAGACACGCCCCCGGCACGCACATCACACACGACACCGTTGCCAAACTCATTGAGAAGTTCAAGAAGAATGGAAGTGTTGCAGACCAACCGAGAAGTGGCCGTCCACGAACAGCCACCGATGAAGGAACAGCGACCATGGTGCTGGCAGCGTTCGCAAAGAGTCCCCAAAAAAGCACTCGGCGGAGGTCTGCAGAATGCGGTGTCAGCCAAAGGAGTATCGTCCGCATTATGAAAGAGCACAGATGGCATACATACAAAAAGCAAATGTTGCAGTATCTTAGCGAAGACGACCCGGACAAGCGGCTGGAATTCTGTGAAAGGGCAAGAACAAAAGTGGACGAAGACACGGAGTTCTCGGCTGGCATCCTGTTTTCAGATGAAGCCAACTTTTATGTTCATGGAAAGGTTAATCGTCAAAACGTACGTTATTGGAGTGATGACAACCCGCACTGGATGAGTCCCTCAAAGACTCAAGGCGCTGGAAAAGTGATGGTGTGGTGCGGGATATGGGGCAACACAATTGTTGGCCCTTTTTTCATTGACACCAATCTGAATGCCGAAATATATCTAAACATGCTGCAAGACACAGTCATGCCGTCCCTGCTAAACGAGGACGGGGGATTTCCAGCGTACTTTCAGCAAGACGGGGCGCCACCCCATTACGGTATCTGCGTGCGCCAGTGGCTGGATCAGCAGTTTTCGGGTCACTGGATTGGCCGCCGTGGTCCCCTTGGAGTGGCCTCCGAGGTCCCCAAACTTCACCCCCCTTGATTTTTACTTGTGGGGGCACTTGAAGGCCATGGTGTACCAGGTGAAAATACAAAACACGGACCACCTAAAGGAACGCATTCGTGATGCGTGTGCACGCATAACACCAGACGTGTTAACGCGCGTTTGCTATGACTGGGAGGAACGCATCCGTATGTGCATTCAGTGTAATGGTGCCCACATAGAGCATATTTTGTGACTTACAAGTGATTGCATAATAAAGTGACCATTTTGCCTATGTATGGAGACTTTTGACTCACCCTGTGTGTGTATATATATATATATATAAATTGACGATTGGTTAGGTTAAGTCGTAATATTTTCGTTAGTGTTAACGTTTTATTTGATGGATTCATTTAAAAAAATGTCTCCTGAAGATCCGAGTGTAGTTTACGTTCCCCAACTTTGACCTAGTGTAGTTTGTGTCCCCTTTTGCGTCAGGGGGACGTAAACTACACTTGCTCCATATATATATATTATAATATATTATATATATATATATATGTGTGTGTGTGTGTGTGTGTGTGTGAATAAGCGCATGAGTATGCGCAATTTTTACATATGCAAAATACCCACCACCACTGTTCCAACCTCGCACCTCTGACTTTCAGTCTCGGTCTCTGACCACAAAGCTACGACAAGACAACCTGGCGCATATTTCATCACCCGAGGGAAACCCTGACGCTTTCACGCTCAGAATTCTTTTTACGCGTTAAACTTCTGCAGTCGAGCCAATGGAAATAAACGCATGAACACGCGTACATTTGTATATACAAAATATCCTTCACCAGAGGTTCAAGGTTCTAATCTTGGTGGAAATTGTCACGAGCATACGAATTGCACTCCCCCCCCACATTCTCCCCTTTGGCGCATCCCCCTCACTCCAAATTGATGCTGGTTCCCATAAGTACGTTCTTGTTTCGCAAAAACGAAGCATCTCCCTCAGATGCCCCTCTGGTCCCAGTCTATTATTGCTACGTACTAACATGTTATCCCAAATAGGTTCCCGTTTAGGGTTGCCAGACGTCCTGTATTTTACGGGACAGTCCCGCATTTGATCCAAAAATCCCGCGTCAAAATCCCGCGTTCAAAATCTCCCGCAAAAAATATTTTTTAAGCAAATTTTTTAGAGATGAATTGATTTAGAATTTCAATATTATGTATAATAATTTCAATTTATTCACGATGTTTAATTGTTAAATATTATTGTAATAAAATTTTTCTAATTTTGTTTGTTGTAACCGTTGAAGAAATCTAATTTCAATTTGAAAAAAGATTTGGTCTTTAAAAAAAAACCTCAGAAAAATTTTTGTCCCGCATGAGCATTTGAAAAATCTGGCAACCCTATGAATCCCGTTGACATTATGTTAAAATATATTTTTATTTACACTTTCGATAAGCCTTATTAAATTTTATACTCTCTTTTATCCAATTATAATGATTTACATTCGCGAATCAATGTAAGGCAGTATAACTCGTCTCTCGTTCGTAATCCTAAATAACTTTTCTCGATTCTAATACAAACATATTCTATCTTTTTTGTACAGTGCGTTGGAAAAGTCTCTCCGCAGTGCTATTTTAAACGCATAGGAAATTGAAAAACTATAATGTTTTCATTCAACCATGATTTAGTGATTTTATTACATAACCTTTTGATTTTACAGCATGTGTTCAAAGTGTTTTCCACCATTTTGCAGGCACAGAGCAACTCGTCTACACTTGTTGTCAAACACTTTTTTTAAAGTGTTGGTTGACATGCGGAGAGACTTTTCGAACGCACTATATAATCTTTTATAATTAACTACGGGCGTATAATCTTTTTAAAATAGAATGTTCACAATTCAGTTTTGTTCATTTATATACAGTGAAGTTATATTGTAATATTGTACGTATGTTTATCGTCGTTTCATCTCTTAATCGATATATACTGTATAACCTTAACCTTAACCTTTGGTTAGCTTCTGCCCAAATTGTTTATTCTGACGAAGGTCAAGCTTTTCACTCCACCTTCGACCTACAGTTTAACGTGGAATCCGAACCATGCCCCACCAGCAGCCCAGCGTCTTAACCACGAGGCCACCCAGGGTACCCATTTATTTACCAACCACTTTCTTTATTGTGTGGAAGGATGAGCAGCTGGGATTTGCTGCGCGCCGGCGACCGTCACCGAGTCTCGATCCCGGGACCGATGGATTTGCAGTCAGCGACGTTAACCACTGCACCATCGAGGCGCATAACCTTTAACCTTTGGTTAGCTTCCGCCGCAATTGTTCATTCTGACGAAGGTCAAGTTTTTCACTAAACCTTAGACCTACAGTTTAACGTGGAATCCGAACCACGCCCCACCAGCAGCCCAGCGTCTTAACCACTAGGCCACCCACGGTACCCATTTATCTACCAACCACTTTCTTTATTGTGTGGAAGGATGAACACCTGGGTTTTGCTGCGCACCTTCTGCCGTCATTGGGTCTCGAAACCGGGGCCGATGGATTCGTAGTCAGCGACGCTAACCACTACACCACCGACGCGCATTCTAATATATATATATATATATATATATATATATATATATATATGTATTATATATATATATATATATATATATATATATATATATGTATTATATATATATATATATATATATATATATACACAGGGTGTCCCATAAGTCCGGCATCATAGGAAAACTAATAAAAAAAGGCAAAACAAAAGCTTTTATTTACAGAACGTGCTCAATATGTCCACCATTGTTTTCAATACACAAATTCAGACGTGATACCCAGTCAGCAAGCACACGGTGAATGATGTCAGGAGTAATGGTGTTACATGCCCCAATAATGCGCTGCCGCAAATGTTCAACACTCCTAATTTTCTCTGCGTATACCAGCGCTTTCAAGTGGCCCCAGAGATAAAAATCTAGTGGCGTGAGATCCGGGCTTCTAGCTGGCCATTCCACAGGCCCTCGACGTCCTATCCAATGACCAGGGAATTGTTGGTACAGGTATTCCCTTACTTTGGTGCTGTAATGTGCAGGAGCGCCGTCTTGCTGGAACCATATTGGGAAATTTCCTTCTTCGTTCAAGACACTGGGAAATGCTTCTTCCTTGAGCATACGTAGGTAGGTGCCTCCAGCGACATGTTCATCGAAAAAGAGGGGGCCTATGATGCGATCCTTCCAAATGCCACACCATACCATCACCCGAGATGCACCTTGTTCCTTTGAAGAGGTATACCAGTGAGGGTTGTTTCGAGACCAGTAGCGGGTGTTCTGTCGATTTACCTCACCATTTCCATAAAAAACAGCCTCGTCACTGAACAGAATGGTGGACGGGAAATTGGCATCCCGAGCATATTGTTCCGTAGCCCATTCACAAAATTCCATCCGCCGGTCGGGATCATCTTCGCTTAATTTCTGTAGGATCTGAAGTTTATATGGATGCCATTTGTGAGCCTAAAGAATGCGATGGATGTTACTTTTCGACACTCCTGTCTCGGCGGACAATCGCCGAAGAGACTTATTGGGACTTCTGTTAAAATGAGCCAGGATAGCAGTCGCTGTAACATCGTCAGTGGACCTCCTTGAAAGTCCACTGCGTGGTTTATCTTCTATGGATCCTGTTTTCTTAAACTTTGCAACAAGTCTGCTAACACAACTCTGTGTTAGTGGCTCGCGGTCTGGATGCAGTCTGTTAAATTCAGCAGCGGCCTCTCTTTGACTCCGATTCCCATGAGTAGAATTATCTGGATTCGTTCTTCCTTGCTCACATACATTATGGCCTGTAGAAAGGAAAAAATATGAATTATGGTTTGTAGAAATAGAAAAATATAAATTTCTCCTATGGTGCCGGACTTATGGGACACCCTGTATGTTATATACCGGGTGGCCCAATAAAAATGGCACCAATTTTGAGAAGTGATATCTCAATAACCATTGCAGCTAGGGACTTAAAAAAACAACCAAATGAAAGATACTTCTTTTCTCTTTAAATACTTATTCTATGGCTTGATGGTTATAAGCCCATATAATGCCCAAAATTGGCTTCCAAAAAAAATATACAAAAAAAAGTTGCGCATTTATATTTATTCCTTGATCCTAATTTTAAATGAAATTTTTCTATTCCAGACCCCTCAAGATGGGATTGAGAGAATCTGATAAGAACATTATACAAGCACTACGTGAAGAAAAAGGATATTCATTAAACAGAATCCTTTACGAATTTCCAAATAGAAATTGGAAAAAAAAACTGTGGCACATTTTTTACAAAAACTTAAAGAAACCGGCAGCAGTCAACGGCGTCCGGGAAGTGGTCGACCAAGAAGTATTAGAACGCCAGAAAACATTGAAAAAGTAAATGAAATGGTTTTAAGTCAAGAGGAACAACCGGGAACAAGTAAAAGTGAACGTGAAGTTGCGAAAGAAACCGGGATTTCACGTTCATCAGTACAGCGAATAATTCGCTGTACTGATGAACGTGAAATCCCGGTTTCTTTCGCAACTTCACGTTCACTTTTACTTGTTCCCGGTTGTTCCTCTTGACTTAAAACCATTTCATTTACTTTTTCAATGTTTTCTGGCGTTCTAATAGTTTCTGGTCGACCACTTCCCAGACGCCGTTGACTGCTGCCGGTTTCTTTAAGTTTTTGTAAAAAATGCGCCACAGTTCTTTTTTTCCAATTTCTATTTGGAAATTCGTAAAGGATTCTGTTTAATGAATATCCTTTTTCTTCACGTAGTGTTTGTATAATGTTCTTATCAGATTCTCTCAATCCCATCTTGAGGGGTCTGGAATAGAAAAATTTCATTTAAAATTAGGATCAAGGAATAAATATAAATGCGCAACTTTTTTTTTATATATTTTTGTGGAAGCCAATTTCGGGCATTATATGGGCTTATAACCATCAAGCCATAGAATACGTATTTAAAGAGAAAAGAATTATCTTTCATTTGGTTGTTTTTTTAAGTCCCTAGCTGCAATGGTTATTGAGATATCACTTCTCAAAATTGGTGCCATTTTTTTTGGGCCACCCGATATATATATATATATATATATATATATATATATATACTGAAGGTTCATTCAAAATTATAATCCTTCCTTTTATTTGTAAATTTTTACTTTCTTGGTTTAACTTAATCTTTATTCAATATTTAATGTTAGCATTTAACGATGTTTAGGATACTAAATGATAATCTTTAATCTTTAACATTGTTGTTTTTTATTGAGCTCTTTTCTTAAATCATTAACTCTAATTAATTACACTGGTGGACAAAATCGAACTTTTTCTCTCATCAAAGATGTATACACACTTCTTTAGACTAGGTTTGCTACGCTGATTTCAAATCTGTTTTCGGTTTTCCTCTAGCACATCTAATTATCGAAATATGACTGGTGTTAATTTCAGCACAATTTATCGTAGAAGTATAACTTTATTCATAAAAAGAAATGTACACCAACCTAAAAACGTTGCGAGTAAGATTTTCTTTGGTAAACCTTGTCCGGATTGTCGCGGTACAACATCCAGCAATAGTCTGCCAACATACTTTCGTTCCAGAAACCTTGGTAGCGATTTTCCATTGACTGGATGTCTTGATGGAAGCGTTCCCCCTGTTCGTTACTCACCGCGCAAAAGTTTTCGGGAAAGAAATCTAGATGCGAATGTAAAAAATGTATGATATTTTCAAGGACATGCGACAGCCCATTTCTTGATATGCATCGAGCAGTTTCTGAACTCCATCTTTGTATACGGCAGACTTGTGGTTACCCAAGAAGTTCCCACAAATCCATTTGAAAGCCTGCCATGCTATTAGTTCTAATACAAAGATTCCTTCCTTTAATTTCGCGACACTGATGTTTGCAAATTTTTCAACAAGGTATCGAAACCCTCTCGAATTCGCCTTACCCTTCGCTTTCACAAAATTTTTCATTAAGCCGAGCTTAATGTGGAGAGGGGTCAGGAAAATCGGAGCAGGTGTAGTTTACGTCCCCCTGACGCAAAAGAGGACACAAACTACACTAGGTCAAAGTTGGGGAACGTAAACTACACTAGGATCTTTAGGAGACATTTTTTGGATCACCTGAAGATCAGGGCCCGTAGACCTCTTTAGTTAACCTTATAAGGCTAACTAACGAAAATATCACGACTTAACCTAACCAATCGTCAAGGGCGTACAGTTGACCTGATGATTGGTTAGGTTAAGGCGTGATATTTTCGTTAGTTAGCCATATAAGGCTAATTAAAGAAGGCTGGGGGCCCTGATCTTCAGGTGATCCCATTTTTTGAATGAATCCATCAAATAAAACGTTAAAACTAACGAAAATATTACGACTTAACCTAACCAATCGTCAATTTATATATATATATATACACAGGGTGTCCGAGAATTATCTGTACAATTTTGGCTGTTATTAAAAGTCAACCATGAAGTGTAGAAATTCCAGTGTTGTCCCATTTTACAGAGAATCTCATTAAGTTTTTTCTGATACCAAGTTTTGACAAGTTTTTGAGAAATTCCAGTGTGTCCGAACATTATCTGTACAATTTCATCTTTTAATAAAATTCTTGATAACACACGTAAAATTCTTAAACAAGATTATTTAGAATCTGTATTTTCAAAAGTTTCTTTTATTAAAGTAACGTTGTTACAAACATTCGATATGTGCACCATTAGTGATTCGCAAAACATCCAATCGATACTCCAAATGTTGCCATGTACGCTGCAGCATATCCACATCAATTCGCTCAATAGCAGCTGTGATTCTTGCTTTTAAACCATCAATGTCTGTCACCCGCGTACATTTCTAAAACACTTGTCAAAACGTGGTATCGGAAAAAACTTAATGAGATTCTGTATAAAATGGGACAACACTGGAATTTCTACACTTCATGGTTGACTTTTAATAACAGCCAGAAATTGTACAGATAATTCTCGGACACCCGGTATATATATATATATATATATATATATATATATATATATATATATATATGCATATAACTGCAATGACCGCGCAGTATATAAATGAATAGAAACGACATAAGTGTTAAGGAACGTTTCTGCACACGAGGAGGAGAGATAACGAATAATGAAAATGAGGCGAACCTCATTTTTCATTATTCGTTATCTCTCCTCCTCGTGTGCAGAAACGTTCCTTAACACTTATGTCGTTTCTATTCATATATATTATATATACTGTATGTATGTATATATATTCTGAGTTTGTGTGTATATATATATATATATATATAAATTGACGATTGGTTAGGTTAAGTCTTAATATTTTCTTTAGTCTTAATGTTTTATTTGATTAGGTATACGCGGACAAAGTTGAGAAACGCAAACTACACTAGGATAATGTAGGGGAACGTAAACTACACTAGGCACCACAGGGGTACGTAAACTACACCTGCTCCGGAAAATCTTCTTTGGATCAACTAAAGGAATAACCTGGACACTGCCCGTTCCAGGCTCGTATGTGCTTCTTTGATGCCAGTCACGTCTGATGTAATGATCCGCGGTAGCACGGCTGTCCAATCCCATAGGCATAGGAAACAACAGTATTTCGTGAACCCTCCTTGCATGCCCATTAACATACAGATGACTTTGAGATCTACAGATCTACAGAAGCTAAGGCTAACAAAGACCCTAAGATCCACTCTAAGGTTAGCCCGAGAGAAAGGAAAGAGTAGGGGGTTAAGAGAAGAGAATAAGGGGTTAAGTAAGTAGCAACACCTATCACTCGTGGGTTAACATTTATTCAGAAAAAGAGAAAGAAGACTCACCATCATCATCCGCCGGCCACTGCCGACAAGTCAGAAAAATAGTCGGAGAGAATAGGAAAAATTGCAGAACGGTCCTCTACTCCATAGGGAGGAAGAGCCCACTCTGGCGGAAAAAGATGAAAAGAAGTAAAATAAGAACGCTTACAAACCATGCAATACATTCTTAACTCAAGAACAACACATTCTTAACTCAAAGCAACACATTCTTCCAGCTGTTGCAGACCGATCCTCTACTCCATAGGGAGGTAGAGGATGCAGCCCACTAGGCTGGAAAGGCGTGAAAGATGAAAAGAAGTAAAATAAGAACGCGTTACAAGACATTCTTAACTCAAACACTATCATACCATGCAAACTATAGACATGCAATAAAGAGAGTTACAGACATGCAATAAAGAGGGAAGAAAAAAAAGTATAAAGAATAACAAAAAGTGGGTTAATTTACTCAACAAGCTACAACTAAGTTCGTGTTAGTCTTTTTTTTTTTTTTTTTAGCTGGCATATCACACGCTGGCATCTCACAAGCTAGCATTAGACGTCAACAGACTCATCCCCGATTACGACGCCAAGAGCCCCTGTTGCCAATTGTTTTATTATTTTAAACAACGTTAATATTTTTAAAATGCCTGTCTGGACTCTTTTTAAACACATTAACGCTGGTAGATTTCACGACGGTCATGGGAAGATTATTCCATTTATCAATTACTTTAAATGTAAAGAAGTTTTTAGCGATATTAGTAATGAAACGTCGGTGCTCTTCCAATATGTGCTCTACCTTAAAATTTACATTCCAATACGTGATCTACCTTAGATTATTCGGATTAGCAGCAGGTACGTTAGTTAGCCTTATAAGGCTAACTAACGAAAATATCACGACTTAACCTAACCAATCGTCAAGGGCGTATAGTTGACTTAACGATTGGTTAGGTTAAGTCATGATATTTTCGTTAGTTAGCCTTATAAGGCTAGTTTCACGGTAGAGCACGCATTGGAATATGGTAGATCACAGTTTCGCGGTAAAGCACATATTGGAAGAGCACCGAAACGTCTGCCACGCAACTTAAATCCGTTATTACGAGTATTGCTATTATCAAAAGTGAACAGTTTATCAAAATTTACGTTATCGATGTTATTAACGATTTTGAAAACTTCAATAAGCTCCCCCTTAATCTCCTAGTTTCGAGTGAATGCAAGTCTAACTCTTTAATCCTATCTTCATAAGGCTTGTTGCGCAATGACGGAATTAGTTTCGTGGCACGACGCTGAACCCTTTCTAACCTATCAATATCCTCACGCAAATACGGGCACCAAAACAGAACGGCATATTCTAAATGAGGCCTGACTAGGGACTTGTAAAGGGGCAATATAATATCCTTCGATTTAAATTTGAAATTACGCGCTATGAAGCCTAACATCCTATTAGCTTTTGCGCAAGACTCCAGGCACTGGTTCCTAACTTTTAAATCCTTAGATACGCGTACGCCTAAATCTACTTCCTCGTCAACGCTCGCTAATTCTCTATCATCCATCATGTACGTGTAATTATTGTTACGAGAACCTATATGCAAAACTTTACATTTGTCTACGTTAAATTGCCTATTTCTTTCGTCCTTGTTAACAACCTTACCGCCTATTTTAGTATCGTCCGCGAATTTTGACACGTTACTAGTCAATCTTACATCTATGTCGTTAATGTAAATTACGAATAGCAATAGGCCTAACACTGAACCCTGTGGGACACCGCTACCTACATCCAACCACCCCGATTCACTATCATTAACAACGACCCTCTGTCTCCTAGCACGAAGCCATTCCTCTAACCAGTTAGCTACCTGACCACGTATACCGTGCTCTTTAACCTTCGCAATTAATCTTCTATGCGGAACTGTATCGAACGCCTTTTTAAAGTCTAAATAAATAACGTCAGCCGCTCTATGCCTATCGTATTCGCGCACTATTTTGTTATAAAATTCTAACAAATTAGTTAAACAAGATCTATGGCGTCGAAACCCATGCGACTACTATTAATCAAATCTCGACTTTCTAAGTGATCGATGATACGATCCCTAACTATGGATTCCAATAGTTTACCGACAATTGACATTAAGCTAATTGGCCTATAAATGCTAGCTACTGTGCGTTCGCCTTTTTTAAAAATGAGCGTGACGTTAGCTAATTTGAAGTCTTCAGGAATAATCCCCGTTTCGAGTGACTGATTAAAAATCTTCGTTAAGGGGCCTACAATAACGTCTTTCAAATCTTTCAAATGTCTGGGATAAAAAGCGTCAGGGCCTGGAGCCTTGCTAACTTTTAGCCTATCGATATAATGCGCAATCTCACCCTCGTAAACAGTTATTTCATCCAAAATAGTCTCGCTACTAAATGGAACGATATCGTCCACGTCGGGGACATTATTTACGTCTTCTAATTGGTTAGGTTAAGTCGTGTTATTTTCGTTAAAACTAACGAAAATAACACAACTTAACCTAACCAATTGTCAAGGGCACACAGTTGACCTAACCGGGCATACAGTTGACCTAACCGGGCCTTCAATGGCGGACATCGGAATAACATTGAAGGCCCGGTTAGGTCAACTGGATGCCCTTTTTTTTTCTTTTTTTTTAGAAAACATTTTTAAACAAATTTTCAAATTTTTTTAAAATGGTGTGCGTTATTCTGATGTTCGCCTTGGAAACCTCTATATTAAAAATTTCATAAAAATCTGACCATAAATAAATAAATTACACAGGGGGATGGTTTTGCTTTAGGTGCGCCGTAATATTTTCGTTAGTTTTAACGTTTTATTTGATGGATTCATTTAAAAAATGTCTCCTAAAGAGCCTAGTGTAGTTTACATTCCCCAACTTTGACCTTGTGTAGCTTGTGTCTCCTTTTGCTTCAGGGGGACGTAAACTACACTTGCTCCATATTATATTATATATACTCGTATATTATATTTATTATATACAGTATACAGTATATTATGATCGGTCTCATGTCGAAAACTAGACGTGCTAGAGGAAAACCGAAAACAGATTTGGAATCAGCTTTACAACAGCTATCTAGCCCACCCATAATTATATCTGATGAAAAATACTTGTTGGCCAGTGTTATCATTGTTCCTTACTTGCCTTTCAATTAGATTTTTCTTTCCTATATAACGAAAGAATTGTAGAGTTTCACCGGCGCTTCGACTGCCTGGGTCATATTGCCCCAAAACTCTTCTTTCATATAAATTATAATCGGACGTGTTAACTATTGTTAATAGTCCTGCCTAATCTCAACCATAGTCTCCTAAAGGCTAAAGCAATACCGATAATAATAGTGCTAAAACTTTATACTCAATCTATTCATTACATGTAGTAATTTATCTATCGATAAATTTATTCCGTTCCCATTGATACGAGTCCAGCCGTTGTCGAGTTTCCTTAAGTTATTCTTATAATTCTCTTAAAGTGTGGCGAGAGTAAATGATTACTCGGTAACTCTCCTCTTATTGTTTCTGGTTGGTTCTGGTAAAATTTCAATCATTATGTTGTTATTTATTAAAGAATATTTATGCACCATAATTGTATTCAATTGTAACATAATTAAATTATATGTTAGTTTATATATCTAATATACTGCATTGTATACGGTTATTAAAAAATGTAATTAATAAGAAAAAAGACTGCCCCAAGAGCCACTCTTTCAAGACTTATAGTGGTCAATGACCAGGGTATATATACAAGATGAGTATTAAACATTAAATTTCCATTCCTTCACCCAAGCCCATATCACTAAGATGACCATCCCAACGGGCTCAGCCCGTGATATTACTGCAGTACTTCCATGAAGACGTTTTACACTGAAGTTCTATTACCGAGATGTAACTGCAGTTAGTTCCCCTACTCAGAATGGCTTTGATCAACCCTGGAGACCATCAGCGAATCCGAAGTGCTAACCGATACACAACCCAAAGAAACACACGACAGGGAACACCTTTCCTTACGCTGGAGGTCCATGCCGATTCGTTTCTGCAGCCTCGCATACAGACATTACATTGGGAGTCCTATACCAAATTGAAAGATTTTTTGTGTGAACTTACAATTTGTGTAACAATCTTTCATTGTTCTTGAATCATGTTCTTTTATTTCCTTACCACTTCACATGAAATACATTCATTACATAATATAACAGACCATGTCCTGTACCCTAAATTAGAACACTAGTTTCGGTACTTTTCCGTTATACACCGCAATTTATACAGGGTGTTTCACAACCGGTCTGCCATACTTAGGGGGGGTGATATCGAGTAAAAAAGTTAATACAACATCGGTGCTATTTCCAACCGTTGCGGAGCTACGGACGTTTTAAGGTGCACGGAAAAAAATAAACGAGAGTATTAAGCTGATGTATTTATTGTTACATTTGATGAAATACATCTTAGAAATGTTCAAAATGTCCGCCTCGGTTTTCACTGTACAGCCTTGCTCGTTCCAAACAAGAGTCCACTGCCCATTGAATCATTTTGGGGTGTTCTCGTATGAAAGCAGCGGCATCCATAATCCGACGCAAGAGTTCCTTTCTCGTTTATACTTTGGTCTTGTAGACCATCTCCTTTATAATGTCCCATAAAAAGGTCCGGACATCTCAGGGCCACGATATTGGACCAGCACAACCAATCCAACGATTCCCGGACCGATGAGTCAAGTAATCCGTAACATGACGACCAAAATGTGGTGGCGCCCCATCGTGCTGAAAGAACATCTTGCGCCTTGTCTCCAAGAGCACGTCCTCCATCAGAAGCGGCAATTCATTCGTCAGGAAGTTCAGATAAATATCAGCAGTTAATCGTTTTTCCAAAATGAACGGTCCAATCAGCTGATCTCCAATTATACCGCACCGAATATTCACCGAGAATTGATGTTGAAAGTTTCCTTCAACGATACCGTGGGGATTATCGGCGGAACACAAGTGGGAATTTCGTCTACTGTTAATTCCATCCCGAATGAATTGTGCTTCATCACTAAACAGTATGTGATTAAGAACTTGGCGATGCATAACCATCCACTGTCAAAATTGAAAACGTTTATCGTAATCATCGGTTGAAGAGCTTGCACACGTTGCAAATGATAGGGATACAAACCCTCATCATGTATGGATCGCCATACACGCGATGAGGATTCACCAATTCGTCCAGTATGCGCTCCTCCACAGCAACGGGCCGTCGTGCTACATGTTCTTGGTTACGTGGAACAATTGTCCCCGTTTCCCTTAATCTCTGGTGTGTGTCACTAAACACTTGCCTGTTCGGTATTCGGCGGTTCGGAAAACGTCTTCGATATTCCTAAATTGCCGCTCTGCTGTTACCATCACAGAATCTATAAATGAAATGGATATCAGCGTATTCAGCGGGTGTGAACTGTTGATTTATTTTGACTGTTCACCTTAGCACAACACAGTGTCTCGTAC
This sequence comes from Bathynomus jamesi, assembly GCA_023014485.1. Taxonomy (NCBI): domain Eukaryota; kingdom Metazoa; phylum Arthropoda; class Malacostraca; order Isopoda; family Cirolanidae; genus Bathynomus; species Bathynomus jamesi. The sequence continues at coordinate 554,312 of JAJOZX010001274.1, read as the reverse complement.
CACAGATCAGAACCAATTCAAAGAAAAAACTGAGGATTAGTAGTGGTAACTTCGTTAACCTAAACTACCACCAGTGCTGCCATCAATCGAATTACACACAAGGAGGGATTTGTTGTTTGCACATCTTAAAACGTATGTAGCTTCGCAAAGGTTGGAAATAGCACCTATGTTGTATTAACTTTTTTACTCGATATCATCCCACAAATCGCCCCCCAAAGTATGGAAGATCGGGTGTGAAACACCCTGTGTGTATATTATATATATAATATATATATATAATATATATATATATATATTAACGATTGGTTAGGTTAAGTCGTAATGTTTTCGTTATTTTAATGAAAATATCACAACTAAACCTAACCAATTGTCAATTTGCAGAGATATAACGGAAAAGTACCCTAATTTCTTACTCATTTATTTACTCCCATTTTGGGTTTTCTTTGGTAGTTATATCACTCCCTCATGCTAACAATAGGTATGTTACAGTTTATCCTGAGTCCTGACCCCACCACTTCCATCGGGGGGGGGGGGGTTGACTGGGATATTACCAGTCCTTATTTCTGAGGACCCCATTCATGGCAACTTTGCTAAGCCGCCTATCCCTCACTGGTTTAGGCGGATCGAACACTCATTCAAATTTTCTCGTGTCTGATTTTGGAAAAAATTTAATTTGCATGAGATACTCGCGAACTCGATTTTGGAGACGTTACTTGGGTTCGTAATATTCTCATTCAACAAACACATGGTAAAATGTATAATTCTTCGTGAGCAAATTTTAAACAAATATGGTTTCACGTTTACGATGATAATTTATCAGCTTTTTATGGCATGCAGGAATCCGTGACTCCCTCATAAAGGGAATAAAATACATTTCATTGGGATAAATTTTGAGAATTTTATGTACAAGTTCTTACACACACACACACACACACACACACACATTCGCTTACTACAGGATGTTCAAAAAGAAACGCAACCCGAAACAGAAAGAAAGGGTTATGTTATAATGTTATAATGTTTCAGACCAGCAAAGACCCTAGGATCTACTCATGGCTAGTTTACCAAACCATGTTTGTAATTGTGTACTGCGCATGTCCTCCGTGATGGCGGAGGGGACCTACAATTTTACGTGGGTTCCGAACCACAAAAACCTTAATTTTACTACATTAAACTATACCCATTCGTCAGCCAGACTCTGTACTGAACGGAGCACCGACAATTCAGCGCAGGACAATTCAGCGCCGACAATTCAGCGCCGACAATTCAGCGCAAAGACAATTCAGCGCAAGACAATTCAGCGCCGACAATTCAGCGCAAGTCAGTACAGTTAAAAGTTTAGTTAAAAATAATAAAAATAAATCGCAATAAATAAAAAAGAGAAAAATTTGTATATTTATATATATGCTAAATTGGGTCTGTATCGAAGGAGTGACATTTCAAAGGAGTGACATAACAAAGGAGTGACATAAATACTGTAACGAAGGAGTGACATAACGAAGGAGTGACAAATCGGAGATAAAATTCAAAGGAGTATAATTATTAAAATTTTATTTAAAAAAAACAAAATTTGTTAGAATTGTTAAAATTAAGATTTTATTTCAAAAACTAGAAACCTAACCTAACCTAACCTAACCTAACAGTTGCAAGCCTCTCTTCCCTCTGGATTTGTTCTTTCTTCTTCTTTGTTGGTATTTTCGCGCTGAATTGTCTTGCGCTGAATTGTCTTTGCGCTGAATTGTCGGCGCTGAATTGTCGGCGCTGAATTGTCCTGCGCTGAATTGTCGGGTCACGGTACTGAACGGACGCATTTCCTGAGCTCTCTGATATTGCATCTACTTTTGCATATTGCTAAGAATTTTACTTTTGGAAAGTTTTGAATTTTATATACTTGCGTTTATATTCACATTGTTATAGTTAAGTAATTGAATATTAGTGGTTTTTAGCGATTTCGAAGTTTTCATAGCGTGCCGGCTTAATTTAATTTAAACTTGTGACGGTTATAAACTCATTTTTAACTGCGCGATGCCGTCGCAGAAAGCGTCGTGTGTTAGATGTGGGGTAAACCGGTGGTATTCGGAATTTAAAGATTATAACGGCGGTCCTATGGCGATTACCGAGAGATCAGTTTGTTTCTTTTGCGTGTTAATGGAGGAAATAGTTGACATAAAACGCAGTGTACGTGAGGTAACGGAAAGACTTGCAACGCTTGAGGAGAGCAGGGGTAGGGCTACGGTTGACGAAAGCCGAACCAATACTAACGTTGAAGACGTTAGTAATTTGAAGGGTGAGGTGCGTAACCTAGTTTCTAGTTTAGGTAGCTTGTCGGGAAGGTTGGATAGAGTTGAAGAAGGAGTTAAGGTTGGTCCGAGATTAGTAGATGGGGAGGGATTTAGAGAAGTTAAAGGTGGAGCTAGGCCGCCTACGTTAGGTAATAGGAATCCCCCCCCTATCGAGGTTTCGAACGCTTTCGCCCATTTGGAAAGGGACGTGAATGAGGGGGAAACTATTTTAATTGGGGACTCTTTAGTGCGCCATATGGACAAAGAGTTCGTTGAGACGGCATCCAACCAAACGGAGGAGGGTCTGTCTCCCAGGGGCCAGGGTTGACAGAGTTAGAGACGAAGTGGATAGGATTGACGTTGCCTCCCGTCACTCGATGTTAGTGACGATGGTAGGAGGCAACGACTCGTATAGGCCCGATACGAGATTGCCTGACCTTTTGGAGAGATATAGGGGGTTAATTAGGTCCCTGAAGGCGAGGTCAGATAGGTCTTTAGTTCTAGGTATTACCCCTAGGCACGGTTTGGGTCTTAGGATTACGTCAAAAACAATATTTTTGAATAAGAAATTAGAAGAGATTTGTGCTGAGGAAAATGTACCCTTCGTAAAGCTGTGGTCCGAATTCAGTGATCCTAGCCTTTTTATAAAAGATGGGGGTGCATTTTAACGAAATAGGTGATGCTGGGCTAGGTAGGTTAATTGACGAAAACGTACGAAAGCTGTATAAGTCGAAGCCTTCTTTAAACGTTGTGTCCGGGGAACGCGGGCCCGACGTGAAAAATAGTTTAAAACGCCGGCCCGTGGTAAAAAAATAACTTAAACGTCTTTTATTGCAACGCGCGTAGTATTAGAAATAAACGAATTTAAGGCAATAATTTATTCCGGCAACTACGATATAGTTGCTATCACTGAAACGTGGTTAAATACCGTGACTCGGGACTTGGGGAAACTTGATGTACCGGGTTTTAAACTCTTTACTAATGGTAGGTTACATAGGTTTGGTGGCGGCGTTTTGCTGTACATTCGTAATTCCCTTAGGGCTATCGAGGTTAAGATAGATTTTCCGGCAGCAATTAATGCGATATGCGTTGAAGTTAGGGCGCGTAGTATTAGTTTTGATTTTGTTGTTTATAGACCTCCCGTTCAACCCCTCGATACCAATACTAGATTTTACTCACTTCTTGGTAACTTTATTGACAATCGGAATAGTATAATTGTCGGAGACTTTAACTGCCCTAATGTTAATTACGAGACTTTTACTGGTAATGAGGAGAGTTTGAGATTGATTCAGTTCATGGAAGATAATTTTTTACGACAAATGGTTACCGAACGAACGCGCTGTGCAAATATTTTAGATTTGGTGATGACCAACGGCGAAAATATAGTCGAAGGTTTAGAAGTAGGCGAGAGTTTAGGATGTAGTGATCATCAAATTCTTAGGTTAAGTTATTGATAGAAAACACTAACGATAGTAACGTAATAGAGGATCTTTTCCGTTTGACTGCCGCCATTGAAACATAAGAGGTGAGTGCCCCCAGCCTTCTTTACTTAGCCTTATAAGGCTAACTAACGAAAATATCACGACCTAACCTAACCAATCGTTAGGTCAACTGTACGACCTTGACGATTGGTTAGGTTAGGTCGTGATATTTTTGTTAGTTAGCCTTATAAAGCTAACTAATGAAGGCTATGTTTCAATGGCGGCAGTCAAACGGAAAAGATCCGTAATAGAAGTCCCTGATTTTCGTAGGGCTAATTTTGATAGTTTTGCGGATAGGATGAGAGTAATAGACTGGGATAACTTATTTATGGGTAATGACACAAATTTGTAATGGGAGGCGTTTAAAGAAAGTTTTATGAATATTGAAAGGGAGTTCATTCCTCGTAGGCCCAAGCGCGCTAGAAATCATGGTAGGCCCAAGTGGTGGACTAGGGAAATAGGCGAGTTCATAATCGAGCGTAACAGAGCGTATAGACTTAATAAGCGCAATGGCACGGCAGCTAACTTTAATAGATATATCGAGCTTAGACGTCAAGTTAAAAGATCAATTACACTGGTATGCATCAATTTTGCTGTCAAGGGTTTTGTAAGTGATTCTTATAGAGTCTTTCCTGCTGATTTCGAATCTGCAATCCGTTTTTCTCAATCAGCTCAGGTTATCCGGCTATGACCTCATAAGTAAAATAGAATTTTTCGTGATTTTGTCAAAGCGGAATTGGAACAGTAACATCTATCATCACTTGTTTCACTTGTATAATATCTTTTTTACTTTTCAGGCATATAGATAAAATATTTCATAATGAATAGAGCGTGTAAAAATGATCCCAATAGATTCTGCTACATATGTGGGACGGTTACCATGCCAAATAACCAGTCCCAAATCACTAAGTTTGTGAAGACAATGTATAGAGCATACTTTGGAATTAAGCTAGGGGACCAGGACAAAAATTTCGCCCCTCATATGTGCTGCAAGACGTGCATTGAAAATTTGAGAAGATGGAGGAAAGGCAGAGCGAAATCTTTGCCTTTTGGAATTCCCATGATTTGGAGAGAAGGAAAGGATCACGTGACAGATTGCTATTTCTGCATGACAAACCTCCAAGGTGGGCTTATAAATTTATTTTTCTTAAATATTTTGAAATCCTGGTATGAAACTTGACATAATATTCACCATAATGTAATATTCACCATATTGTTATAGAAAATACATTTACACATACATATTGTTATACAAGTTACATTTACATATACAATGATTGTATATTTTCTTTCTTTTTCATTCATATTGTCCCCGAAGGGACAATATGAATGAAAAAGAAAGAAAATATACAGACTCCATCGACCTATTTCATATCTTACAGACCGCAGCCTTCCCTCACGAGCCGCCACTGTCTGAATGCTTCTTCTATTTCATATGCAAGTTTTATATCCATGTTTCTGTGTTTCTATTTTCAGGAGTTAACAAGAAGAATAAACACATTGTTGTATACCCTGACATTCCTTCTGCTATGAGACCTGTACCACATGGTCATGGAATTCCAATACCCGACCCACCTCAAACCCTGGACTTCGATGATTCTGATGATGAATCAATGACCAATGCCAATGACCAGTCCCAGTCGTATATACCTCAAAATACCGCTTCAAATGAGCCGAGGCCTCTCAACCAGGCCAAACTTAATGATCTTACCAGGGATTTAGGACTTTCCAAATTAGCTGCCGAGATCTTGGGCTCACGACTTCGAGAGGACAACTTGCTGGCTCCGGGAACAACATTCTCCTGGTATAGGAAACGAGAGGAAGAATTCCGCAAGTTTTTTGCAGTGCACGAAAATACCTCTTCCTTAGTGTACTGCTGCAATGTTAAGGGGCTAATCGAATCCTTGGGCCTGCCATATAACGCATCAGAATGGAGGCTATTTATAGACTCGTCTAAACGAAGTTTGAAAGCAGTACTTCTCAGCATTGGGAATAGGGTTGCATCAGTCCATGTAGCACATTCCGTACAACTTATTGAGAGCTACGATAACATGAAAATTTTACTGGATGCTCTCGTATACGACCAACATAACTGGAGGATCTGTGGAGATTTGAAGGTAATACTAATATCATAAGTAAACTATTGCTATTGACTATGTTCTTTTTCCAAAGGTTATTTGAGAGCGTATAAGAACACTTAACTTCCCCACAGAAGTGATACAGTCCAATGCATAGATTTTTTTATCTGATAGAACAAATTCTCTAAATTCTTTAAAATATTTTTTTTTTTCAGATTGTGGCATTTGTATTGGGAATGCAAGGGGGATACACGAAATACCCATGTTTCCTCTGCAAATGGGATAGCCGAGCGGATGAGAAGCACTATGCACAGCGTGAATGGGCATCCAGAGAGAATTTTGAACCTGGGTCGCATAATGTCGTTTCAGTGCCCCTTGTACCACCAACAAAAATTTTGCTCCCACCACTTCATATTAAGCTGGGCTTGATGAAAAATTTCATCAAATCAATGAATAAGGAGGGTTCAGCATTCCGATATCTCGAGAGTAAATTTCCTCATATATCTGATGCTAAACTAAATGCTGGGGTTTTTGATGGTCCTCAAATTCGAACTTTGATCAAGGATACTCAGTTCGAAAACGCAATGACTCCAACTGAGAAGAATGCCTGGCAGGCATTCAAATCAGTTGTCACTGATTTTCTTGGCAAGCGTAGAAGTCCAGAATACGAGTCCGTTGTCGAAAACTTGATGGAAGCTTTCAAAGCTCATGGGTCGCGCATGTCCATAAAAATGCACTTTTTGTGGTCCCACTTGGACTATTTTCCTGAAAATTGCTGGGATTATAGTGAGGAACGGGGTGGACGATTTCACCAAGATATCAAAATAATGGAAGAGAGGTACCAGGGAAACTGGGATATCAATATGCTGGCGGACTATTGCTGGTGTTTGAAGCGAGACGTGCCCGAAGAAAAACACAGACGGAAAGCCAAAAAAACTTCATTCCTTCCTCAATAAACTTTTTTCCATATTCATTGTATGAATAAAAGTATTTATTCACACAATGTTTTCATTTTTCACGAGTGTTCTTATAATATTACTCGTATCTACAGTGTTTAAGCTAAAAAAATCAATAAATTTGGGGATAAAATTGGACTTATAATAAATGGCCAATAGAGAAAAAACCTGACCTGATTGAGGAAAACCAATGTCATTTTCGAATTCAGCATGGTCGAATTATATAATATGAGTTGAAAAAAACCCTCACAGCAGACAAACAAATTTCATATGCATACCAGTGTTAGGAATGCTAAGCGTAATTTAGAGGTACTTATAGCTGCGGATAGTAAACATAATCCAAAAACATTTTTTGAATACGTCAATAATCGTAAGCCGATAAAAGATAACATAGGCCCTCTAGTGGATGTTAACGGCGCTTTGGCTTCTGACGCTCAGGCGATGGCGGGTATTTTCAATAATTTTTTTTTTTGACAGTTTTTACCGTAGAAGACGTAAATAATGTTCCCGACGTGGACGATATCGTTCCATTTGATGTCCGGACAACTGCCCCCTGGACAACCGCCCCCCGGACAATTGCCCCCCGACAACCGCCCCCCGGACAGTTGCCCCCGTAGGACAATCGCCCCCCGGATTATTGCCCCCCATAAGTAAATAAAAATTAAATAGAAATTAAATTTACGTTTAAAAAATGGCAAGCTAAAACAATATTTAACAACATTATTGCCAATTCTTGCTTAATTTTGCTTGTAGCCTGAAAAAAAATTAGATTTAAAAAGTTAGCAATATTTAACAAAATTTTTTCCAATTATTGCTTACTTATTTATAATAAAATTATGAAGTTTAGCTACTTAATTTTATTTAAACAGTTGGCAAGACTTATTGTATTTCATATATATTATGGATTAATTAATTATATTTAAACAGTTGGCAATACTTATTGAAAGGTCGTTTTGAAAGTCATAGTTGGTGGTTAGGTTAGGTTAGGTTAGGTTGAAGACTTTGAGAATCGCGATCTAATTAATTTTTTAAGAGGTATCGCCTATAATTTGAATTTTTAGCATTAAAACCTCTTTTCCAAGCAAGTTTTACTTTTTTTTTAGTAAATTTTAATAAATATGAACTCTTTCATAAGTTTGTTTTTTATAAATATTAATAAATTTAATTCCTATTTAATTTTTATTTACTTATGGGAGGCAATAATCCGGGGGGCGATTGTCCTACGGGGGCAGTTGTCCGGGGGGCGGTTGTCGGGGGGCAATTGTCCGGGGGGCGGTTGTCCGGGGGGCAGTTGTCCTAGCACCGTTCCATTTAGTAGCGAGACTATTTTGGATGAAATAACTGTTTACGAAGGTGAGATTGCGCATTATATCGATAAGCTAAAAGTGAGCAAGGCTCCAGGCCCTGACGCTTTTTATCCCAGACATTTGAAAGATTTGAAAGACGTTATTGTAGGCCCCTTAACGAAGATTTTTAATAAGTCACTCGAAACGGGGATTATTCCTAAAGACTTCAAATTAGCTAACGTCACGCCCATTTTTAAAAAAGGCGACAGCACAGTAGCTAGCAATTATAGGTCCATTAGCTTAACGTCAATTGTCGGTAAACTTTTGAAATCCGTAGTTAGGGATCGTATCATCGATCACTTAGAATGTAGAGATTTGGTTAATAGTAGTCAGCATGGGTTTCGACGCCATAGATCTTGTTTAACTAATTTGTTAGAATTTTATAACGAAATAGTGCGCGAATACGATAGGCACAGAGCGGCTGACGTTATTTAGGTTTTAAAAAGGCGTTCGATACAGTTCCGCATAGAAGATTAATTGCGAAGGTTAAAGCGCACGGTATACGCGGTCAGGTAGCTAACTGGTTAGAGGAATGGCTTCGTGCTAGGAGACAGAGGGTCGTTGTTGATGGTAGTGAATCGGGGTGGTTGGATGTAGGTAGCGGTGTCCCACAGGGTTCAGTGTTAGGCCCATTGTTATTCGTAATTTACATTAACGACATACAGTAGATGTAGGATTGACTAGTAACGTGTCAAAATTCGAGGACGATACTAAAATAGGCGGTAAGGTTGTTAACGAGGACGATAGAAATACGCTCCAAGACGATGTAAATAGGATTATGGAGTGGACGGATAAGTGGCAGATGCAATTTAACGTAGACAAATGTAAAGTTTTGCATATAGGTTCTCGTAACAATAATTACACGTACACGATGGATGATAGAGAGTTAGCGAGTGTTGACGAGGAAGTAGATTTAAGGGTACGCGTATCTAAGGATTTAAAAGTTAGGAACCAGTGCCTGGAGTCTTGCGCAAAAGCTAATAGAATGTTAGGCTTCATAGCGCGTAATTTCGAATTTAAATCGAAGGATATTATATTGCCCCTTTACAAGTCCCTAGTCAAGCCTCATTTAGAATATGCCATTCAGTTTTGGTGCCCGTATTTGCGTGAGAATATTGATAGGTTAGAAAGGGTTCAGCGTCGTGCCACGAAACTAATTCCGTCATTGCGCAGCAAGCCTTATGAAGACAGGATAAAAGAGTTAGACTTGCATTCACTCGAAACTAGGAGATTAAGGGGGGAGCTTATTGAAGTTTTCAAAATCGTTAATAACATCGATAACGTAAATTTTGACAAACTCTTCACTTTCGATAATAGCAATACTCGTAATAACGGATTTAAGTTGCGTGGCAGACGTTTCATTACTAATATCGCTAAAAACGTCTTTACGTTTAAAGTAATTGATAAATGGAATAATCTTCCCGCGTCAGTCGTTCACTCTACCACCGTTAATATGTTTAAGAACCGTTTAGATAGGCATTTTAAAAATATTAACGTTAAAATAAAAAAAACAATTGGTAACAGGAGCTCTGGTGGTGGTCGAGGATGAGTCTGTTGACGATAATGCCAGCTTGTGACATGCGAGCGTGTGATGCCAGCAATGAAATTATTATTAAAAAAAAAAAGTAACACGAACGTAGATGTAGCTCGTAGCGTAAAGTAACCCACTTTTTGTTTAACTTTACCTACATTTTTTTCTTTTCTTATCCTCTCTTTACTTGCATGTCTGTAACTCTCTTTACTTGCATGTCTGTAGTTTGCATGGTATGACAGTGAGTTAAAGACTGTGTTTGGATGGTTTGTAAGCGTTCTTATTTTACTTCTTTTCATCTTTCACCCCTTTCCTATTCCTATTCTCGGGCTAATCTTAGAGTGCATCTTAGGGTCTTTGTTAGCCTTAGCTTCTGTAGATCTGTAGAACATATGCATCGGATCACCTGAAGATCAGGGTCCCCAGCTTCAATTACCAAATGATATCTTCGTTAATACTAACAAAAATATCACGACTTAACCTCACCAATCGTCAAGGGCGTACAGTTGACCTAACCGGGCATTCAACTTAATTTTTCATTATATTTAGTACTGTAAAGCAAAAACCAAGAATACATAGGGCCCCTGATCTTCAGGTAATCCTATGCATCTAATCGATTTTTAAACATGTTTATAGACGTGCTACTAATTATTTCTACCAGCAAACTATTCCACCTATTTACTCTTGTATGCGTAAAAAAGTTTTTGGCGACTGCTCTCTCGAACCTTCTACTTGTCAGCTTACACCCGTTATTTTTCGTTCTGCTATATTGTGCTATTTCGAAAAAAACTCTCTCTATTTGCGTTATCGAACCCATTCATAATTTTAAAAATCTGGATTAGATCACCCCTTAGCCTCCTAGTCTCGTGTGTAGTTAATTTTAACTCTTTAAGCCTATCATCTTAGTTGCTCGTCTTTGAACTCTTTCGATTTTGTTTATATCAGGTTACAATGATATATGCATTCTGCAATGGTTTGCGTTTCTCATTGAACACCCTGTAGTATAGGCGAACGTATATATAAACGTTTAATGTGATCTAATGAATGGTAATTACAGGATAATTTAATGCAAGGTATTCTACAACAGGGTTAAAGACAAGGCCCCCTTCATTGTTATGCAGCATAAGTGCAAGCGAATTAATACTCCGAGGAAAGAAAAAATGGCGAGAGTAAAAAAAAATACAGTGTTCAAACTTTGTATTAAAACTTCTTCCATTCTCATTTTTCCAAAACATTCAAATTTCAAGTTTGGAGGAAGAACGCCTAAGTTTGTTTCTCGCGAAAAAGACTGTGCCCACTTTTGAATTATGTTTCAAAATTTCACAAATTTCAAAAATTATGTAAAAAGAGCTCTCTGTTATAAAAATGTGGGGAAAGTTTTTAACTTTTGTACAGAATAGTCTTTGGTATGAATACAAAATATAGGAATTACAGTAATATATAAATGTCATAGAATAACCTAATTTAACGCAAAATAGAATTTTTTTTTTGCGAATGTCTCCAACAGAAATTGAATAAAAAAATTATGTTAAATAGATGAAAGAAGGTAAATAATTTTTTCCTACCACACACACACACACACACACACAACATATACGTGTATATATACACACTGTATATTGGTGTTAGGTGGAGTTCTAATTTCATCGTCAGATTTAAAACTTTGCTGAACAATATTTATCAAACTTGTACTGTAGTTTAAACACTGTTTCTCAAACGGTGGGTCGCGACCCCTAAGGTCGTAGTTTGTTTACCCCTGTAGCAGTGATTTGTGCGCCAAAACCAAAAAGCTCCGTGAATTTGTTTACCCCTGTTGGATGATAAAAAGTCGCGCCTCCCGAAGACCCTGATACGGGGATCGTTGGGAAAATCCGGCTGAAAAACGCTGTTTTAACCAATACTAGCTAAAGTGGGCCCTACGGGCCCATTTAGCTACGCCCGTGGTGCTGGGGCCTTTGGCCTCAGTAATTGGGGAGCCGCAGGCCCCCCCAGTTACCGGGGAGTCAATTATTCAGTCAATAAAACTATAGAAAAGAATGCAGCCATAAAAATCTTAAGCTTCACAAATCTTGATACAATGTTTATTGTGTAATGATTGCAGCACCAGTATGAAAGTGCATAAGAAGAACTCATTTGGTAAATTTTTGAACCTAGCCGCAGATTAAATTTCGGCTCAAAGCTGAACGCAAAAGCAAATACTTTTTACACTTTTTAAAATTATAATTAAAAGTAGAATTCATTACGCTTTTTTCTAATGCATTAAAATACAAATATCGCCCATATATATCGAGCGTGACAGACTGACAGACATTCCTGGGTGTTTATAGTATTAATGCTGTCATCTTGCACTGTTTGAAACTCAAATAACTCTACAAGTTTCAGGTTTAGCCATAGTCTATTACGGTGTATTATTATTTACCGTACTTTTAATTCACTTAAGTTAGTTTTTTAGCTTGTTTTGCGTTACGACTAACTTAAAATAAAACAAACGTAAGAAAACTATGAACGAAGAGACTATATGGAAATGAATCACAAACTTTCTTCATATATCTTTCAACCTTAAAAGTGAGAACAAATAAAAATAATAAATGGTGAACGCGAGAGGAGATCGCTCTTCATATAACAAACATTGAAGAAAATTATCATATTTCAGCGATGAAACATAAATAAATGGATTCTCGTTTGTATGTTTCGTACTTGTAGGTTATCTCCCCCCTCCCTCCACGCTTGATTTGTCATCGTGGCAAATAGCACGCACGCAGAACAATCAAACGAGCATTTCGTTCTAGGATGTTTGATGCGCATTGGTTGTTGATTTGTTATACAACTTACATTAACTTTGGATCACCTGACGATCAGGGTCCCCAGCCTTCTTTAGTTAGCCTTATAACGCTAACTAACAAAAATATCACGACCTAACCTAACCAATCATTAGGTCAAATGTACGCCCTTGATAATTGGTTAGGTTAGGTCGTGATATTTTCGTTAGTTAGTCTTATAAAGCTAACTAAAAAAGGCTGGGGGCCCTGATCTTCAGGTGATCCTTAACTTTATAATGGCGATCCTTCAGAATCCGGCCATAAATTAGTTTAAAAAATAAATCGTATTAATAATTATTACATGAGCCAAATTATATATTTAATAGTATCTATTTCAGTAGATATTACCAATCCTTCGCGCAATTTAATTATTGCTTTTTCAGCCAGAATGAATTTACTGCGACTTCATGCTATTTGCCACGATGACAAATCAAGCGTGGGGGGGAGAGGGAGATAACCTACAAATACCGTTTGTTTCATTTTAGAAATATAAAATGACATCACTTCAAAGTCTAAAATGACATCACTTCAAAGCCTAAAAATGGCAGAAGTATCGCGAACTTAGTTAGGTTCCAATTAATTTATATCTTTGTTCGGAACAAGAATGACGCACATAGTTTTCTATGAACTTTCATAAATATAATCAAAAGTAGTAAAATGGCCAGAAGAGATCGCTTTTGTATACTTGTTTGAATAAATTTGATTTAATATGATTAAAATCTTTAATTAAAAACAAAAGATCTTTCAACGGGTATATTTGTACAGGATTTAATGAAGAAGTGCTGAGCGGAATCAGATTCCAAACTTTCGTGTCGTATCATAAATTATTTACTCGGCGAAAAAAATCGACCTTTTAAGAAGATTGGAACTGTGGCTGCCTGCATAAACTTAATGAAGAATGAAATGAAAGTGGGTATTTTGCTATGCTTCATTACACTGAGTGCGGGTAAGAAAAAAAGCTGTAATAAAGTCTTTATGAACAATTTTAAGTATATATACACCATTATATAAACACGTACGAAGCCCTTCAAAATGAGAGCGTGTGTGTGTGTGTGTGAGAGAGAGAGAGGAGAGAACGTTATAAGGAGTTACAAGGACAAGAGGAAGCCGCAAAGACCTTTCGGCCTACTCGTGGAGGTTTCTGTTATTAAACTAGTTAATCTTTTAACTCTTCTAGCAATAGTAGAAAATTGGATAGAAAAGCATAAGTCTCTCTCCACACCCTCCGCTCCTTCCCCGCCAGAGGCGGGTACGGAAAAAGGTTGAACAAAATATCTTGAGCCTGGACAAGTAGCCAGAAAGGAGAATATATAAAGTAGTTGTACAATTATGTTATGAACACAGAAATCGCACGCTAAATAGCACCGTTGTGCTGATCGTATATCAACTACTTAGTATCATCACAAGTCTCGAACTTATGGTTTTCATTTATACAAAATACTTTGTTCTATTTACCGGGGTATCGGACCAACAAAGTCTCATGGCTCACTCCAAGCTAGCCCAAAAAGATTAAGAGAGAGTTAAAGGTTAAACTCTCCATGTCTACACCCATATATGCGCAAAGCCATCACGCCGGCAAAGTGATGAAATGCTTCTACAGAAAAAAAGGTTGAAACGAGAACTGAGAACAGAAATCAGATTTTCCACATTATGCCTTCACCCATCAAATGCATCTAGACACCCAAGAGACAGAAGAGAAAAAAAAAGAAATCGTAACGACAAAAACGCAACTCTACCTCATCTAATCCATGCCATGCATTTTTTTTAGTTTTGTTTTTCGCTATGAAATTATGTATTTCTACAAAATACTTATCTACTCTATTCTCAGACATATTAACAAGGCAGGCCAGTGTGTGAGCCTGTTTTCGTGTTTTCTGTATTTGGCTGTTTGTCATGTGTAATGTGTATGTGTCTACCAACTCTTTGAATGTCGTCGAGTTTCAACTTGGGTCTCTTGCCTTGAAAGGTGTTTATGCGGCAAGTGGTATATTGAGACGTTTCTACTTTCGCGGTGTTGTGCTACCACGAGAGTAGAGAAAACCTCTTTTTGGCAAGGAATATCAGTGGGAGGTCCCTGTGTCTATCTTCATGTACTTGTTTCTTATAGAGAATAAAATTTTTTGTTGATAATCACCCGTTGTTCTACGACGAATTTGGGAGAGAGAGAGAGAGAGAGAGAGAGAGAGAGAGAGAGAATGTTATAGTTCAATTTCTGAGCGCATTCAAGACCAATATCTTACTTTATTTTCCAAAGAAATCTCAAACATGTATATTTTTCATATACATTACAAGTTCTCAAGTCTGAAAAAGTTTGTATATTATGTAAATCTAAACATTTCAAATGTTTGGTTTATATATATATATATATATATATATAATATATATATATATATATATATATATATATATATATTCAGTCATGAAAAAGCTGAGAATATTTGTAATAACGTAATGATTTTCAATGGTTATGCGTTCATTTGATTCCTAATAAGTTCCTCCGATTCGTACAATAGTGTTTTTATCTCTTCATATATTCGAGAAATAGATAAGATAGTTGTTTACCTCTTTCAATACATAACATTTATAAAAGAAAACAAATAACTGTTTCTTTCCACGAAGGGTCAAATTTATGCCTTGAGTAAGGAAGGCTATATTTTATATCCGAGCATGCCTGCCTTCTCACCCCAACTCATTTGGGAAATGAGATTTTTTATGATGTATGTGAGTATGTACAATATTGTACATACATACGGAAGGATTCTCAATGAGCCAAAAGTGTAAAACTGAGAGTTTGAAGCACTGCTCTTCATAGAACTGTTACTAGAACTATTGAACTGGAGCATTATGGTATCCGTCAAAGATATGGAAGGCCCAAGAAGATCGATGAAAGAGCCGAACGTGTCAGTGCAAGAATATCTTTATGATATTGCTGGAACATTTCCAGCGACATTCATGGAGAGTTTCAGAAAAACCACGATGCTCCCTTAACATCGCGTCTTGCGAAATCCGTATTCGTGAAAAGGAACCTGCATGGTCGAAGTGATCGTATTAAGCCAGTCATTTCAGACAAAAATAGGAGAGAATGATTAGTATGGGCCAAGATACAAAGAAACTGGACATTTGAGCATCGTTTTCCAATAGATTGGAAAACGATGGTCAAATGTTTGTTCGCCGTCGTCCAACGGAAAAATTCTGCCTAGATTGGATTGTAAAAGCAGTGATGGGCGGAGGGGGATCAGTTATTGTGGTATGAACACCTTTACCAACTGACGGCCCAGGACCGATTTGCTATAAACAGAGAACCATAGATCGATAGAAATATACTGACATTCTTGAAGAACAAATGCTACCCGCTGTTCGTCACTCACATATACCGGTAACTGAATCTTTCAGCTGGATCGGAAACACACTTCCCTGCATGCAAAATTCACTAATATAGAGTCTCTGAAATCTGCCGTGGTCTTCGCAGTTTCAGGGTTTGAATCCTACAAAACATTTATGGGAAAAAGTTGATAAGTTTATCAAAGAAGAAAAACATCGCATATTGAGAAATTTCTGAGATATATGCGAAAAACATGTAAATTATTTCCTGTTCAGAGCTGTCGATTTTTAGTGGAATCCATACCCCGCCATTGTGTAATGGTTATTTGGTCCAAAGGAAGTCCAACGAAGTATTAGAAAGACTATGTACAGAGTAATTTCATATACAGAGAGTCGACAAAAGTAAATAGACACCACGATGATTGCCCTCAAGAACAAATGGTAAAGCCCATCAATGGAATGCCAGAATGTGTGTCAACTTTACATAATGGAAAGGGGAAAACAACACGAATGTAAATATATTGATTCAATAAATCTCTTATTATTTATTCACTTTTATTATCAAATCAAAAAATATGAAAAACAAAAACAAAAGGTGTCTACTTTTGTCAAACCTCTATAGTGTTGTATACAGTATTCCAAATTTGCTACTCTGTAAATGTAGAAATACAAACTATGGTTGAGGTGGTGACTGTTTGGTGGTCTCATTCTGATATGTACACACACACACACATATATATATATATATATATATATATATATATATTATATATGGGAATGAACTCAGAATGGTTCCCTGAGTTTTTTTATGATACACACAGACCGTGCATGGAACAAGGAACTCTTCTGGGATAATTAAATCCACTATAGTCATTTACCATTACTTATTCGGACTATAGTGGATTTAATTATCCCAGAAGAGTTCCTTGTTCCATGCACGGTCTGTGTGTATCATATATATATATTATATATATATATATATATATATGTTAACACAGACCATGCATGGAACAAGGAACTCTTCTGGGAAAATTAAATCCACTATAGTCCGAATAAGTAATGGTAAATGACAAATACCTTAGTTTTTATGTATATTAAACGGACGTGTTACGTGCCTTGAAAAGTGGACACTCAATGTCCCGGTTGAGGTTTAAGTTTTGTTTTTTTTGGCTAAAAATACAATAGTTACCCCTTTTTCTTTGATTTATTCAATCCGACGTGAATGCAACGAGTCTTTTACTTATATAGAGGTTCTAAATGTAGTGGGACTAGGCTTGCTTTAAACCCTAGATCCATGTCCCAAAGCTGGATCCTGTCTGCTTTGCAGATAGCTGGTGAGGGAAGCTATATTTATGGGACCTCTTTGCGAGAGACCCGTTGCCCACGTCGGGCTAGCATCATGAAAAAGAAAAACTATGGTATTTGTCATTTACCATTACTTATTCGGACTATAGTGGATTTAATTTTCCCAGAAGAGTTCCTTGTTCCATGCACGGTCTGTGTTTAACATATAAGTTTCTCAGGGGACCATTCTGAGTTTGTGTATATAATATATATATATATATATATATATACACCTTGAACCTTCGTTTTGACTCTCTTCTTCCTCTATGGGAGGGGCGTTTCTGAGGGCATTCTCCCTTGGCCCCTCCTTCCTGCATAAAAATTATATAAAAGACGTTCATGATCTGGTTTTATAGAAAATAAGCCTAAAAGAAGATAAGAGGCAATTGATAAAGCGAATGGAGCAAGTGCAGGTTACGATGGTAACCCATTCCTATTTCATAAATTATTTCAGTGTGTGTGTGTGTGTGTGTGTGTGTGTGTGTGTGTGTGTGCGCGCGCGCGTAGGTAACTGGGCACAAGTGAAGTCGAGCGTGTGATAATTAATTCACAGATGTACGAGGATTATTTTTTTTTCTGAGGTTAAACTTTTACTTTGAAATATTCAGACGTTTCTAAAAAAAATTCTGGAAACCTTTTTGTGGGAAAAAAAATGTCGGTTCTAATTAAGTTAGGGTACGCTAGGTTAGGTTAGTTACGGGTTGGTTAGGTTAGGTTAGGCTACATTAGGGAGTATCTCGCTATTTAATGACTTAACAGGAAACACCCTTCGAACCCAGAATTGCGCCCATAGCCTTCTCGGTTCGACGGCAATAAAGTTAGGTTAGATTAAATTAGGTTTCGTCAATAAGTTTTTAGATATAGGAATTTTAAAAACTCGGTACATACGCACACACATAATCTCCGCTTCTGCAGAGATGTGTGTGTGTGTGTGTGTGTGTGGTGCGCCCACTCGCGCACTATGATCTCATTTCAAACAAATAATAATTTGTTTTGAAACTGAAAAACATTGATGTACTGCATATGCAAAAGAAATAACGATATTGTATAAAGTGAAGTGTAATTGGAAATGATGTAGAGTTACTTCAAAAATGGACAAATCAGAAAAACAAAATTGCTCTACATTGATAATTGCTAGAAGTAATATTAATTTTATATATCTGATAGATGATTTACGTAAAACAAATTAAAAAGAAAAAAATGGAGAGGGGAGTGGGGTAATGGGGGAGAGGGTGGGGGTGATGAGGAGGGTGGGAGTAATGGGGTAGAGGGGTGGGGTGATGAGGAGGGTGGGGGTAATGGGGAGGGGGGTTAGCCCCCTAAGTTGCATAAAGGGGGGGTGAGGGGGTTTGGGGGGAGAAGGAGAATGACCTCCCCCCAAAGGGGTAACCCACGCACCGAAGGTGCCCTCGCCGTAGGCGAGTTTGCGAAGCACAAGCAGTGCCCGTAGGGCAGTGAGCCGAAGGCTCTGCTTGTATATATATATATATATATATATATATATATATATATACACCCCAAGGAGGAGATTGTGGAAACCAATCGACCAGGGAAGTACTCCGGCTGGGGAGACGTTATGAGACAGTGCTGGAATTCCCGTTTCTCCTGTCACTGTCTCCTTTAGCGGATCTTTTTCCGTGTCTCATCTACCCTGTGAGCCGTCCAGCATGCTCTAAAACACACACTTCTCCCTTTGTTTTTCACTATACATACATGCATTTTACACACTACACAGTCTTTTCAAAATTTATATAGAGGGTGGGCCTTTTAACTCTGACGGTCTTAATATCCTTATAACTTTTTTGTTTTTTAACCAAATCAAATAAAATTTATACACAACATAGGTACATACATAAAGTTTTTTTGGATATAAATTTAATTACCTTTATAAACTTACAAGGTTAGTTATAAACTTCAATGTGATTTCCACCATTTTCGATCAGTATAGGCAGCCTTGCTCTGTATTCCAAAGCCACCTTTTGTCGCATTTCGACCGTAATTTCACCAAAAGCTGCTTGAATTCTCTTTCAGTTCATGAATGTCGGTTGGTCTTGTCGCGTAGACTTTCGACTTAATAAACCCCCATAAAAAAAAGTCGCAAGGGGTGAGATCGGGAGAGCGTGGGGGCCAGGGCATATTGGAAGACTAGCAATTACGCAATAACTTTGGCTTATTTTATACGACATTTCGTTATAAAGCATTTGTTTTCGTATACGTCAAAAGGTTTTTCTTCGTCATTTCGTCAATTCTGCAGATAGATAAAAGCAGCTTAATGAAAAAAAACTTTATATATGTACATATGTTGTGTATAAATTTTATTTGATTTGGTTAAAAAACAAAAAGTTATAAGGATATTAAAACCGTCAGAGTTAAATGGCCCACCCGGTACGTACATAACAAAAAAAAAATGGCATTATGAACCTTGGAGACCTCGATTTCGGCTCTCTTCTTCTTACACTTGGGGGAGGCATTTTTGCAGGCGTCCACCCTTTGTCCCTCCTTCTTACAAAAGAAAAAATATATATATATATAATTTATTTTTTGGGGGCAGAAATTGCCCCCACCAGGATTCTAATCCACCACCTCTTGAATAGAAGGTGAAGGTGCTAACCACTACACTACGACGGAATGAAAAGTTAACACGACCCCTCGTACATCTAAACAACCCAGGAAACGCATAATGCCTTCGCGTTGAGAAGCATTTTACGAGTTCAGGAGATTAACACGTAAAATGCCTCACTTCACGCCCTCATCTTCATTCAAGAGGTGATGGGTTCGATTTCTGGTCGGTGCAATTTTTGCATTATGCAAAAATCGTGTGGGTTCATACATAATGTTATATATATATATATATATTAAATTAGTGGTGGACCGGATATCCGCATCATTTTTAACATCCTCATCCGCACTTCTGACTGCGGATGTTATGCGGATATTACCTCTAATAAATTATGCTATTAACAATTAAATTAGCATATAAAGTAGCTTATAAGGCCCAGTCATGCACATTTCATGTAAAGTATTAATTATTAATGAACAAACAAATATACAGTATAACCTCAAAATATAAATAGCTGGTAACACAGAAAATTGAATGAAACTTGTTTCGTTCAATTTTCTGTGGCTGAAACTCTTGAGAAAGTTATTATTTTTATCATAATGAAAACATTAATATTAATTTTAATTCTTATGCATTGCCTGCCATAATAGTAATATCACGAAATTTGAAAAATTATGTCATATATTCATAATTCTATATTATATTGATAGATTAACTAAATATCCGCATCCGCGGATATTGAAATTAAAGATCCGCATCCGCAGATGTTGAAAAACTGACATCCGGTCCACCACTAATTTTATATATATATATATATATATATATATATATATATATATATAAAATAAGAAATGGTACATACTATAGTCAGTCAGGAGGACTAGAAACTAGCATAGCTCTCAGTCTAACTAATGCATGGTATTACGATAATTCCCTCGCCCTCATTGTCCTCAAAATGCAAATGGCAAGTCGAAACAAATAATTATACTGAATGAGCACTATTTTCGTGTACTGTGACATCATCAAGTCGTATTTACATTTCATAATTTAGTGGAGAACATGTTTGCACATTAATGTACACATACAGGAACTGACCATTCGTTAAAGCTCACAGACCAACAAGCCTTTGTAAAAAATATGAAAACGTTGTTATTTATTCGAATATATAAATGTTGCATGCTTTTAATAATAAGGATAATTGGATTAAAATTCATGCACATGAAGTTGTGATATTGTTCTTTTAATTTAATTTAATCTTCTAGCTCTGCCAGTAATTTGAGAGAGAGAGAGAGAGAGAGAGAGAGAGAGAGAGAGAGAGAGAGTAATCCCTATAAATTAACTGACAAACTGTTTAATTAAGAATAATTTAGGCAGAATCATACGTTAATGAAATATGCATTATTTTATGCAGTCGGTGAAAGGAAAGAATTATTTCAAGTACTGTTAACAGATTCTGACGGAAATGCATTATTCGCCATTAGGAATTTTAATTTCATTTCCGAGTAAAATTTCCGACACCACTTGAGTTAGGTGGCTACCACCACGCTACAACAAGGTAAAAGTTAGTACAGCCTGGCATACATTTCAGCACCCGAGGAACAAACAAAGTTTTCGCGTCCAGAGGTGTTTTCTGTATTAACCCCCTCTGTACTCGAGGTAATGACAGCATTTAATTCAAATCTCTAATATATCACTGGGGATCCATAATGGAATATCATGCAAGAACACTCACGATTTTGCGCCCTCGCCTTCTACTCAATTGCTGCTGCCTTCAAATCCTGGTGAGCATTTTTGCATATATGTATGTGTGTTTGAGAATGTGAAAGAAGCTTCGGAAGATTACCCAGAAATTGAAATTTCATAATAGATATGTGGATATATAGAAAATTAACATTTATTGGTGAGCAGTACTTTGCAAGGGGAAAGTCTGCTAATTTTTGCACAAAGCGAATTTAGGAAACATTTTCTTGTTCATGAAGCTCCATGAAGAAAAGTGATTAATAGATATATGTCAAACTTCCGCGAAACAGCTCAATTGAGCAAAGAGTCGAAAGCCAACAGGGAGGCTACGAACTTCATGAACGTCGCAAAAAGTGGAGAGGATTCGACGAGCAATCAATGCAAGTCCACGGAAGTCTGTCCGCCGTTTGCTTGTCGCACCCTTTCCACAGTTTATGGCGCTTGGTCGGTTCGAAGTCCCCCTTTGTTGGCTTTTGACGCTTTGCACTGGCTGTTTCACGGAAGTCTGACATACATCTGTTAATCACTTTCCTTGATGGAGCTTCATGAATCCGAAAATGTTTCTGAATTCTCTTTGTGCCAAAATTACAGACTTTCCTTTTGCAAACTATTTCTCAACAATAAATGTCAGTTTTTCATCTTTTCACGTATCCATTCTGAATTTTCAATTTCTGAGTAAAATTCCGAAGCTTCTCTCGCAATCTGAAATAAAAAGTAATTTCTCATATTACAACTTTATGCCATTTTCAAATGTGTCCCTTTTATGGCCTCTCCTTACCTTTCTATCTCTCTCATATATATATATATATATATATATATACATACTATATATGTTGTAAGATGATACCAATCAGTAGCGTTGGTTACTGTTGTGTCTAAAATTAAATAGGTTGCAGATATAATTAATAAAGTTATTAATCTGTTGTTAGAAGTCACAAGATTGTTCGTATCATTAATCAGTGAAAAGGATTATGTTGCGCGGGTTTTCACTTTAATTACAGTAACATATAAATTGTTCGCAACGGATAACAATTACTTAATATCGCAATGTTCATTACAGTGGTTGGACTACGAGACATAAATGTCAGTGGTACAAAGTAATAAGCACCGAATAACAGTAAATGACAATGAATTACTGAAATGGGGAGAAGCGCACTATTTCGGCGTCGAAATTTTATGGGAAAATAATTGAGTATATCTATTAAAAACGGGCGAAATATTATATTTTCAGTCACCAACAAGAATAATGTTTTACTTAAAGTGTTTCTTTGGATTTTCTTTCAGATTTTTTTTTGTATGTGTGTGTGTGTGTGTGTGTGGGTGTGTGTTAGAGAAAAGTGTTTAGTCGAAGATTTATTGCAGGTTTTTGACTGACAATAAAAATTGTTTTGTGATTACGGTAAATAATTACAAGTTGTAATTCGGAGTTTGAAGTGTCGTTTATGGTTTCGTTCTTATTAGCGTAAAAAGTTGTTGTCGGTTAAGAAGGTCTCGCAATTCGATATGTGAGCCGCTTTTGACATCTGAAAAAGAGACCCTTATGACTTTTCGAGGACCTTGCATTTGCATTGCCCTTTGGGGGTGGTTGCTTAATTGGCTTCTTTATGGGTGGTTCACAGTTCTTCTATACATCTGCGACTTTTCAAGAAAATAGCGTTTACCGGCATGGAAAATGGCTTTACTAAAGCAGGGAGGTCGCTACATACACACAAATGTACCATACGGATACCACAAATGTCGTCCAAATGCGGTGGGGAGTAGTTCGATCGGTGACCGTCTTCTGCGTTCAAATAATACCATTTCTCTCTCTCTCTCTCTCACACACACACACACACACATGCATAAATTGTAATGTGATTACAAGTTAACATATATTTAGTCTGCATTCCAATTACCCCATAAACAGATGGTTCACTTGATGTTTCCCCATTGAGTCGGTGCCATATCACTGGCTGTTTTTAACGTATTTCACAACCGAGTGTGGGAAATATTATATCCGAGTTTAATGCGGAGAATAGAACTGTTGCCACGACAGAGGCCTACACCAAGTGTGCCCTGGCTCACCAAGGCAATACTCGTTCACCGTCGCTGACGTTGCCTCTTCCCATGCAGCACAGTTAGTCAATCATTTGTTGATATGAGGGTGATATAGAGCAAAACAGCTTCTAAGAGGTTGGTGTGCTGTACCACATCCGTTGTGTCTTCACCCCCCGCTCAGTTGCTGTCTCTGTACAGGGGTCTTGTCCACCCGTGTATGGAGTATATTTCTTACGTATGGGGTGGCTCAACCACACAGCCGTACTTGACCGGGTGGAATCAAAGACTTTCCGTCTCATCAATTCCCTGCCTCTTACTCATTGTCTTCAATCTCTCTCTCTCCGCCGCAATATTGCCTCACTCTCTCTTTACTATCGCTAATATAACGGACACTGATCTTCTGAACTCTCTAACTGCATGCCTCCTCCTTTAAGGAGAGCACACAGAACCAGAATTTCGACACATTCTCATTCCTTTTCTGTCCAACTCTCTAACGCAAGGATTAATCGGTATTTTTAATCTTTCATCTACTGAACCTGTCAACTCTGGAACAATCTTCTTCAATCCACCTTTCCCCCTGTTTATGACTTCCAATCTTTCAAATGCAGAGCATCTAGGCATCTCGAAAACCCTGGACCTTGATTTTGACTCTCTTCTTCTGTGGGAGGGGGGTCACTTTTGCGGGCAATTACCCTTGGCCCCTCCTTCCTGCATAAAAACAAAGTCCATCGACCACTGTGCTAACTAGATCCATTTAGTTCACGTCTGAGAACAGCTGAGCGTGGCTTCCGTAGCTTTGTCTATACAGGCGATGCGTGGCTCGACAACCTAAACGCTTGCTTTCCGACGAAATAGGTACTCTGGAAAGAGAGAGTTGTCGTTCAGTGATGGACAAACAAAATTCCACCCTTTTTTCTCTACAGAGAAATCTACCCCCATTGCACGAACAAAAGCATCCTGCACCACGACACTCATATCCATCAGGAAGATGGAGCTACAAGTCATTACACACGAACGACCACGTAGTGGAAGAGGCTTCAGGACGTTCACATCCTTTCCTGGGCACCGGAAAGCCTTGACATAAATCCCACCAAATACTTGAGGGAACATTTGAACCCAAAGCTGAGGGTACACCGTTCATACTCCTAAAATAAATGCAGCTGAAGGAAGCAATAACAAACGTGGATCAAGAGATCCTACAAAACCTTGTTAATTTTATGCCAACCCGGGTACTTGTCACTGCAAAGCGGAGTGCCGCAAGATACAGTATTAACATGAAACATTTACTCCAACGCTTGCATTCTCCTTTCCTTTATCGCTCTGTGTTTCGTAAACGTTGTTTCATAAAGAGGCCAAATTATTCTGGCAGGACTCTATATACAGTATATTCCTTTGAGGCGCATTTTCTCTTGGCAGGATTGTCAGTCGTCAGTTGGGTTGTCAATTTTGTATTGAGAGAGAGTCAATAATTCTTGAAGGCTTTTCTTCCTTCCAGAAAGGCTGATTTGGCATCAGAAAACTGAAAATGGATCATATAAATTGGATTATTTATCTGTCCAATAAATATTGTAAAATATGTTAATATTGTCATTTTGTAACCAATTACCCGAAAGAATTTGGAATTTTTTTTCCTTTGGTGCTTAGAAGATGTGCGTTCATTTTATATATATATACAGTCAGAGGCGGATTAAGACACCTCGGGGCCCCGGGACAATGAAGAATATGGGGCCCTTTTCTATGGCTTTTTATTAACAATACATATA
The DNA here is from genome assembly GCA_023014485.1 of Bathynomus jamesi. Taxonomy (NCBI): domain Eukaryota; kingdom Metazoa; phylum Arthropoda; class Malacostraca; order Isopoda; family Cirolanidae; genus Bathynomus; species Bathynomus jamesi. The sequence continues at coordinate 529,054 of JAJOZX010001274.1, read as the reverse complement.
CAGTACATAGTACATTTACACGAATTATATGTACGGTACTCGGGCTAATTGAGAAACAAACTTAAAAGAACCTTAACACAGTGTATTTTGCCGTTTGCCAAATCCAAACAGTATTAAACAAACTTTACTTTAGGGCCTATAAAACAAAATAAAACGGAGTTTGTCAGTTTGTGTACTCTGTCATATTTAATCAAAGAAGTTTGCGAAATCTCGAATTATATCATCGAAACTCAGTTGATTGTGGGGGGGGGGGGGCCCTTAAGCATGGGAGCCTGAGGCTTCAGCCTCAATAGCCTCAGTGATAATCCGCAACTGCGTACAGTATATTCTGAAGGGGATCACTTCTAAAAAGTCGAGTTCTCAATTTAATCTGGAACAAAAACAAAAGAGATGTGATCATCTTTGTTGGCCGACGTTTCGGGTTTGCTACCCATTTTCAAGACTAAAATTGTAAAGGGGAGTGGTTGAGAAGCCGTTCTCCCTGATTCTTTTCTTCTATTTCCACCTTTGCCTTAGTCTACCAGGTAAATTAGATGTTGGAGCGTCTTCCTGAATCATGAAGGTTGTCACTCAATTAGTTCAACGTCGATGGATAAAATATAGTAGAGCGATGTTTTTTTTGGAAGTACGTATGAATGCGTCCATGAGTGTGAGGAGTGTGTGTGTGTGTGTGTATGTGTGCGTGTGCGATCGTCTTTTGTTAGCTTGAAATGGACGCATGAGGTGAGAAAAAGAACGAAAGGGTTGGGAGAGTTTTTCACTGTATTTTCTGTAAGTCATCGTGCTGGTGTTAACACCAATCATTTTGAGAGCTAAAGTTTGTTTGGTGTGGAAAATGGAAAAAAATAGAAGTCTACTATTTCAAAGGCAACAAGATCTCAACATTTGCAGCTGAATTGGATGATTTTAAGTTTTGAAACCTCACTGCGCATTTCATTTTCACCTTGTTCCAATCATGTTAAGTACTTGTTTGTTAGAAGATGTTAGCAAAAGTAAATACTCTTTTGTTATAAAACATTAAGAAAAACATAATTTGCAGCAGTCTGGTCATTGACGGAAGATTATTTTTGTTTGCTTCTTAGTAATCTAAACTCCTTCGAACTTGAGGGAAGCTCCAAATGGCTGGTTGGTTGGTTCAATTTGTCCCCGTCCAACTGGGGGCCCTGAGTTGGACACCCCAAAATAATTGCCCGTCCAACCTTGTTTTATGTGAACGTATTCCTTGTTACAGCATCTCTGTTTTGACCATTTGAAGATTGACTGAGAAAAGAGAGAAGAAAAAACTTTGTTAAAACATCTGGAGGGATTTGGAAGATCTTTACAAGGAAGGAAAAAAGAAGGCCACCTGAGTGTCAAATTTCATTGTAAAACACCTCCAGTCTTTGTTAAAATCTTGTCCAGTCGTTCCTCACGTCAATTAGGTTAAATTCCACCCTTTTTACTGATAAGCTTATATATTTTTTTATTATTCGTGGTCACGTTAAAATATAGAAACGTATATTTTATTATTTTTTTTACCGTTTGTGATAAATCATAGAATTCTATGGTTAATATTCGTTTTAACGTCCCTTTCGTTTTCGATAGAAAGGGTTAATTTTCTGCTATTTTCACTTTTGAGATGCGTTCAACTATCTTTCTACATTCTTGGAAAGTAATTTTTTTTGAGGAAATGACGAAAATAAAATTTGATGAAAAATTTAAAAAAAGGGTTAAGATTCGGTAGAACACATCCACCAAACTCCATTATTCACTCATCAACCCATCTCGTCCTGTGTGTATGTAGTGTTGTTGTTATCATTAGCCAATCAGCGGCTGCCCCATTGTCACGTAACACTCCGCGCATTTCGAAATTATTAAATTTTGGCGCCATTATTCACTAGTCAAACCATCTCGTCCCGTGTGTATGTAATCATGTTATTATTAGCCAATCAGCGGCTGCCTTATTGTGACGTGACACCCCCGCGCATGTCCGGCGCTGAAATTTGAATTCAACAGTTGCTTCAGAATGGCTGTGTGTAGTGCGTGTGCTGCTGTCGCTATATTTCGAGCTCGCGGCATGCTCAAGACCTCTCTTACGTGTCCTCAGTGTGGTTATGAACTTAATTACCATGAAGCCTCCCATAATTAATATAAGTGTACTGATAATATTTCCAACTACTTACCTTTCCAGGTCCCGAATTCATTATGGGGTACCCATGTCATTTCAAACATATTAACCTAATTGAATGCCCGATTAGGTCACCTGTATGCCCTTTACAATTAGTTAAGTTAAGTTGTGTTATTTTCGTTAGTTTTAACTGTACACTCTTGACGACTGGTTAGGTTAGGTTAGGTTACTTTTGCCATGAATATTAGGTTATGTCCCCTCCTTTCCCCCCACACCCAAAACCCCCGACTTCCCACGGGTTCCCCTATAATTGTCGACACGAAAACATATTTTTCTGGTGTATTTTTGTTTTTTCTTCAAATCTGACCTTCATTTTCCGATAAAAATAGTCATTTTTGGAGGATATGTCAGATCGTCATTTCCTCAAAAATGGGGATTTTCCCGAGGAAATGAAGGTCAGATTTGAACAAAACACACCAAAATACACCAGAAAAATGTTTTCGTGTCAAAAACAAGGGGGCAGTTAAAACGAATCTTTACCAATTCTATTTGCCAAATCATAATTATCGATCCCTCCAATGGACTAAATTCTGCAAGATTCCTTTGTTGAGCGGGAGGCTCGAAGATTTTGTGATTAAAAGAGACGGCTCCCGCTACAAAATTATATAAATAAAATCCAATTAAAGCAAATGTGATCTTTAAAACTGCAAAAAATAAAACATTTTAAACTTAATCTCCATTACATTAAACTATAAAAATTCAATACACCTTTATCACGACCTAACCTAACCAATCGTTAGGTCAACTGTACGCCCTTGACGATTGGTTATCTTAACTTTATCACGATGAAAACTGAAACAGAAATTGAAAGAAAAAAATTGTAACTATTGGTTGGTAGATTAGGCTATGAGGAGTGTACCGGCTGAAGAATCATGATTGAATGTGGGTTGAAGCTGTTTCATAAAAAGGAAGGTACTACTTACCTTTCCGGGTCCCGACGTATATTCCAACTAAAATAACCTTTCCGGGTCCCAACATATATTTAATGCAAACCTACAATTGTGGGATCAAGTAAAGATAAGCACCCCTAGCCTTCTTTAATTAGCCTTATAAGGCTAACTAACGAAAATATCACGACCTAACCTAACCAATCGTCAAGGGCGTACAGTTGACTTAACGATTGGTTATGTTAGGTCGTGATATTTTCGTTAGTTAGCCTTATAAGGTTAATTAAAGAAGGCTGGGGGTGCTTATCTTTACTTGATCCCAATTGTGAGTAATACGTATTCGATGAATGAAACCATTCATTATAACTTCTTTCGGATCTTGTGGGTTATATATAACCCATCATTTTTGACAACAATTAAAACTAACGAAAATATCACGACTTAACCTAACCAATCGTCAAGACGTACAGTTGACCTAACCGGCCATTCAATTAACCTTCTCCTACTTCTTCTAGTTAGGTTAATTGAATGCCCGGTTTGGTCAATTGTACGCCTTGACGATTGGTTAGGTTAAGTCGTGATATTTTCGTTAGTTTTAACTGTCAAAAAGATGGGTTCGCAAAAACCCGGCAAAAACCCAGCAAAAAACCAGTTGAGTTTTTGCCAACCCTGGTTATAACCCACAAGATCCTTATATAAATATATGTTGCTGAAGTGAATTTACGGTTTTTGATTTGGGACCCAAAAAGGTAAGGTTGGGTCATTGTCGGGACCCGGATAGGTAAGTAGTACCAAAAGGGACTCTAAAATTCTAAGGTCGAAAGGGGTTGACTAAGCGGCCAAAATTTAAAAACATTAAAACTAATATTGTGACTACAATGAATGGCATGATCCCGCATCGGTGAATTCTCTTTCTTAGTCAAAACTGTTTCGGTCCCATGGCTGATTCCTTTATGGGATCAGATTCTCACCTTTAGCAGTCTGGTGGCAGAGCCAATATACATTCCTCGCTCACAGCGAGGACAAGAAAACTTGTAAGCAACACCAGGTCGCCTTAACGGAGGAATACAATGGTTTAGTTGGAAGAGAGAACCCAAAGTAAACATGTTTTTTAATATATGCTCAAATTCTAAGGCAGGAAAACCTTGACGTAGAATATGTGTAAGTTGTCTTTCAAAGGACTGATTAAGTGTGGGAGGCAAATGCATCTTGTATCTTTGAGGACAGTGCCTATAAGGAGTTTAGTTTGATAAATACAGAGCAGAAAATCATAAAAACTTGGCTGTAAAACACAGAAATGGAATAACCGTGTTTATAGAAATAATCTTTTAGATACAGTATGTTATCTCGTAGTGAAAACCCAAGTAGAATGAAGACAGGTGAAAGGTAAACGAGCGTTCAAATAAAATTCCCTTTAAACAAATATGGACAAAAATTATAAAATTTATTGTCTAATCCTGTAAAGGTCTTATGAACCGAAGTACAAAGTTTATTGTTAATTTTAGATATTTTAATGTCCAGAAAGGGTGAAGTTATTTGTTTCGGTCTCCATTGTAAATTTAATATTAAGGGGCAAAGAATTTGGGTAAGATTAAGAAGGTAGAAACAACCTTGATGTAAAGTACAGAAGTTAGTGAAAACGAGAAAAGGCAGAAAGTAAAACGTATGTATCCATTTACATAGGCGTCCTGGTGGACCCACCGCCAACCATATCGCTAAATTTTACACTTGCGGCGCTAGATACACCATGTATGGTGGCGCTTCCAGACCTTGTAAAAAATAAAAGGGACAGAGACATACTTCTAACAAACCACCTCCATTCCAACCGACTTCTTGTGCATCACCACGATCAAGTCCACGCTTACTCACGCAATCATTCACCATATCCATCCATCTTCTCAGCCTTCCTCCTTTTCTACCTTCGCAAACACTCGTATACACTCTTTTCACAACTGTCATCTTCCATCATTTTAACATAATGTCCAAACCGCCTCAACACACTCTTCTCAATCTTCACTTCCATTGACTCCTGAATACTACATCCCTCCAGAACCAAACGATTTCTTACTCTATGAATCCTACGTATGCCACACATACTGCTCAGGTTGTCCATATCAACTGCTCTTACTCTTGCTTTCTCCCTTTCGTGCCCTGTCAATGTTTCACACTCATACAAAAGTGTCGGTACTAACACACCTTCATGCAAACATCTCTCATCTCGATGAAGTTTCCACTTTCTTACAACCGCTTTCATCGCACCCGCAATGATTTACTCTACTATTAACTTCATCCGCACTCGTACCTCTTTTGTTCATAACATATCCCAGATACTTAAAAGATTCTGCCACTTCGTGTTTTATCATTCACCATCACATGACAGTCCGAATTTCTATCTCTCTATCTATATCTATCTACAGTATATCTATCTATATCTATCTACAGTAGGGTGGATCGATTTTACATTTTTTTCGATTTCCATATTCTAATAGAGACAAAAACTTGCGCATGCATGAGAAAATAGCCTCTGCAAAGTCTTAGCTTAATAGGTAATCGTCTTCTGCCCCCGGCAGAGCGATGAAAATCATATTTTAGTAGTCAAAAACGTATTTTTCTTATAATTTTTAAAATATTTCAATATGCATCAAAATTATTTCTAATAACTATAAAGTCGATGAAAAACACCTCACATGATCGTTTTTTCCAAGCGCGTTGTCCTACGTTAATATCTTTTGCCCCCGGCAACAACGTCAAATGTTGAAAAAATAGGTAATTTATATACATATTTTCAGATCGGCTCTTTGTCTTAAATAATGCATTTATATATTTCCCATAGCATTTATATCGTTGCTTAGGCATGAAATAAAACACACGCAAAATTTTATGACTCTAGAGTAATATCTTCTGTCCCCGAGAAAAGTCTAAATGTGGATTATAATTACGTTAATGCGATGTTATAAGTACGATAAGTACTAAGTACAGCTCCTCGCTTGCTAATTTTATAAAATTAGCAACCCAGAACTCACCACGAGGAGGTGGCTGTACGTCGAGTTGCACCCTATCCAGCCCCAACCACCCTTCCTTTGGCTGCATGTCGATTTACATACGGTAATCTTTCTTAGAATCAAATCGTGGAATTTTTGTTCGGGAGTGAAGACGGGAGCGGATGAATCCGTCCCTCTCTTCTATTCCACTTACACTGGCAGAGGCTTCGGTTACTAATTTGATGAGTCTCTCGACCGCTTGAGTATGACAAGGGAATAGTGGGATCAGTCCATCAGGCTGGTCTCCCGTCTCAACAAACTCTTTTATTCGGGTATCAGGTATTGTTTTTGTAACGGGGGGTTCGGTCACCTCAGCCGTTTGCCAGTTGATCATTTCGTAATAGTTTTGACTATCGTAGAGCAGCTCAGGCATGGCGAAGGCTCGAATTTCCCCGGCTGGTGATTGTTTTGATCGTGCTTTTAATATTCTTCTCCATCCCAATTCTCTTATGTGTTGCTCATCGGCCACCTCCTCGTGGTGAGTTCTGGGTTGCTAATTTTATAAAATTAGCAAGCGAGGAGCTGTACTTAGTACTTATCGTACTTATAACATCGCATTAACGTAATTATAATCCACATTTAGACTTTTCTCGGGACAGAAGATATTACTCTAGAGTCATAAAATTTTGCGTGTGTGTTATTTCATGCCTACGCAACGATATAAATGCTATGGGAAATATATAAATGCATTATTTAAGACAAAGAGCCGATCTGAAAATATGTATATAAATTACCTATTTTTTCAACATTTGACGTTGTTGCCGGGGGCAAAAGATATTAACGTAGGACAACGCGCTTGGAAAAACGATCATATGAGGTCTTTTTCATCGACTTTATAGTATTAGGAATAATTTTGATGCATATTGATATTTTAAAAATTATAAGAAAAATACGTTTTTGACTACTAAAATATGATTTTCATCGCTCTGCCGGGGGCAGAAGATGATTACCTATTAAGCTAAGATTTTGCAGAGGCTATTTTCGCATGCATGCGCAAGTTTTTGTCTCTATTAGAATATGGAAATCGAAAAAAATGTAAAATCGATCCACCCTAATCTACAGTATATCTATCTATATCTATCTACAGTATATCTATCTATATCTATCTACAGTATATCTATCTATATCTATCTATCCAATCAGTTTTAGAGGAATAACTTGCAACAATTAAGTAAAATTCATTTTATTCACTTTTAATCTGTTGTCATAATGTTGTTTTTACTTCACTACGATGATATACAAGTACATATACATCTACACATACACTGTTTCGCTGCCTAATTTATGGGTGTTCCAAATTCATCTTCGTTACATGATCACGCAAGCAGGTCTTGTGGAGCATATGAAGTCAAAGGGATTTATGCGTCCATTGTGTGTGTTTATTAAAAACTATTGTTTATCTTTCCAAGCCGTGCAAACAAACGCGTTCATAACCTGAAGATGTACTATAAATAAAATGCAGATCCAAATTACTAACATCAGTAACATGTAAATATTTCCATATTTGAGCTTTAAAAATATTACATTCCTAGAAAGCTCCTTCACTTCGGAAAGCATTAAAAAAAATGTTATTATAAAGATGAACTGCATTCATAACTTGCATGACTCTCTCTCAAAGTTCTCTATTAGTATATGATTTGGTCGAAAAGTCGTCAGGCTTAAAGATACTGAAAATGCTAAAAAACTATGGAAATTTAAACATTTTATTTCAACTCTGGATTAATTTCCATAATTCTATATTGTGGGTATTTTTAAACCTCGCAATTTTTCGACCGAGTCACTTAATTTGGAACTTTGAAAATAGAGCGTGTGAGCTTCGAAAGCAGTTCATCTTTGTCATTTAAACTATTTCGATTTCGTACGAACTTTCACCGCTATTATTAATGATTCATTAAGAGTGAATATAAAGAATAGTTTTAATAAAGCGAATGAAGCGAAGATTGTTTGCGTATCATTAACACTATAATTATAGGACTATTTCCTTATCCACAGAACACGCTATCTGATGAATGATGCTTTGTATATCATGAAAATGAATAATTGTGTCATTAAATATACAAAATGTGAGTGGGAAGCGCACGAAATACGTTCTTAATTAAAGAATGTCAGGAATAATTTCTGTAATTTATTTCTATTTGCATTTTTTTGTTTTAATCTGACGTTATTTTACCCTTAAACTGTTTCAAATAGAATTAAAAGTAATTTTAAATTAAATTAAATATGTAAAAAATTTTAACTTAAATTTAAATTGCAAAAACCTTTTAACATTAATTTAAAGTTATTTTTTGTTTTAATTCGCAACACTGTTCATAAAGTTAATGAATTCTGAAAATAAAGTTGAATTTTCATTTTTCAACCAATTATTCAGCTATCATTTAAACTGCAGTGGTGCACAAACTTTTTTGATGTGAGCCAAACCAACCATCTGTTTTATATGTAGGGGCCAGATATATAGATATTCTATTTTTTATAAATATGCATTTTTATAACCAGGGGTAATATTTCAGATTTTTCTTTGGGTAGCTACCCTTTTCATGTGAAAAATGTGAATTGAAAAGACCCGTGGGGACCACATTTGGCCCGCGGGTCAGGGTTTGTGCATCACTGATTTAAAGTGTATTGTACAGGGTGTCCACAATATCTTGTCACCCCTGTAAAAAACTAATTGATATTTTCGTTTTTATTTCGGACCCATTTCAGATGGGTGATAGCAGCAACTATACGATCGAACAACGCATATTGGCTAGTGCCTGGGTCCATGAGCGACCGGATCTTTTCGGTTTGGCGGACTGCTATAGATTTTTACGAGACTTAGCATATCAATTAATTGATTTGCGACCCGAGCGATCACGTAATGGCAAAACCAGTGAAAATATTCGTGCAGACTTCCAGGACCAATTCAATCGTGCAGCTCCTCCAAATGGGAGATGTACGATTGAATCAGTCCTGGAAGTCTGCGCCAATATTTTCAATGGTTTTGGTATTACGTGGTCGCTCATGGAGCTAGGTTTTAACCAATATGCGTTGTTCAGACGTATAATTACTGCTATCATACACTTCAAATAGGTCAAAAAGAAAAACGAAAATCAGTATTTTACTGGGGTGACAAGACATTGTGGACACCCTGTAGTAGTATGTTACATTACCGATTCACGCAATTTAAGAAATTTAAAAGACTAAACATTCGAAACACACGAAACATCGTATGATATTGTGAAATAGATAATATGAGATATTCGTGATGTTATTGTAATCGAATCTAAATTACATTCATTCGCGTTTATGGATTTTAACACTTGATATTAGATAACGTTTTATTCCTATTAAATATATTATTGTGAACCCTTTCAAAGAATATCTTTTGCTATTATTAATACTTATCAATATATTTATTCGTACATTATATCGTAAATAGAGTCATCATAATATGAGATAACATCTCGTCACAAATAATATAAATGCGCACATACGAGGGATCAACAAAAGGAATAAATTCTTATTTTTATTTCTGGAATGCAACATATTTATACATAAAAAGCATTAACACATATACACGCGCGCGCGCGCGCGCACGGTGCCAATTTTTGCATTTGAAATTTATTCACAGGAATTTTCTTTCCTTGAACTTTGGAAGGTTTCTTCAATAAAAGTTGCAATTGCCGCCTCAATAACTGATATTACGTTTGTCTGATGGGACCTCGTCATGGAAATTTGCCTTTTAAATATATATATATATATATATATATATATATATATATATATATATATATATATATATATATATACAGGGTGGGGCACGGGAATCAAGTGTTTTTTGAATAGCTAGTAATCGGCCATTAGGAATGGGAGGGGCGTGCGGTAGGTAGCATTCCATTCCTGGGTTCAGAGCATTTAACTTTAACTAACACTCACCTTTATCTTTCAGGTGCCATCATGGAGCAGTGGACGTTAGAACACCGCATGTTCGCGTATGATCATTTTGTTAGGAGTGGCGAGTCAGTGACAGCAGTTCAGCGTGCGTTTCGCCGCAGATTCAACATTCATCGAAATGACTCTGTTCCCGCTCGTGACACAATCTTACGTTGGGTTAACAATCTTCGAACAGGAGGCTCAATAATGAAAACAAAACCGAAGGGGCCGCAACGCACTGTGCGTACTCCAGAGAACGTTGAAAGGGTCAGACAAGCGATGTTGCAAAGCCCAGGCCGCTCTGCTCGGAGACATTCAGCTGCACTCGGAATCAGCAATCGTACTGTTAGACGGATTTTGCATGAAGAATTACATTTTCACCCATACAAGTTAGCGATGGTGCAGGAATTGAATGTAAACGATTGCCCCCAACGACTGAATTTTGCACAGGAAATGCTTGCACTTTATGAGCAGAATGAAAACATGATGGTGGTAATGAGTGATGAAGCCCATTTCCACCTTAATGGGGCCGTCAACAATCAAAACTGTCGGTATTGGGCTGCTGAAAATCCGCGACAACTCCATGAAAAACCGCTGCATAGCCCTAAGGTTACAGTTTGGTGCGCGGTGGGAAAGTTTGGCGTCATCGGTTCCTATTTCTTCGAACAAAATGGGGTTACCGTTACCATAACATCTGGGCGTTACATTGAGATGGTGAACACCTTTTTCATCCCTGAGTTACGAAGAAGGCGTATTGCTCGTCGACATTTGTGGTTTCAGCAAGATGGGGCCACGCCACACACCGCCAGAGCGTCAATGGCTGTTCTTCGCCCCCTGTTTCCCAACCATCTCATTTCGAGATTTGGTGACATTGCATGGCCCCCTCGGTCCCCTGACTTGTCCACATGTGACTTCTTTCTATGGGGGTACCTCAAGTCACGTGTCTACGAGGACAAGCCCCGTACATTAGATGCATTGAAGGAAGCGATCCGTCAACAAATCATCCAAATCAACAGAGACCTGCTGGGAAGAGTGGAGGCCAATTTTCGTAAACGCCTTCAACAATGCGTCGACGGCCAAGGACATCATATGCCAGATATAATTTTCGGTACATGATTATTATGACATGAAATGCTATGTTCTTACGAATGTTGTTCTACCAATATATTTTCTTTACAAAAATAAATATCATTTTCCTGATTATTCCAAAAACACTTGGTTCCCGTGCCCCACCCTGTACATACACACTGCAGTTTAACGAAAGCTGGCTAGTTTGTCATTATATGAATGTAGTCTATTGGATTAATATCACTTGTTATATTGATTTGAAAGCTTTGCAACTCATTTGAATGGTATTAGATGGAGTTTTTCCGAGGACATAAATTTTTATTGAAAAATTCTGGCAATAAAACGGTTCAAACTTTCTCCACTTTGCACCGAAAATGAGAAAAGAAAGAGAGAGAGAAAGAGAGAGAAAAGATAGCAGGAAGTTTTAAATCACCAAACTTTGATAATAAGCTTTATGAACTTATAAATTAAGGATAATTTTCCCGGGCAAGTAAAGTTTAATGCCATGTAAATATCTAAGATTTTTATAGGGTTGCGCGTAGATGTACATCTGCCTGCATCGCGTACGTGTTATCGCGTAAATATACACCTGCTTGTATGTACGCGCGCGAAACTTTGTTGCTTACATCCACATCAATGGGATTAAAACTAGGAAATATAATGGAGAAGTAGATAGTATTGAAATTGAACCTTTCCGTTCAGTACCGAGTGTTGGTTGGTTGCATACAAAACACTTTTGCATCGTTACTACGTCACGTAACACAAATAAAATGATAAATAATTCTCCTATAAAAAAACCAATAAAAATGGTGCGTGAATGTGGCACCAAGGATCCAAATTATAAAAATGGCACAATTTAATGTCGGATTATGAAAGTGTGGAGCCGAAAAACATTTTTAACAGCGCTGATGGGAATTTACGTCAAAACGGGAGATATTGCGAGTGCTTCTGTCTAGGTCGCTGAAAACCGCAAACGAGAAGGTTAAACGATAGGAGGGGGGAGAGGAAGGGAGAGAAAGAGGAAGAGAGAGAAAGAGGAAGGGAGAGAAAGAGGAAGGGAGAGAAAGAGGAAGGGAGAGAAAGAGGAAGGGAGAGAAAGAGGAAGGGAGAGAAAGAGGAAGAAAGAAAGGGAGATACTAAACCCTTTTCCACAGGCTTAGTCCCCATAAATATTAATGAAAGAAAATGCGACAAGAGACTAACCATGAACACTATTCAATTTATCTTTCATCTGTTTATATATATATATATATATATATATATATATATATATATATATATATATACACCCGAAAGAGTATATAATCTATTGGCTAAAACGCGTGGCTGTTAATTTCAAGACTGGGTTCGGTCTTTCTGACCTCAGATATGAATAACGAAGCTGGGTTTGGTTTCGCGTTCCACGTTAATAAACAACACGAATTCAGTCGAGTTCCATATCAGTATGCTATTCGCGCGCAACGGTGTTTAATAATTGGATATACTCTTGCTCGGATATGGGCTACTGCATATATATATATATATATATATATATATATATATATATATATATATATATATATATAATACACACAGACCGTGCATGGCTGGATCCTGTCTGCTTTGCAGATAGCTGGTGAGGGAAGCTATATTTATGGGACCTCTTTGCGAGTGACCAGTTGCCCACGTCGGGCTAGCATCATGAAAAAGAAAAACTATGGTATTTGTCATTTACCATTACTTATTAGGACTATAGTGGATTTAATTATCCCAGAAGAGTTCCTTGTTCCATGCACGGTCTGTGTGAGTAGTATAGCCGCAAAAGGGGAGAGTGCAAGAATGTTGCAGGTTAGTATGTAATGTTGCAAAGCGGGAAGGGGGTGGGGGTTGCAAAAAAAAAATAAAAAGAAAAGAAAAAAAGAGTACTGGCCTTTGTTGCCAACCTAGGTTGCAAGGGGCATGCAACTTGGGGGCCTCCCCCAAGCTATTCCCCCCAAAGGACCAGAGAGAAAGGAGGAGAGGTGTTCACCTGGCAGGAGCCAAGTGCACATTAAGACTTCAGCCGAGTAGGCGTTGTTTTATAGGCTCCTAATCAGCCAGTTGGCTGTAAATGGCTTGAGTTGCCAGATACCGCGATACCATTGTATACATTATTATAGACTCCTAATCAGCCAGTTGGCTGTAAATGGCTTGAGTTGCCAGATACCGCAATACCACTGTATACATTATTATAGACTCCTAATCAGCCAGTTGGCTGTAAATGGCTTGAGTTGCCAGATACCGCAATACCATTGTATACATTATTATAGACTCCTAATCAGCCAGTTGGCTGTAAATGGCTTGAGTTGGCAGATACCTCTTTTTAGCAGTATTATTGTATACATTATTATAGACTCCTAATCAGCCAGTTGGCTGTAAATGGCTTGAGTTGCCAGATAGCGCCATGTATTCTCTAATCGAAGACCGAGTTGCCAGATACCATTGTATACATTATTATAGACTCCTAATCAGCCAGTTGGCTTAGAAGGCTTAAATATTGCCAGATACCGCAATACCGTTGTATGCATTATTATATTTCTTAAAAGAATACCGGTAGTAGAAGGCATAACAATTAAGTAAAACAACATTGCATCATTCTGTTTATTATAAATATATAGAAAATAAATATACATTTCAACTGAGGAATATGCATATAACAGTACAGGAAATATATACACACAATTATGGATATATATAAAATAAAATATACATTTCAAATAAATATACACTTCAATAGAAATATGTACATAACAGTACAGGAGAAATATCACGCAAAATATATATATATAAACACAAATCAATAGAAATATGCGTATAATCAGTACAGGAGAAATGTCAAGCAAAATATAAATACAATTCACTTTTTTTTCAAAATACTAAACTCGGTCTTAATCGAGTTTACAATTACATCATTATTGCTCTGCATTACGCAGTATATGCGGCTTAATAATATTTCACCGCTTAAAGTATAGGGAAACCTGTATTCGATATGAAGGGCTTTCATATCGTTCATTACTATTTTTGTTCCCACTTTACAACCGGTTGGTAAGTCGTCTACAAACACGTCTAGAATACAATCAAAAGCACGCACAAAGAGTTCATCGTTAGCTACATTATTAAATACAAGTTTATAAACACGCTTTTCCAATCGAGGGTTTATTTCTACCGACTCGAGCTTTTCAATCGTGAACTCACTCAACATAGCGGCAATTGAAATAATCTTCTAAATCGTTACGACAACTGCGCGTTATATAAAGAAATAGTTCTTCAGGGTGAACGGTGTAGGTGAGCTCAGCCTTGTACCGATCAATTGCTTTGTACCAAAGTTCATGGTATTTCAAAGGGTCTAAACTTTTTAAATAAACGTCCAGCTCTAGACCATTCTCACCAGTCCTACACTCGGTAAACCCATCGAGCAGAGCGGTGTAGGCGTATTCAAGTACTGTATCAAAATAAAGCATGTCCGTAACACGCGCGTCTAATATAGGTTTCAGTTTACGGAATCCGACGATTTCAAACATTCTGTCGAGGACGAAACGGTTTCGCGTAGGAATAAGAGCGTTATTATCAGAAGCATTCTTCCACATCAGCCGTATATCAATGCACGGCCGATCGTTATTTATACACAACGTACATACAACGGCGTATGAGGTGCGTCACTAATCTGCTCTCTTCTTGTACCTACGTTAGCAGGTATTTTATAACGATCTTCACTCCACTTCTCAACTATCACAAAGATTCTATTCATCTCCTCGATACTTAAATAAACCCGTTTGTTTGTCGGTCTACATTCCGTTTCCAGTACATAGCTAATGGTACCGGAATTACGCCTGAACACGCGCAACGATTTCGTCACGGACACATCGTACGAGGCGTTGAGAATGCTGCTCAAAGGAAGTTCCATCGTATTCGAGGAGCGCACGTCCACTCGGCTCAAGCTCTGAGATAACTATGAGCCGTGTGAGGCACGCAGGTAGGCAGGAATGGTTCGACGGGCGGCTGACTCGATGATACGTGAATGGGCTTGTTCCGCGAGTCGAATTGTTGTACCGGTACAAGAATATCACTACCAGCCTACGCACCAGACAGTTTGGATAAGAACTAGGAACATTTTATGTTTTACTAAACATCTCCACACTCCGGCGCACTATTTGAGAGGAACATATGTTCATATTTTTCCTTTCTGCCCATCAAACGATACTCGTCTCTAAACTCTGTTAAAAATTCACGCAGGGCACTAGCCACAACCTCACTACGAACCTCATCATGATATACGTTAATATAGTGATAAAAATACTTAAGATTGTCCATGATCACGAGATTCACATTTTCAGTCGTAGGGTATGAGTAATCGACATGGTGTAGCATGACGTAATACCGCTTGTCACACCACCCATCAGCAAGACTCATTATCCATACCTGCTGCTTCTCTTCTGCACGCGTTGTTTCTTTTACTTCACGGTGTATGTGAGACTTTATAAAGTTTAGCTCTGCAGTATACTTCACACATCGTCTGTGCAACGAAAGCCTTCAACGGTCTCACCAGAACATCCGTAGAGTATTTGTACATCTTGGAACTTCGCACAATCCAATGTGTTTTTAAAAGAGGCATAGGAGGGATGAATAGGAAGTTTTTCGGTATCCACCACATCCTGGCACTTTACTGAATACCATTTCGTAAACGTTGTACAAGCAATATTAAAGGTAGCCATTTGAATACACGTCTGATCTGAATACACGTCTGATCTCTCGGGCTTACTGCGGTCGACTGACCACGCAGGGACTCCCAGATAGTAGCATGACTCACGGTCTTACAGTGGGCGGAGCTTAGAACTTTCACCTACACACACACACACACCCACACACACACACACACACAAAGGAGAAAGTGAAACCGCTATTTGAAACATGATTTATTAATAAACGAGATATTCAAGTTATATATATTTACAAATACGATTTAATAAACGAGATATTCAAGTTATATATATATTTACAAATAGATACGATTATATACAAGACGTGTGAGTTAGAAGCATCAATTGGTATCCAAAGGGTACGGTATCATAGGTACCAGGTAACTGGTAACGTTTCCTATAGGTGTACGGCACACCATCGTACCCCTAAGTTCCTTCACGCCCCCCAGCTTCTGCGCCGAAAATTGTGGGTGCCTACAATTAGTTGGGGAGGTTTGTTCATCCAAACATACTAGATCCTTCAACGACTCAAAGTTAAACAAACCTCCGATTCGCATGGTTGAGCGTAATACCCTTTGCCTTCACGATATATTTCATTTCCTCCCCCACTGACCCTTACCCCATAAGTCTTAGGTCCTGTTGAGGCAAAAGAGTCGGCGTATGCGTTGTCCCCATACTCATCCTTGATCTCATCAGTGAGCTCGCCGAGGAACTCCCCAATAGTGGGCATGTATTCACCCTCCCCTCTCTGTGAATATCACGCTATCTGTATCGGCATACAATACTCTCCGCCCAGAGAATGCAATAGACCCCAAAGTTTTATACGGCGTAGGTTGTTGTGAAGCTGGCCACAGGTATGTTTGTAACCCTTGAGGTATCTGGGCAAATTCAGTGTTGTTGTACTTTATTACGTAAGTATTACCTACATTTACGATCTCCATGACCTCTTTATCGGGGGCATTGGCATAATCCCAGACATCGCTATAACTTTGTGCCAAATGAATGCTCCCTCTGCCGGTATTCTGCGCAAATTTTCCCCATAGACTGTTAGACACAACTTTGCACTAAAGCGCTTGCCAGGATTCTTTACATTTGGACACGATCAAGTTGTATACCTTCGCGTCGCGGTAACGTTGAATATAGGCAGACTTTTCATCTTCGTATCAACTCCTCGCGGATTACCCTGATGCCTCAACCTTATCCTTCAAAAGGTGTTATATATGGTGTGAAAAGGTTGGGTAGCTTCTGAAACCTCCACACCTCATGTATCTTCAGTATTCTATAACCATGGCGCACGGCTAGGGCAACTCAGGACTTGTATATACGCCTCTGATCTTACGCTGGTGGGGTATATGGTTACATTCGCCGTTATCCTCTTCAGCGCACTTCACGCACAGGCGAAACATGAGCTTGTCGTCGATAACGACAGGTAAGATCGGCATCCATAAATTGCGTTGGGGGAGTACGTCTACGAAAGAGAGCCCAAAGTAAACGATCATTCAAATTTTTTGAAAATTCATCGATGGGGTGGCTAGGTCCAACCAGTTTCTCAGGAGCGCCCACGGGGTACGGATTGCTCTTCATCACGTATGGTATAAAGACAGAAATCGTAGTAATGGAGCTTCACGCCATCCGTAGGTGGGAAGTATAGTCTGAAAGGATTTGTACGTCCTCCAAACAAGCTATCACCACATTTGAGAGGATCCAGCACCATTGAACGCTTGATCGTTTTTATTTCCTCACGGTACATCTCGTCTGTCTCCATCCGTGCATCATATTCATGCTCCCACAAGACTTTGTGAGTGAACTGTGATCCTATAAGTTGATCGCGGGTGCGGGTCGATGCAAGACAGTCGGCAGGAGACCTACCGTGGATATCTCCGGTGATTCCGCACTCAGGACGGGGGCATCCATGCACCAGCAACCGTTAAAGGAGTACACAGTCTTCACACCAGTGACACGGTTTTCACTTAACCCATCAACCCAAAAAACACGTCCATAATCTTAATGGGTACTTCACCCGTGTTGCGGGCGTGCTTTATGTATACACCTGTCTGTTGCTGTAGGTGTATGAGCCAGTAAATAGCCTTGTGCCCGTAACTGCGGGGATTGTTTCGGTGAATAATGGCTAAGGTGTCTTTCGGCATGAAGTTATTCTTGAACACCGTAAAACATAATGATTGCGATGGTGGTTGCGACTTGCAGTGGATCGCATTTGAAACGGGCTATGTACATCCTTCTAAAGGCCTGGAAACATACTCTAAGCACGCGCACATCATTCACGCAATAACGCTCACATTCATCAGCTATATTATAAGGGTTACTTTCATTAAAACTGTCGTAGTAGCGATCAAAGTCTTCACGTTCATCCATACAGTCAAAATAATGTTTGGGGGGTGGTGGGCCTACGTATTTTAAAGTCTCGCTGGTGAGGAAAGTGTAAGGGAAGTAGCCTTTGGAAACTTCAGCTGCTACTCCCATCACCTTGGGTAGCTTTGCTAATTTACAAGGTGTGAATAATAAAGTATCTTTAAATTGTACATTGCCTCTTACCTGCATCTGTATTAATTTGTTGCCTCTTTTCAATGGATCACCTGTAAATATCTCAGAGGATTCGTGTTCAAGCAACTCCTTATAAAGGAACTGCGTGTCAAACTTTGCCCCCGTTATGGGCGAGAATATACAGTCATTTTTTTGAAGTTGTCGGCTAACTTGACAATATAGGACACAAATAGTTTCACAGGACTATCGCTGACATTCGTTTTAAAAACGTTTGTCCGTTTACCACGTTTGGGGCACTCGTCACATTCGATATCCATACACTCATCACAGATAGTCTGGCTCACAACTAAATGTGGAATTACCTCTTTGGTTTCAGCGTTCGTATATGTTTCTATATCGTAGTATACAGTTATACAAGGGTTATTTTTAGGCTTAGCATCTTTCATATAACATACATGCTTTACTCCATCCGCCTTATATTCCTCCTGGCATGTAGGACAGTGAATTACGTCACACTTGTGCTTAAATTTTCCCCAATTATCCATTGTGTGAAACATACCACATTCACAGATTCTCATTTTCCTGCACGTGCCAATTGATTTATGGAAATCAAAACAGCTAATATTGAAAAATGTGCGTCTACACACATCACAGTCTCTCTTCTCAGCTTCAACTACACGGCTTTCACATTTGGTGCTTTTACACTGCTCACATACCATGTGACATTCTTTACAATGTCTCACTATATCATCCGCAAACTCGAGGCACCCCTTACCAGTGGCGGTTCCTCATATGGGCAATATGGGCAGCCGCACAGGGCGGCATTTGTGGAGGGGCGGCATGAGCGCCTGCAAAAAAAAAATATATAAAAATAAGAATAAATAAATAAAGAAATAAATAAAAATAAAATAAAATAAATAATAAAAGATCAATAAATATATTTTTATTAATAAAAAACCATCTATTGCATTTTGATTCTCTAGTTTATTTATGGCAGTTGTGCAATTTAATTTGTATTTTTCCTGTTCATAGTATCATAATTACATTCTCTTAAGTGAGTTATTCTATTTACGTGATGAAGGATTTGTAAAATTCAGAAATTTGAGTCTTTGTTTTGGTTCTGAAGTTCCAACAATTAGTCCAATAAAAAGTTATTTTGTGAAAGAGTTATGTCTGTCCTTTATTTTGGGGGATTCGAATGTGTGTGTGTGTTGGCGAACAGGTGGGGGGGCGCTGAAGGTGAGGTTCGCCCAGGGCGTCATGTAAGCTAGGACCGCCACTGCCCCTTACACAAATCATGATGTCTACCATATTTTCGACTTTTGTCATAACTCGCGTAAAGCCACCTTATATTACGGATGGGGAGATACGTTGTCCCTGACAATCCTAAAATAAGTAGGGGCCTTGTACGATCTCTCACACAGCTTTTAAAAACATACACAGTCCCACGACGATCATCCAACCCAAACACAACTATGCGGACATTCATTTCCTGTTCTACCCTTCTCAGCTCTTCAGGACCCATATTACAGTCAAATTCAAGTTCACAGTCTACAGCTAGTTTACGGGCACGCTCCACGACTGTAGGCAACCAAATTTTTTGAGTTCGTGTATTTTGTACAGTAAACATACGTGCTAAGAGTACTGCTATAAAGCCGCAACCACGATCGACGTTTATATGCCGTCTATAAATAGCTTGAGAATTGAAGTTAAGAGTATACGGTATGGCACTATGACCCGCAACACGGTATACATGGTCAATATTTACCGTGAAGTTGTCCATATTGAAGGCTATACTACTTTGGGCGGCTTGCATTATACGCCCTAATATATATTCTACATCTTCAGCCGCCAAACGTCTAAATGGCACTATCACCCAATAATCGTCTACATCACCGTCATCTGACCCGAATTCAAAGGACAGACTCGTCCTGACTTCACGCTCGTCACGATTCTGAAGAGCAAACTCTATAATATGCTCTACAACCCGGCGTAGTCCGCGCTCAATTCCACTGCTATACATGACTCTAGGGTCGACCCTGACTCTATACCGATTTCTAGTCAAGGCTGGGGTGGGGGCTGCGGATCGCACCAATTCCAGCGTTATACCATCCTCAACAGAACGGGGGGCGGCGGATGAATTAGGGTATATTAGCGGAAGGTGCTGCTGATGGGGGGTATGTTGCGTAGGAGGTTGATGGTTGGGGCTCTATTATTGTAGACTTAACGGAACGGGGGGCGGCGGATGAATAAGGGGATATATTAGGTGCTGCTGGAGGGCTTGTTGCGTAAGAGGTTGAGGGTTGGGGATCTATTACCGCTGCAACAGATGCGTATTTCGGGCGCTTTATACCTGACGCGGGGGTCTCATACCTCCGCTTTGGACGTGTTACCGGTATCGCTGGTGAGGGTTCAGGGGAGGAGATCACAACTACACTGTCGTCGAGGTCATCCGTAATGATGGGCTGCTCTACCTCATCGTCATTCACGGTTCTGTGGGAGAAGAAATATAAGGAACAGCACTCAAAATTTGTAATATTTTGTAAATGACCCACTTAGGAGTGTGACGTGTTAGAAATGGACTCTGTAGAAAAATTCAGATTCACGAGTCCATCCACATGTATTATATCTGGACCTACAGGATGTGGTAAAACTGTGTTTATGCTTAAAATCATTAAAGAAAAGGGAGAGATGTTCTCGAAATTTGTGCATAAAGTTATATGATGCTATTCGACGTATCAATCAGTGTTCAACGAGTACCAAGATGATATTTTGTTCCACAAAGGCGTATATGACGTTAATTCGTTAAAGGGAAATGAACATACAATCATTGTAATTGACGATCTCATGTTGGAGATGGATAAAACGTTTGCCGAGACATTTACAGTATTCTCCCACCATCTTAACATAAGCGTGTTCTTCATCAATCAGAATCTATTTTTCAAAAATAGATACATGCGCGATGTGTCGTTAAATACGCAATATCTAGTCTCATTCGCGCAACGTAGAGATGTATCACAAATTGGGGTATTAGCCAATCAAATGTTCCCGAATCAGCGTAAGGAGTTTTTGGAAGTTTATAAAGAAGCTACAAGCACGCGTTACGGATATTTGCTTTGCGACCTTCATCCGCGAAACACGTTTAGAGTGCTTCTGCGAACGAATATATTTCCAAACGAGCCTGAAACGGTGTATATTCCAGAATGACAAAGAGACTAAAGAAATACCGTGAATTAATAAAAATCTACCATCGACTGCCCGGGCAATGCAGCAGATGTTTATTAAAAATATCGACGCCGACTTTTTAAAATGCATCTGTGAAATCTGTCTTAACGTTATAAATTGCAATGTATCAATGAAAACCCATCAGAAGGCTCGCCTACGCCGCTACAAGAACATAATACGTGCACTCGCTCGTAAAAGCCAAACTGTAGCGAAGAAAAAACGAATTATTGTACAAACAGGAGGGTCATTTCTCCCCATCTTATTTTCAGTTTTGGGTCCTTTACTGACTAGATTAATATAATGAAGAAAGTGGTAGTGATTCCTCACGAGGTGTACGCTTCACTGCAAAGGAATCCAGACACGTATCTAGATCCCCGTAAAAGCAGACTTAAAAGAATGGAAAGCGAATTGTTAGCCCTATTAAACAGTGAAAAAACACCTGATGAGAAAAGAATCTTATACCAAGAAGCTCTGCAGAAATTTCATCACGAGTACGAAAATTATAAGAGCCCTACAGAGATTCCTGTGTTTATTAGGCACAGCACAGGGGACGATGGTGACATAGGATCTGTGCCCGACGACACAGCTGACCAACCAAAAAGATTAGCCACACAACATATCGAACATGTATTAAAAAATACCCTCCCACATACATTGAGGAGTAAAGGCTTAAGTCTTTATAATCTATTGAATGAGGATCCCGCCGTACAATGGACCGATACAGGGGAGATCATTGTGGAAGGATCAAAGGTACAGGGATCGAATATCGTAGACATTGTCCATGATCTGGTGAGAAAGTGGGATAGGCCATCACCATCAGGATGGAAGCATATTAAACCAAGACTACAACAAATAAATGTCCCTAAAACGTTGATAGGAAATCTGAACAGGTTAAAAGACTTGGAACATGCAACGCCTGTGACACAATTGAAGGCGCCGTCGCCCCCTGCGGTAACACCTTTCAAGAGGAGCAAGAAGAGGATAAACCAACCCCACCCACGTGCCTCTAAAATACGCAAATGGCTAACGTATTAACTAAACGCTATTATGACATTTCTACCCCCATCCTCTTACGGCGGCGTAGATAGACTGTACAGAAGTGTTTACGGAGTAGGAAAAAAAGATGTTGAAAGATTTTTGAGGGAGCAGGACGCTTATACGCTTCATAAGCCTGTGAGAAAAAGGTTTAAAACAGCCAAGACAACGGCTTCCTCGATTGATTCTATTTGGCAAGCAGATTTAACATACATGCAAAGATATTCTGTGTATAACAATGGTTACCGCTACATTCTATTCATAATAGACGTATTCTCTAGATATCTGTGGCTAGTTCCTCTGAAAAATAAATCACCTGAAACAGTTGCTAAAGCCACCAAAACGCTAATGTTAAAGAAAACAGGGTTCCTGGCTATTTTTGTACGGATATGGGAAGGAGTTTATAGGCCGTGCTTTTCAGAACATGTTGACAGAGTTTAATATCAGCTATTACACAACCAATTCTATACATAAGGCTTCTTTAGCTGAAAGAGTTCAGCGCACCATAAAGGAACGCATGCACCGTTATTTTACACATAAAAACACACAGATTTCTAGACATTCTGGAATCATTGGCATCATCCTACAACCGCTCACACCATCGCACGATTGGGGCAACACCTAACGAAGTTAGAAAGAGGTACGCTCCCGAGAAGAGATGGATCACCACACCACCACCACACTCTGCGCGCTTCAAAATCAATGATTATGTAAGGCTGTCGCGTTCGGGGAATAAATTCGCAAAGGGTTTTGAGCAAGGATGGACACGCGAGATTTTTAAAGTTAGGGCTGAGACCTAAAGGTGAGATAATGATGTATTACATTGAAGATTTGAATGGGGAAGAAATCTCAGGAGGCTTTTACCGCGAGGAATTGCAGAAAGTTGCGTTTAATTTAGAAAAAAATGTGTTTAAAATTGAGAAAATTTTAGGAAGCAAAGGTTCAGGAAGGAGAAAAATGTACCTGGTGAAATGGCTAGGGTACCCAGAAAGCTTCAACACCTATATAAAAGCTGATGCAATAATGAAGCTTAAATAGTATGCAACATGGCTCCTAACCATTTCTACGTCACACTCCCGTCCTCCTCGTCCCTGTCTGTACACCCTAACAACACACTAGCCAACTTTGTAACAGAACTCCATGGGCACATTGAATTGGGTCGTGATTCGTATGAGGTGGGGATATGCGAAATTCAGCTGGACACCGTCTTTTTAAATATTGAACATAAAGAAACCGTTTTTACGATTCTTAGAGACATTGACGAGTGTGAAAAAGCTGGGGTAGCTATGGATGAAACTATGCGCATCGCTCGGACTAAGATTGCACGGTATTACAGTACAGAAGTAAGACTAGGACCGGGTCAATATGGTTCGGCCGAGGATGTTGTGAGAGGCTTAAACGTAAGTTTAAGAAACTCAAACCTTACGAATGATTTAGTATATGAAATCGTAAACAACCCTGCACATACACTAATCCTAAAATCAAAGACTAACAGACGTCTTAAAGACATAGAAAGTTCAAAATTCTAACCAACGGCCGATATAGCGCAGCCTTCCAAAGAGACACATTTCACGAGACACAGTATAACTTGTCCAGATTAATGTATCAATTGAAGATGGAGAAATTGGCTGAAAGGTCCCCAGACATGTGCTATATTTACAGTAATATAGTGGAGCACCAGTTTGTTGGGGATACCCAGGCACGCCTGCTGCGCATTGCTCACATCCCCAACCATAGAGGAAGGAGTTTGAGTATTACATATGACAGACCCCATTATGTGAATGTCGCAACTAATTTAATAACCAATATCACAATATATATAAGAACGATTGAGGGCGAAAACTTCCCATTCGGTAACGGGAGCTTAACAGTGAAGCTACACTTTCGACGCACTGAGTTATAATGGATAGAAAGCCTTTCACCGTCTATCGAGGGATGCGATACCAGCGCGGTAGTGGACTTGGATCCATTTTTTCATCCATACTACGTACGGCTGTTCCTTTGCTGAAGAGGGGTGCCAGATACCTTGGAAGGAAAGCGCTACAATCAGGCCTTAACACTGCAGAAGACATATTGGCCGGGGCTAAACCTAAAGAAGCTCTAAAAAAACATTTAAAGCGTACACGGACGAAATCATCAAAGATGCAAAGAGAAAAATGCGTGGTGGCGGGAAGAAGAAGAGGCTCCCCGGAAGAAGAAGGGGTCACGTGGTATTAAACGTAAAAGGCTATCAAAAAAGAAATGCTGTAAGCGAATGAAACCTATGGTTGACCACTTTTTTGACTGATATAAGCTAAGGATATTGATCTCATGAATCATAGTTTGTTTACCACTTGTCGAGAGAGGAGTCACTATTTCGCCATGGCACGCTTCATCCACCCATGTAGTTCACAATGCTGTAAATCGGAGCTGTCCCTTTTTGAGCTCCAGCCAACCCAAGTTTCTATTGAGCACAGTGACTTTATTACAATTAACCCTTTAAACACAATTAGTTCCCCGAGTGCACCTATAGAATTCGTGATACCCAGCTCAGGTCCTTACTTTTTTGATCCAAGCTGTGTGCACATGTACGCAAGCTACGTATAGCCCATTCTGATGGAACGGTCTGCGATGACAAATATGCTGTATACCCTGAAACAAACTTTCTGCACTCCATATTCAACCAGTGTGACGTATATTTAAATCAGACCAACATATCGGCAGGCACGGGGTACTATCATCTACGAGCCTATTTGGAAAATGTCCTCAACTTTTCCAAAGAAGCGAAGGCTACCTTTTTAAGTGCCGAGGGATATTATCAAACTAAAGATGAAAATAGTATAAAGGACAAATTTAAAAATTCTAAAAAGAAAATATACGAGTGTTTTGGACGGTTGCACACAGATTTCACTTTCCAGGAGAAATTGCTTGTGAACGGGGTAGATATGAAAATAAAGCTCACCCGCACGAGTCCTGAGATCTGCTTAAATCTGGATGCGAATCAAGAAGAGGGTGCAAAGTCCGTTGTGGTTCACATTATGGACACATACCTCCGCGTACGGCGAGTGAAATTAAGTTCACCAAAACAACTAGAAATTGAGAAAAATTTACTAAAAGCTACAGTGAAATATCCTATTAACAGAGTGCAGATCAAACTATATACGGTTCCTGCAGGGTTGGCATCGAAGCAGATAGAAAACATTGCCCTGGGAAATCTTCCTAAAAGGATATTAATCGGCATGCAGGACCACGCTTCGGTGAATGGAAAATATAAAAAGAGTGCCTTTAAATTCGAGAATTTCGGACTTAAAAATATAACTCTATACGTTAATGGCACTGCTTTGGGTGGAACAATGGGTACGGACTATTCATCACACGCTGTGTTACCGCTTTGTGCCAGAGCCTATAGTAATCTGACCCATATTGCAGGTGATTGTGATGAGCTTGGTAATGGGGTAACGCAGGAAGAATTCATTGATCAATTTAACCTTTACCCGTTTGACATTACACCTGACTTATCTGCTAGCGTAAATACCCATTTAACCCCACAGCAGAGCGGAAACATCTCAGTGCGGCTGGAATTCGCCAAGCCTATAGACGCTCCTATTAGTGTACTAGTATATCTTGAATCGCAAGCCCTAATAGAAGTAGATAGATTTAGAAGCGTTATCACTGACTTTTAAAATGGATGCTAATACACTTCAGAAAGTAATGGAGCGAGTCACACGTTCCAAATTTATCGGCGTGTTTGCGAAGAATGAAACATTGAGTTTGCCAAGTACGCGAGAATGCGGTAGTCTTATTGTGAACACAGACATCATCGGTAATGAAGGGATTCACTGGATCGCTGTCTATTTTAAAAATAGACAGCGCCTGTACTATTTTGATTCACTCGGTACGCAACCCTGGAGTGATCCTATTATTGTAAAATTTCTCGCTCAGTTACATATTCCCGAAGTTGTGTGGACCCCATTTCGCATGCAAGGATATTTTACTAATGTTTGCGGAATGTACTGCGTCTCATTTCTCATGCATATGTCAAATGATAAAGAATTTATAAATTTTTAAAATTTATTTGACCCGTGTCACACTCGCCGAAACGATGAAATGGTATGCAAACAGATAAAAAACCGTTTTCCAATTGTACGTACTCGCTGTATATTATAATGTTTTTGTTCGTATATTTGTAACGATATATTCTGTAGCTGTTTATTGTACTGATTTCTTTCATTTAATAAATTTATGAAAATATATTGTGTCTTCTTATCCCAAAAAGATCGAAAAACACTTACATTATTTCGGTGTGACATTGTTGACTGATCAGTATATCCTCCCTATTCCGAGATTCTTCAAAAGATTGTATAACACGTGTCAAATCCTCATCGGACCTTAAAGGAATAATGCTTTTAAAACATATACAGAGTATACAGACAGATCCCCATTATGTGAAGATATCTTTGGTTCGAGGATTAACATTGAATGCCATAACAATTTCGATTTTAGCATAATGTGGGATAACCAGATAACATTGATTGACATTTTTGGCGAGTATCTATTTGACGAGATACTACAACTCTCCATATATATATAAAAATTCTAATTATAGACACTTACATTTCTATGGTAGTCCCTTGCGTCGGGTTTTAAGGAGCGTCACTGCAAATATCTTCTATGGTTTGCGTTGAAAATAATTCGCCACGGTCAATCGCATTGAGAAGACTAATTGCGGTTAATGCTGCAGTATCACTCTCTTCATACAAGTCTGGGGAGACGTACAGGTCCATGGTGGAGGGAATGATTATTCACTGACGCGAAAATAGCTACTGTTACTCCCAACTGAAAAATATCCCCTTTTATATGCACAATCGCCAAGCTCCGCCCCAAAAGACCAGATGTTCGTCGTGATTGGCTGCCGATGTAGCTGGGTGAAGCTATGACGTGTACCAATCCGCTATAACGGGCCGGACGAGTAACATATATATATATATTTTCACCAATAGATTTAATGCTCTTATTCTCCTTTGAAAATTATTTGGTGATTCGTATAGAACTTTTAATACTGATTCCAAATATGGTTTCAGAAGTTTTCTATCACCCATAATTTTCGAGAAAATATTTACTCAGAATTTCCCGCATCATTAGTCACTAATGTAATCGAGAGGTTATAAAGAAATATATCCTAATTATATTTTAAAAGAACATTCGGTTTCAACGTTAAACTGTGGGTCTAAGGTGGGGTGAAAACCTTTCCAATTGCGCTACGGGACAATTATTTGGTGTTTCTTTTTTGGCACTGAGTCAGGTTTCAGAATTTTCTAATGTTAAACTGTGGGTCTAAGGTCGGGTGAAAACCTTTCCAATTGCGCTAGGGGACAATTATTTGGTGTTTCTTTTTTGGCACTGAGTCAGGTTTCAGAATTTTCTAATGTTAAACTGTGGGTCTAAGGTGGGATGAAAACCTTTCCAATTGCGCTAGGGGACAATTATTTTGTGTTTCTTATAATACTTTGGTACAAAGCAATTGATCGGTACAAGGCTGAGCTCACCTACACCGTTCACCCTGAAGAACTATTTCTTTATATAACGCGCAGTTGTCGTAACGATTTAGAAGATTATTTCAATTGCCGCTATGTTGAGTGAGTTCACGATTGAAAAGCTCGAGTCGGTAGAAATAAACCCTCGATTGGAAAAGCGTGTTTATAAACTTGTATTTAATAATGTAGCTAACGATGAACTCTTTGTGCGTGCTTTTGATTGTATTCTAGACGTGTTTGAAGACGACTTACCAACCGGTTGTAAAGTGGGAACAAAAATAGTAATGAACGATATGAAAGCCCTTCATATCGAATACAGGTTTCCCTATACTTTAAGCGGTGAAATATTATTAAGCCGCATATACTGCGTAATGCAGAGCAATAATGATGTAATTGTAAACTCGTACAAGCATATCCCGTTATTTGAACAAAACTCTCTCTCTCTCTCTCTCTCTCTCTCTCTTCGTTATGAACTGCTGTTCACAACGAAATCTTTTAGTTCGAGACAACTCACCATAATAATGGTAAAAAGTGGTATCTGGTAACTCAGTCTTCGTTAGAAAAAATACATTAATTATTAATTACAGTTTCGCGTGTGTTTAATAATTAATTTCTTACATCGAGTAGTTAAATTCTTATAATAAATAAATCTCTTAAAAGCCAAAATTCATTTGTTTTAATTTAATATGCGTTTAGTTTCATTTTAAAATAATACACATTTGGCATTTTTTCCTGATTTTCATACCTCGCGTAAGATTAACTACAGATCCTATCTCTCTCTCTCTCTCTCTCTCTCTCTCTCTCTATATATATATATATATATATATAATATTATATATATATATGGGTTTGGGGAATGACGATCGTCGAATTGTTTCATAAATTTTCAATTCCGTTCGTTTTTCCCCACTGATATTCGAATGTTTATAAACAGAGTTTAATTGGATTCACGCCAGACCATTACTTAGGTCTTATATAATTATTTTAGGATTTATTTCTTGTAGTACTTGTGTTACCTTATTTCTATACAATAATGTCTTGAAGTGCTATTGGATATGGGGAAGGAAATTATAAGCCGTGCTTTCAGAACATGTTAAAAGAGTTTAATATCAGCTATTACACAACCAATTCTATACATAAGGCTTCTTTAGTTGAAAGAGTTCAGATATATATATATATATATATATATATATATATATATGTATATATGTCTCATAAGCTGCTTAAAAAGACTATATATAATTATAGTAAACGAAATAAACTAGTTAACCATAAAATTAATTATTTTCTATTATGAAGTTTTCGAAGGTAAACTATGTTATTTGTTTCGAAAAGTTTAAGTTCAATGAAGTTAATGTTAAATTTGGTTCTAAACTAAAGTTAAATGTTATAAAATAATATATATATATATATATATATATATATGATGAATAAAACCACGAAGGAAAGGAAACACAAAATGGTGCTCAAGCGCTTTCGTCTAATGACATCCTCAGGATGTCATTAGACGAAAGCGCTTGAGCACCATTTTGTGTTTCCTTTCCTTCGTGGTTTTATTCATCATAAATATTTTTCACGTGTTACTTTCGTGAAATAATTTTCATATATATATATATTTACCTAACATAAGAAAAGAATGTATATATATATATATATATATATATAAATAATAATAATAATAATAATATATATCTAGCAATCCGATTATTGCCAAAAAACTGGAAAGGTATGCAATTAATAAAGGTGTATTTAAACAGAATTTAATTGGAATAATTATCGTCATATTGTTACACAATGGATGATTAATATTTCTGGAATACATGGCGCTATCTGATGGTGCGATCTGGCACATCAGCACCCGATTACATGGCTTGATGTGGCAACTCTGCATCTGCATACATGGTGCGATCTGACAACTCAGCAACTGAACACATTGCGCTATCTGTCAATTCAGCCAGAATAGAGGCTTATAAAAGACCGCGAAGTTGATGAAAGACTCATTCCAGCTCGGCTCCCAGCCGAGCAAGGACCTCTGGTCCTTCTCTTTCAGGCCCTTTGGTAAAACCCCTTAGTGGCCTCTTAGGTTAGGAAAACGAAAATAACTTGGGGGAGAACTCCTCTCTCTCTCCTTCAGGTGTCTCTCTCTCTCTCCTACAGGCGTCTCTCTCTCCTTCAGGCGTCTCTCTCTCCTTCAGGTCTCTCTCTCTCTCCTACAGGTGTCTCTCTCTCCTTCAGGTCTCTCTCTCTCTCCTTCAGGCGTCTCTCTCTTCTTCAGGTGTCTCTCTCTCCTTGGCTCAGTCAACTGGCTGATTCAGCCAACTGGCTGATTCTGGCTGATTAGGAGCCTATAAAACAACGCCTACTCGGCTGAAGTCTTAATGTGCACTTGGCTCCTGCCAGGTGAACACCTCTCCTCCTTTCTCTCTGGCCCTTTGGGGGGACTAGCTTGGGGGAGGCCCCCAAGTTGCATGCCCCTTGCAACCTAGGTTGGCAACAAAGGCCAGTACTCTTTTTTCTTCTCTTTTTTTTTTTGCACCCCACCCCCACCCCCATTTGCAACAACCCCCACCCCCCTTTGCAACATTACATAATAACCTGCAACATTCTTGCACTCTCCCCTTTTGCGGCTATACTACTTGTGTGTATCATAAAAAACTCAGGGAACCATTCTGAGTTCATTCCCATATATAATATATATATATATATATATATATATATATACACATTATAACTGCAAACACGCCGTATAATTAACGTAAAGAACGACGCTTTGTATAGGAGAATTATCCGCGCAAGATGAGAGCGAAAGAACGAAACAAATTTGTTTCGTTCTTTCGCTCTCATCTTGCGCGGATAATTCTCCTATACAAAGCGTCGTTCTTTACGTTATATATATATATATATATATATGGTGTTTGTAAAGTGGCGCAACCAAATGTATATACAGATATATATATATATATATATATATATATAATATATATATATATATATTGGGTTGTGCGACTTTAAAAAAACCACCCTGTTCATATATATATACTGTATACATAACGTATTTTTATCAATGAATTATGTTATGTCATTGTTAAAATAATAATAATAATAGTAATATGCGCCTCGGTGGTGTAGTGGTTAGCCTCGCTGACTACGAATCCATCGGCCCCGAGATTGAGACCCGCTGACGGCAACCGGGGCGCAGTAAAACCCAGCTGTTCATCCTTCCATACAATATAGAAAGTGGTTGGTAGATAAATGGATACCCTGAGTAGCCTAGTGGTTAAGACGCTGGGATGCTGGTGGGGCGTGGTTCGGATTCCACGTTAAACTGTAGGTCTAAGGTGGAGTGAAAAGCTTGACCTTCGTCAGAATGAACAATTCCGGCGGAAGCTAACCAAAGGTTAAAAGTTATGCGCCTCGATGGTGCAGTGGTTAACGTCGCTGACTGCGAATCCATCGGTCCCGGGATCATGACTCCAGATTCCTGAAATCTTGGGAGCATTGCTCCAGTAAATTTGACCATGAAAAAAAGTAAATTTGGGTTTGGGTTTTGTTCATCCGCTAGACGTTATGCAATTTTTTTGCGTATACGTTCTTGTACAAACCAATTTTTTTAAATTACAAATTTAGTTATTTTAAGTTTAGTTGGTAATTCCATATTTAACAATTATTTTTATTTTTTGTTAAGCTTCAATGTTTTGATAATTAAAATTTTATTAAAACATTTTTTTTTTTAATATAAAATTATCAGGATTGGACTATGTTCCATTGATCTCGGCCAGGTTTGATAAATTGGCCAGATAATTACTTGTGCGGTTTTAAGTAATCCACCATGACTCTAGAATTGAAAAGTTTAGTTAAGTTTAAACTTACTTTTACTTACTTTAACTTACCTACTTTTACTTACTCTTCCTTACTTTTACTAAGTTTAAAGCACTTACTTTTACTTACTTTCATTGTACTATATTTACTTACTTTTACTCACTTTTACCATATATATTTACTAACTTTTACTTATTTTGTATTTTTTCAGGTAGTCAATAATCAATAATGGATCCTAATATTGATGAAGTTGGAGAGAAAAGTGAGGGTGTTAAAAGGGGTTACTTTTGTGGTCAATGCAAGAACAAATATTGAAAGAAGCAAAACTGGGAGGAACATTTTAATTCCAAAAAAAATATTTGTTACAATACAAGAGGTCCCAGAGTTTGGGCCCACAGCTTAGATATTGCAGTAAAGAAATACCAGGATGAAGTGCAGCAAAGAGATACGGCAAAGCAGTCATTTAGTTTGTTCACAAAATGTGCTAGTGCTAGACCTCAGAAAAATGAACCAACTTCATCGACTGCTAATCTAGAAAATGAAACTTTTTCACTAGATGTTTCACAGACTGAAGAAAATGCTTCTCCTCCACCTAAGAAACAAAAGGTAAGTGAGGAATCTGCGCATCAGACTAACAAAACTGCTTTAGAGGAATTTGAAAATTCCCAAATCCAGAAGACATTGAATGCAATTTTGCGCCTAACAAAAGAAACTCACCAAGCTGTTGTGGTTAATAAAGAGAAGAGTCAAAATATGCCTTCAAGTTCAAGTGTTGCATCCAAATCTAATAAAGCAAAAAGCAACAAATTTGACATTTCCATAGCCCATTTAAGCAAGTGTAAATCAATACAAGAAATCCTGAACAATAATTTGATCAAATCTACATTCAAATTGGTGGCAAAGAAGGACCTAGGGCATGCTGATGATTCATTTTCAGTACCAAGTGATATAATGGAAAACATTCAAATAGTGACACTAATATGCCTGATGTAGATATAGCTGTTGAGGATGAAGATGATGATAATCAAGAAGATATTGATGATGCTTCTGATGATAAATGTTTACATTATATTGCATAGCTTGCACAGACCCCAAAGCATGTGCTTCAGACAAACATTCTAACATAAAAGGTTACTTCAATGTTAAAGATTTAACCTATGTATGCAAACAAGGAGAAAATCAAGAGAGATGGTTTAGAAATCTGAAAAACCCACCTGAAGAGACATTTAATTAAACTTCAGCATCATCAAAGAGCTGCTGTTTATGAAGTGATGAAAACATCTTCTCGGAACACTACTAAACGCATAGAAGACTTATGTGGCAACATCTTATACTACATAATGAAAACAAACTGCATGGGCTCTATATCCAGTACTTCTAGCTGTATTACATAGGTCAGGTTGTGAGGTTGGAAATTTGAATCATAGCACACATGCATGCGAGACAATTTGTGAGCTATTAGATAATCAACTTAAAGAACAAACTGTAAAGTGGTTCTAGAACAAACTTCAGTAACAATAACAGCTGACATTGGAACAATTTTGGGATTAAGCATGCTAGTTGTATTAGTTATGAGTGAAGAAGATAAGACTGTAAAACTTGCTGGGATAAATTTAGTACGCAGCAAATCAGGAGTTTATTTGGCCAATGAAATTTTTGATGTGTTGAAGTCTCCTAATCACTTGAAACTATCTGAAGAAGCAATTAAATCCAAGGTATCTGGAATGGTTGGAGATGGGGCTTTTTGTAAGGACAACGAGCCATTTAAAAACGAAATGAAAAAGTTGTTTGGAGAAAATTTCAAATTTCGATGGGACTTAATGCATCTTGTGAACAGAGCCCACGTTGATGCATTGAAGAAAATTTGTAAACTAAGTGAGCTTTTAGACTTTATTCAGAATCACACTTCAAATCTGAGATCAGGCCTTGACTATACCAATATGGTTCTTGACAATATCATTGGTTTTAAGAGACCAAAACTCAAATCTGATACTCGCATGGTTAATTACGAATTTGATCAATTTGACAGATTTGTGGAAATTGTGTGTTTTTTGATCATCCACAAGAGAAAGAAATTAGTGCCAAGTTCTATGTATTGATTTCCTATGTAACAAAGATTATGTTGCAAGTAGCTCAAAAAACCACAGTTAGTGCAGAATTTGTAGAAATATATTTTATAAAGAAGGAGGGAAAACTGTTATGTTAAGAGTGATGGAAACAATTTCCAAATTAGCTAATGGAGGAAATGCAAATGATGTAGTTTCTGAATTTAAGCACGATACCACAGGGCAGCAAAAGGAACTAACAGCTGAGGATTACATCTTAAATGAAGTTTACAAATACATCAAGAAACGTTCTGATTACTACCAGGTTGCTGAAGTTGCTAGACCATCCAGAACCAGATCTGAAAGTAGTTTTACTTTTACAAAAGACTCAGTGATAAATTGGCTGACAGAATATATAGAACAGCTGTGGAAAGGAATCACAGAGAGATTAAAGCATTTTGATAAAGATGGATCAACTGCCTGGAGTGAAGCACCAGCTGAAGGGACATTCTCCATTCTTGGTTACATTGTTGAACACAAAGGATCCATTAAGCCATCTCATTTGACTAAGCTGTGCAGAATTGTGAAGGAGGGTCCAGCTCCAGGCACTAGATCTGCTGTAATGATCACACAGAAAGCCATTGATCAGTGGCCAAGCATACATGGTGGTAAATTCACAACAAATGCCTACATGCAAGGTCTAACATCATCCACTGTTGCTGCTGCAATGAATAAATAAACTTAAGGTGTTATAAACTGTACATTATTGTATTATTATGTTTAGCTAAAACAATTTGTAATTGGTATGTCGTCAATTCAAGAGTTTACTATCATTAACCTATCTAGTGGTGTAAGGGAAAAAAAAGTAAATTCAGAGCTGTGCTCCAGTAAATTTTTTCAAATCTGGAGTCATGCCCGGGATCGAGACCCGGTGACGGTAGACGGCGCGCAGCAAAACCTAGCTGTTCATCCTTCCATACAATAAAGAAAGTGGTTGGTAGATAAATGGATACCCTGAGTAGCCTAGTGGTTAAGACGCTGGGCTGCTGGTGGGGGCGTGGTTCGGATTCCACGTTAAACTGTAGGTCTAAGGTGGAGCGAATGAACAATTCGGGCGGAAGCTAACCAAAGGTAATAATGTTATAATATTGGGCCGTTTTCTAGTTGTAATGAATAAGAATTAAAAAATGGAATGAAAGTTAAAACGTGTTTTTTTTTGTTCTTTTTATCGCCTTCATAAAGAAAAACGGGTTTTCTTCTCTTCAAATGAAGTCTCTTTAATCTTATTTTCCATTTAAAAAGGGTGTCGTGCATAATGGAACAAACTCCGGGTAAAGCTATATAATTCTCTCTCTCTCTCTCTCTCTCTCTCTCTCTCTCTCTCTCTCTCTCTCTCCTTCTGTACTCATATATATGTATACGCCTCGGTGGTGTAGATAGTGTTTACAATTGCTGACTACGGACCCAGTTCGAAGCCCGGTGACGGCGGGTGGCGCCCAGCAAAACCGAGCTGTTTATCCTTTCACGCAATAAAAATTGATTGGTAGATAAATAGGTATCCTGGGTAGTTTAGTGGTTAAGACGCTGGGCTGCTGATCGGGAGGTCGTGAGATCGAGTCAGGGCGAGGACTTTGTAAATTTTGACCGCCTGTGGTGGGGGCGTGGTTTGGATTCCACGTTAAATTGTAGGTCTAAGATGGAGTGACAAGCTTGACCTTCGTCAGAATGAACAATTCGGGCGGAAGTAAATCCAAGGTTAACAAAGGTGTGTGTGTATATATATATATATATTATGATGAAAAAACCACGAAGGAAAGGAAACACAGAATGGTGCTCAAGCGCTTTCGTCTAATGACATCCTCCAGTGTTCCTGAGGATGTCATTAGACGAAAGCGCTTGAGCACCATTCTGTTTCCTTTCCTTCGTGGTTTTTTTCATGATATATATTTTTCACGTGTTACTTTCGTGAAATATTTTGCATATATATATATATATATATATATATATATATATATATATATATATATATATATATCGGTGTTGTAGTGGTTAGCATCGCTGACTACGAATCCATCGGCCCCGGGTTTGATTCCTGGTGATAGCAGGCGGCGCGCAGCTAACCCAGCTGTTCATCCTTCCACACAACATTGGTTAGTAGATAAATGGGTACCCTTGGAAGCCTAATGGTTAAATCGCTGGGCTGCTGGTCGAGTGGTGAAGGACTTTGTAGTTTCTGACCGCCCGTGGTGGGGCGTGGTTCGGATTCCACGTTAAGCTGTAGGTCTAAGGTGGGGCAATAAGCTTGACCTTCGTCAAAATGAACAATTCCGGCGGAAGCAAAACCAAGGTTAACCAAGATAGATTATATATATATATATATATATATATAAAATGAGAGAGAGAGAGAGAGTTAAAATCAATTTTATGGATAGAAATTCACCATTAACCACGTGAATTTAATTAATGAAAAATACCTGCAGTGAAAATGAAAAGAATTCCAAGCGTTTTCATATAATTCTGTATTACTTATGTTACTATTTAGCCAGTCGGAGAAAATCGATTAAATTTTCAAAAGAAATATTAGAACGAAAAAGCCATTCCGATCTCATTACTCGTGTAGTGAATACTCTTATTTTAGTTTAAAGATAAATGTTAATTTTACCGTCTTGAATTTCGGAATAGTATAAATTCATTTTAAATTAGTTACCCCATTATAATTCAATTGTGAACCACATTAATACTAATTTTATGTATACTATATTATTTTATTGTATGTAAACATAATTAATTATATATCACAATTGTCAGTTAATTATTTATATTCAAATAATTATTTTAATCTAATACCATGTCCATTTTACAAATAAATAATAGAAAACCAAAGGTTATATTTTCCACCTTTGGTACTGTCGCAGTTTCGCCTAACGGACTCAATACGGCTAGTGAGATAATCACTGGTTGGCACTTAACTAGCGGCAGTGCTTATGGCTACATCATCCAGGTTAACCTATACCGGATAGATGCGCTACGGTCCCAAGCCGTAGCTTGCCTAGGCCGACGACGACGACGTAAACCAACAATTGGTGACCCCGGAGCTGGATTACCCCTTCTACCCGAACGACTAGGATTAGACTGTAACGTCGTTCGTGCCCATCACCCCCTTCACCCGAACGACTAGGACTAGACTGTAATGTCGTTCGTGCCCATCACCCCCTTCACCCGAACGACTAGGACCAGACTGTAACGTCGTTCGTGCCCATCACCCCCTTCACCCGAGCGACTAGGACCAGACTGTAATGTCGCTCGTGCCCTCTGCCCCTCACCCCTGCCCGTGCGCTCTGTGCCTGCGCTCGTCTCAACCTCCACTCCTTCGTTGGTAACTTGTCGTCTTGCTTGTACGTCAGCAAGCATAGGAGAAGATGCCTGACGACGCTGGTGCCATCTCCCACTTGAGCGTAAAGCTCCCCGTCTTCTGGCCGGGTGATCCATTTATTTGGTTCCACCAAGTGGAATCACAATTCAACTTGGGAAGGATCACCGCTAGCAGGACGAAATACGATCATGTTTTGTCCTCTCTACCAGCGAGCATCATCTCTGAAGTCCGTGACGTCATCGTATCTACTTCCACGAGTGAGGACCCGTACAACGATCTGAAGTCTGCCATCCTGTGCCGCACCACTGTCTCCGAGCGTGAGAAACTACATCAGTTAATCTCAAAAGAAGAACTTGGAGACCGTAAGCCCACTCAAATGCTGAGGGCTATGCAGTGCGCTCTAGGCGAACGCGCACAAACCTTCGATAAGGACATCTTTAGACAGTTGTTCTTGCAGAAACTTCCTCCATCAGCTCAGCGTGTCTTGGCCACTATGGATCCTGCTACTCCAGTTGATAAACTAGCAGAAACTGCCGACAAAGTAGTGGAGATTGACACAGCTCCGGTCAACAACGTGAACACACAATCGGAACTGGAGTTGAAAGTGGAAGAGTTAAGTCAACAACTCAACCACGTTTGTTCTCTGCTACAAAATCAACGGCAAAGAAGCCATTCTCGGTCAAGATTTACGAAGAGGCATCGTTCGAGTTCCGGGAAGATCTGCTTCTACCACTCGAAATTTGGAAAGAAGGCTAGGAAGTGCATCTCCCCTTGCAATTTTTCGTCGGAAAACCCCAGCAGCGAGTCCTAATGGCGTCTAGTACTCGCACTGCCAACCTGTTATTCATAAAGGACAGGAACTCTGGTGTCAATTTCTTGGTCGATACCGGAGCGTCAGTCAGTGTATTCCCTCAAAAATCTGGTCATACGCACTCGGAATCTCCGCCTCTATACGCTGCTAACGGTTCACGCATACCCACGTACGGTACTCAGTCGCGTGAACTAAACTTGGGCCTTCACCGATCCTTCAAGTGGATTTTCATCTGTGCTCAAGTGCGGCATCCCATAATCGGCGCTGACTTCCTCCAGCATTTCAAACTCCTGGTGGATCTTGACAAGCGACGCTTATGCGACCAGGCCACACTGCTTTCTGTTCTTGCCAAACAGGTTGCCCTTCCGGACGCCTCGAACTCTGCACTTTCCCTCGTTCCCCCTAATTCCATGTACCAGTGCCTTTTCCAGCGATATCCAGGAATTCTTCAACCGATGCAGATGGGTGATACCATTAAGCACACCATTACCCATCACATTACAACAAAAGGTCCCCCTGTGTTTGCAAAACCCAGACGTCTTGCCCCGGACAAACTGAAAGCTGCCAAATCGGAATTCCAGCTTATGATGGATCTTGGGATAATAAGACCTTCCAAAAGCAGTTGGTCCTCTCCCCTACACCTGGTCCAGAAGAAGTCAGGAGACTGGAGACCATGTGGGGATTACCGGTTTTGAATTCGACAACCATCCCGGACCGATATCCGGTACCAAATGTCCAAGACTTTACTTCTCTTCTCCACGGCAAATCTATCTTCAGTAAAATAGATCTCGTTAAGGCTTTCCACCACATTCCCGTAGAGCCTTCGGATATTCCCAAGACTGCAGTTTGTACACCATTTGGGTTATTCGAATTTGTGAAGATGCCGTTCGGGCTACGGAATGCTGCGCAAACCTTTCAGAGGTTTATAGATGAGGTCACCAGAGGCTTAGACTTTGTTTATGCCTACATCGATGATTTGCTTGTGGCCAGCTCAACGGAAGAGGAACATAAGGAACATCTTTCACTCCTCTTTCAACGCTTAGAACAATACGGTGTTACTATTAATGCATCTAAGTGTGTGTTTGCACAGCCAACCTTGGAATTTCTTGGTCACACGATTTCGCAGCACGGAATTACCCCCCTTCAGGACAAGTGTGAAGTGATAAAAAATTACCCAATGCCAAATAATCAGCGTGAGTTACGTCGGTTTCTAGGTTTGGTAAACTATTACCACAAGTTCATTAAAAACTGTGCCAGTGTTCTTGCTCCTCTACACGCTATGATCACACACAAACGCAAGGTAACGAAATTGGTATGGTGTAGCGATAGTTTACAGGCGTTCGACAATGCCAAAAATGCTATCAATAGTGCATTGTCTCTGTCATTTCCTATCAGTGATGCCCCCCTAACTCTGACGGTCGATGCATCAGATGTTGCGATCGGTGGAGTGTTGGAACAAACCATTAACGGTCAACAAGCACCCATCGCGTTTTACTCGAAAAAGCTGCAGCCAGCCCAAACGCGTTATAGTGCTTTCGGACGTGAACTTCTTGCTATTTACTTAAACGTGAAGCATTTTCAACATTTCCTTGAAGGCCGAGAGTTTTGTGTTTTTACCGACCACAAACCTTTGGTCACTGTCTTCAATAAAAACAGCTGTAACCACTCTCCCAGAGTCATCAGGCAACTCGATTATATCTCGCAATTTACCACAGATATCCGCCACATCAAAGGTGTCTTGAACACTCCAGCGGATGCACTCTCAAGAATAGAGATTACTTCTGTTACCCTCAGCTCTACACTGTGGAATGCTATTGCACAGGATCAAGATAAGGATACGGAACTACAAGACCTGCTCAGAGAAGACTCCACTCACTCACTTTCCCTCAAGAAAATGAGTATGCCAGGATTGTCTGTGCCCCTCTATTGCGACGTATCAACAGCTGCTATTCGCCTTATGTCCCTCCATGTCACAGACAAGCAGTCTTCACGGATCTTCATAAGCCCTCCCATCCTGGTATCCGTGCTTCGCAACACCTGGTTACCTCTCGCTTTGTTTGGCCCTCGATGCGGAAGGATGTCAAACATTGGACCAAAACGTGCCTTGCCTGCCAGCGTGCCAAAGTCCAAAGGCACACCAGGTCCCCCTTTGACGCATTTCCGCCCCCATCCCAGCGATTTGAAATAATTCATGTAGACATTGTTGGCCCTCTTCCAGTGATTCAAGGCCAACGTTATCTGCTCACCTGTCTCGACCGCTTTTCCAGATGGCCTGAAGCCATCCCACTTCCTGATATCCAAGCGGACACTGTTGCAAGAGCCTTTCTTCATGGATGGGTATCAAGATTTGGATTGCCGACAAAAGTCATCACTGACCAAGGTCGCCAATTTGAGTCTTCGCTTGGAAGAAGTTTACCAGCTTGTTGGGTACAGTACATGCGCATACCTGTGCGTATCATCCGCAAGCTAACGGCCTCGTCGAACGCTTCCATCGCCAGCTGAAGTCATCCCTTATGTGTCACGAAGACTCCCATTGGATGGATAAGCTTCCACTCGTGTTGCTTGGTATTCGCTCTGCATTTAAGAGTGATCTGAAGACTACAGCGGCTGAACTAGTCTATGGAACAACACTACGGCTACCAGGTGGCTACTTCACTGCAGGGGATAAGTCATGTGATCCTACGGAATTCGCTCAAACACTTTCCTCTCACATGCAGTCCCTTCAGCCTGTTCCCCTCGATTGACTAGCCAACAGAACATCTTTGTTTCCCCAGCCCTCCAGTCTTGCACCCACGTTTTCGTTCGTGTACCTCTCCCAAAACGGCCTCTCCAATGTCCATATGACGGGCCCTATGAAGTTCTCCGACGTACGCGCAAATCATTCCTCATCCAGCGCGGTTCCAAGGTCGACAAGGTTTCTATCGATCGTCTTAAGCCTGCGTTTTTGGAATCAACCTTAAGTGAGGTACATGTAGCTACCAAAAAGGTCCCGGGGAAATCTGTGTCGTTCGGAACTCTTTGAACTTCCTCTCTGGTGGGGGAGTGTGTAGTGAATACTCTTATTTTAGTTTAAAGATAAATGTTAATTTTACCGTCTTGAATTTCGGAATAGTATAAATTCATTTTAAATTAGTTACCCCATTATAATTCAATTGTGAACCACATTAATACTAATTTTATGTATACTATATTATTTTATTGTATGTAAACATAATTAATTATATATCACAATTGTCAGTTAATTATTTATATTCAAATAATTATTTTAATCTAATACCATGTCCATTTTACAAATAAATAATAGAAAACCAAAGGTTATATTTTCCACCTTTGGTACTGTCGCAGTTTCGCCTAACGGACTCAATACGGCTAGTGAGATAATCACTGGTTGGCACTTAACTAGCGGCAGTGCTTATGGCTACATCATCCAGGTTAACCTATACCGGATAGATGCGCTACGGTCCCAAGCCGTAGCTTGCCTAGGCCGACGACGACGACGTAAACCAACACTCGGAAGTATTGAATGTTTCAGGAAATTCCATTTGATGAAACTGAACGAATCATTTTTTAGAAACATTAAATTTGTTCATCACACGACTCAGGAGTTCCAGAAAGTCTTTGTCGAAGCTACAACGAGAAGAAATCATTTCTCTTTCAACCATTCCCCGTGCTCGCATAATATACTTGGCATTTTTAGATAAAATAATTATTTTTCTCTATGGATTAACGGATGCATTTGTAGAATGTAAACAAATCAATTGCTCAGGAAATGAGAAAACGCGAGGTTAAAAGGTAAATCTAATATAAAAATCGATTTTTGAAGACAAATTAATCGCGTTATTTAAAGTACCATATTTCCCGGCGTATAACGCGCACTTTTTTTTCCCCAAAAATACTACAAAAATCACCCTGCATTAAAATTAACTCGTTAAAATTGTACATGTGAAGTGAGGTAGGAGGTATATTTTTTTCTAAATTTTTATTTTCCTAAATTTTTATTTTCCTAAATTTTCTCTTCAAAATAATTTTCTCTTCAAAATTAGGGTGCGCGTTATACGCCGGGAAATACGATATATTTGTGGATTAAATTTTGTCTAACGCCAGCGTAGATGGCCGTAGGGATTAACCTAACCTAACCTAGGTTAGGTTATTATTCGCGTTTTGTCAGTTTTGTATCATGGTATAAATTATGCGAAATTACAGAAAATTTCAGGGATTTTATGAAATCACTAATTTCCCAATCTTACTGTAACATATACAAAAGGGTGGAGTGACAAACGTTTTCAGAATTCAGTTTGGTAAGGGTACCCAAAAGTTAGTCTGTGGTACCAATAAGAAATCTGTAAAATATTAGCCACCTGCGACATCAACCTCATCGTCGCCCCCAAAAATTAAGGAAAAATTTAAAGATTTAAGCGTATCTTCCGTTGTGTTTATGCTAGGAAGATTATATTTGTTTCGTTTGATTTGTCTATTTGTTCTTTAACTTTTTCCTTATACACCTTTCTCTTATTCCTCACAGAAATTTGGAAAATTTAGTATTTCATGAAAAATAGTAACAAAAAATAGGAATTTTTATATCTTTCGTTAAGTTTTTCAACTTTAGTAGATATTTTAGCGCCATTTTAAGGTTTCCATTTGTTTAGATTTTCGCAGATTTAAATTATTTCATAATTATGTTATTTAGGGTTTGTTATTTATACTATATTACATTATAATTTATATCTCTTTTTTCAGATTATTTGATTGCTTTGATAAATTTTTATATTGAATCTGATTCGCTAAAAACATTTACAGTCACTAATATATTCTAATTCTATTCCGACGCACAAAGCAAAATTAGGCATGACTTCCATGGCCACGAATGAATCAGCAAAAAGGAAGATAAGGAATACTCAACAGCTGAATCCAATCTTTGGACCACCAAAGGATCTCTCACCGATTTATTTGCTTAAGTCCGAAGATATACTTCGTGTTTTCGTTATGTTAGACAGGAAAGAATTAAGTCAGGAGAAGCTAATCCAAAAATTTATGATGTTACTACAGTCGTTGCCCAAAACGTAAAGACTGTATGGGATCGTACTTCTATTCCAACTAGCTATCATAAGTCCATAACGTAACACATCCAAGATTTGTACGAAAAATATTAAAATATCTTGAAACAATTCAAAGGGCGGAAAGACCAAGCATCCTATCAAGCATTGCTTTTCCAAATTTTTGTGAGGAATGGGAAAAAAGTGTATAAGAGTAAAGTTAAAGAACATAAACAGACAAATCAAATGAAACAAAATTGATCTTCCTAGCATAAATACAGGGTGTCCCGTAAGTCTGGACCCATAGGGAAAAATAATAAAATTACAAAATAGTCCAAAAATTTATTTATAATATATTTTTTTATTATTTTTATTATTATTTTTATTATTTTTTTATTATGATCTTACTCCGCTGGAGTTTTATTTGTGGGGCCACTTGAAAGCCAAAGTGTACGAGGTCAAACTTCAGAACATTTTCCACCTTAAAGCACGCATTGTGGAGGCGTGTCAAGAAATTTCTGCGACTGTGATTCAGAAAGTGCTGTCGCAGTGGAGATTGCGTCTTCAACTATGTGTGCGACACAACGGCGGACACTTTGAACAGATTATGTAATAAATTTTTGGACTATTTTGTAATTTTATTATTTTTCCCTATGGGTCCAGACTTACGGGACACCCTGTACAACGGAAGATACGCTTAAATCTTTAAATTTTTCCTTAATATTTTGGCGGGACTTGAAAGGCAAAATCTTTGACTTCCTTGGGGCCGGTGAAGATGATGTCGCAGGTAGCTAATACTTTACAGATTTCTTATTGGTACTACAGACTAAATTTTGGGTGCCCCTACAAAACTGAATTCTGAAAGTTTTTATTCACTCCACTAATATACAAACACAAATTCATACATTCACTTTTGCTCGGATTTCATTCTTCATTTAAAACTTGCATTTTTCTTTCATTGTTTTTAACAGCTTTAATAGTATATACAGGGTGTCTCAAAAGTCCTTGGGCATATATATATATATACACACACACACAAAAGTCCACAGTGACTTTTGAGACACCTGTATAATAGTTAGCCTGGATATTTCGATTCGAAATTTAGTCCTATTATGAATATTTAGAGGAAATTACGTTATCCTAAGACATTCTTATGAACCTTTCTTTAATGTAAGAGAATGTATTTCACACTTAAACTCTAAATTAGTCGACCAAACATTTGAATGTAAAATAATTTTCTTTGCCTAATCATATTCATTTCAAACAACTACCCACTTTCCACTGGAATGTTTATGTATTTATTTATTTATTTAGTGTTCTATTTATACATATTAGTATTAATATTCTATAAAATCTTGTAATAAAAGTAGTTTATATATTTCATAAGGCTTCCTTTATTTAACTGAATGTTATGTTTGTATTTATTTTTTTGCTAGAATTTTAGAACTTTCCCAATTAATACTATGTTACAGTCAAACTGTGAAACCAGCCATTTCGCGTAATGGC
This sequence comes from Bathynomus jamesi, assembly GCA_023014485.1. NCBI lineage: Eukaryota > Metazoa > Arthropoda > Malacostraca > Isopoda > Cirolanidae > Bathynomus > Bathynomus jamesi. Next base: position 484,405 of record JAJOZX010001274.1, on the reverse strand, counting down.
TGAAACTTTGTCATTTCGCGAAATTGCTGTTTCACTTGGTCATTTCGCGAAATGACTAAAATCTTCAGCCATTACGAGAAATGGCTGAAATTCCACCATGGTCATTTCGTGAAATGGTTAAATGACTTTTGTTATGAATTCATAGAAATAATAAACATCACAATAAAATTGGAAACTTTTATTTAACTAACTAAATCTGCTAAAACATGCATACACTGCGTTCACGCTTATTAAGCAGATTACATTTTCTCCAATGTTTTCAAAAGTATTTCCCCGATTTCAATGAAATTTGTAGCAAATAATCACTATATATAGCAACATTGATGGTATTCATTTCGATAAAATATTTTGATAGTTAAAATAATTATCACATTTTATTGAAAAATATGTAAAATATTGTGTTCCGACTTATTAAGCAAGTATTCTATTTACGGATCTGAATGGTGAAAATGGGTAAGAAGAAGGATTTAACGTTAACTGAGAAAAGAAAAATAGTCAAGTTACTCGCTGAAAATATAAAATCTATTGAAGCGAAGCAGTTTGGCAGAGCTTATCGAACTATAAACAAGTTTGTAGCGGAGGGTACCAAACTGAGGCAGCGAAGTGATAAAGGAGCTATAAGAAAAGTGACAAGGCGGCAGATATCTGTAATCAAGCGCAAATTGCAAAGCATCCATTGTCCTCAAGTAAAGAGGTTTTTGAACAGGCTGGCATACATAATGTACCAAGAACATCTCGATGTGGAATCCTCCAAACAATTGGCAAGACGTGTAAACCTACGATTCAGTCACCATTAACACCCAGGTACAAGAAGCAGCGTGTTGAATGGGCGCGTCAGTACGTGAAAACAGATTTTAATACTGTATTGTTAACTGATTTTAATATTGTATTGTTAACCGATGAATGAAAAGCAACCCTTGAGGGGTCTGATGGTTGGTCAAGAAGATGGATTGCTAAGGGTCAATCTCTACCATGGAATGAGGTTTTCTTTTAGAAAGTTTGCGTAAGACTGGGCATTCATTTTTACACCATCAGGCACTCTGTATGGGACAGCTACTTCATTACCTATCAATCCTGCTCAAAACATGACACTACCTCCACCTTGTTGGCGCCTTAATCTCGATGGTAGAAATTGGCTCTCAGCAATCCATCTTCTTGACCAACCATCCGATCCCTCAAGGGTTGCTTTTCATTCATCGGTGAACAATACAGTATTAAAATCTGTTTTCACGTACTGACGCGCCCATTCAACACGCTGCTTCTTGTACCTGAGTAGTATAGCCGCAAAAGGGGAGAGTGCAAGAATGTTGCAAGTGATTACGTAATGTTGCAAAGGGGGTGGGGGGTGTTGGCAAAAAAAAATTGAAAAAAAAAATACCCCAAAGGGCCCTTTGTTGCCAACCGGGGTTACAAGGGGCATGCAACTTGGAGGTGGAGTTCTCCCCCAAGCTATTCCCCCAAAGGGCCAGAAAGGAGAGAAAAGAGGAGAGAAAGTAGGAGAGGTGTTCACCTGGAAGGAGCCAAGTGCATATTAAGACTTCAGCCGAGTAGGCGTTGTTTTATAGGCTCCTAATCAGCCAGTTGGCTGAGCCAAGAGGGAAGGGGTACACCTGAAGGAGAGAGAGAGAGAGAGAGAGAGTAGTTGCCTTTGATTGCAAGGCATGCAACTTGGAGGCGGAGTTCTCCCCCAAGTTATTTTCGTTTACCTAACCTAAGAGGCCTCTAAGGGGTTTTCCCAAAGGGACAGAAAGAGAAGGACCAGAGGTCCTTGCTCGGCTGGGAGCCGAGCTTCAATGACTCCGTCAGTCGTCTCTCGGTCTTTTATAAACCTCTATTCTGGCTGAGTTGCCAGATAGCGCCATGTATTCAGTTGCCAGATAGCGCCATGTGTTCCAGATAGCAAAAACCATATATTAATCATCCATTTAAATAGTGCACCACAATATATGACGGTAGATGAATCCAATCAAATTCTGTTTATTAAATAAATAATTTTTACACACTTACTTTCTATTATAAATATTTAAGTCACGAAACGAAATGAAAATTTATGAAACACAGAGCCTCATTCCCCTGCGAAGAAAATTGAAAAAAACGAAATTTAAAGAAATTAATCAATTGAAATTAGCCAAAACACGAAAAACGAAAGAAGAAACGAAGAAAATTGCAAAAAAAACGAATTCTAAAGAAATTAATCAATTGAAATTAACCAAAGCACACGATCGTATTCTCAAATCTATACACACACACACACGCGCACACACGCACACACACACATACACACACGCACACGAGGAAAAGGAGACTCTGTGTCCATTCGATTCACCTATTGCCAGAGGCGATTTTTTTCTGACCATAATTACCTTTCTCCCAGACAGCTTGAACAAAACCTCTCTCGACTCCATTTCTTAGATATGCCCACAATTATATATATATATATATATATATATATATATATATATATATATATATATATATATATATATCCCTTTGCTTTGTCCGGAGCTATAGGGCGCGTCCCTCTGTGGCGAATGTGGGAATACACCTTTCTTCGGTGTAAGGGCTTTCTCTGCCCTCGTGGACCATTGGACCCGTTTGGGGACCCGGCTGATCTCCTGCTTCTTTTTCTTTCTTTCTCCTTTAACCCATTCTTTCTGGCTTCTCCCTGTTTTTTTGGCGTTGTTCTTTGGACCTTGATTTTGACCCTTTCCGTGGCCCTTGGGTGTGGGAGGCGGTTGCCCTGCACCCTTGTCGCTTTCCAACCAAACCCAAACCCTGTCCCTGCCACTTTTCACCGCGCGTTGGATGAGAGTGGCCGCCTTTCAGGCACAGGGACTGGGTGCGGGTGTATCTCCCCTGCGTGACATCTATCGGCGGTGGGACCAAGTGTGCCCACACTTCGCCTTTCCCTTGCTGGAGTCGGTGGTGGCTGGATGCGCGCGGGGGATGAAGTTCTTTTTTGTTTTGCATGGACACTTCTCCCCCCGGCTTACGACTACTGCTTCTCATTCCCGGACTACTCCTTCTCTTAACACTCGGGTGGTGGGCAACCAGGCCCTCGAGTCCTTTACCACTGGAAGACCGCAACCTAGTGGGGTTGACCCCCCTGTGGAAGCGGAACGCTTGCACTCTCCTTCTCCGTTGCCGACCCCAGTCCGTCCCTCGACTACGCCCTTGGACCTACACTCTCTGGAGCAGGGGTCTCGCCCCAGCCCACTTCAGCCACCTTCGGGCAAGTCAAGTTCCACCGACGACTTGCCCCCACAACCCGGCTTCTTGCTCTCCCCATATGCCCCCCTCACCCGCCGTCAGCCCACCTCCCCGCGGAGAGAGCCTCGCGGCGGACGGGGGAGCCGGCATTCACGGCCGTCCTACCGACCGTTGAATATCCCAGTACATTTCGACCCTACAGCCTCCCTCTCCCTTCCAAGTATCCACAAATTCCTGGTGATTCGGCCTACATCTGGGTCCCTCCCGAACAACTCTGAACGGACGTTCCAGGCGATCCGAACCCACAGCAACTCCAGCCGCTATGACGTACGCCTACAGAGGGATGGCTCCCTCCTCGTAAAATCACGCTCAGCCGCAGAGACGAAAGCCCTACTCTCCATCACTGAGGTCCTTGGATGCTCGGTGTCCGTTTCCCCACACCCTCGCCTGAACCAGAGTCAGGGCACTATTTACGCCACCCGCCTACTGTCGGTCGCAGTGAACGAGCTCATGGAGGACCTCGCACCCCAAGGAGTTACTAAGATCTATCGTTTCACATCCCGACAGGGAGGCACCCCCTCCCCCACCCCACGTCTGCTCCTTACTTTTAACACACTAATCCCCCCTGGCCATATTGTATGGGGTATGGGAGACCGCGCCTCATGCGAGTTTTCTATCCGCCCATACGTCCCAGACCCGACCCGTTGCTTCAAATGCAATAAATTCGGACACGTCAGCTCCGTTTGTCGACAGCCGCATCAATTGTGTGTGCACTGTGGACGACTTGCTCACCCTGACAGGTGCCCCAATACACCCAAATGCTCCAACTGTGAAGGCGCACACCCCTCTTCATCCCGCGAATGCCTTTTCTACAAGTTCGAGAAGGAGATCCGCGGCCTACAAGTGTCGGACTTCCTTAGCCCCCGTGAGGCACGAAACAGGGTGCGGAGTCGGGAGGTGAGGCCGGGGGTGTCCTATGCCGCTGCTCTCGGCTCTGTCATCTCGGCACGCCGCCCTGGCCTGCCGCCGAAACCCCCCCCAGCCACTGCCCCCTGTTCCCCACAATGTAACTCCTCGCAGGACCCGACGGTCCCCTGTCCCCCCACCGTTCCTCTTCTTCCCGCACCTCACCTGCCACGAATCCCCCAGGAGTCTTGGACCAGGGCACCCGGGTCCCAGCCACCTCAAACCCTGCCTTCCCAGTACTCCCTGTACACGCCCGAATCTGCCGCCCGGAGTAAGCCGTCGAGGCGGAGACGCCGGAGCGTGTCGCCAGACCCTCCGGCCTTCCAACGTCTCTCTCCCTCTTCCCCTAGGACCAAGAAGACGGCTCGGACCCTTACACCGCCCACCACGTCTACTATGTCCATCTCTTCCCATCGCGGAAGTCCCACCGCTCTACCCCCACAGACTCTGACAATAGTGGCCGAAATCCACGACCCGCCCCGTACGACGAGACTCAGCCCTGTGCATCCAGTGGATGCGGCTCTGGCGCGGCTGCATGGTGTGACCGATGGAAGCTCGGCCGCGCCTATGCCCACGAGTCTCATGGATCTGCCCTTGCATCTTGGTGCCATATTCTCCTCCCTCCCACGAGACCACTCTGATTCACCTCTTTCCACCCCCATAGTACCTACCCCCCCAACATCCCCGGCCCCCTCCGTATCAACTACCCTGAGTACGTCCTCTCTCCCTCCCTCCCGGTCTTTTTGGTACCCCCTGTCACCGCCTAGGGTCCGCTGTGAGACCCCGGACAGGCGGGGTAGCGCCGCTTTAGGGGTTAACGTGCCCCCCCCCTGGCCCGACCATAGAAGCCCGTCAAGGTATTTCTGACCCGCTCAGCCAACGATGTTCCTCTGTCTGCCGTGATCCACGCTCCCGGTCTCGCTCGGACGACTCGACCCCGCAACCTCAGAGGGGTTCGACAGGCCGACCGATTCCTTCCCTGGTGAACGGTAGATAGCCAGCCATGTTCCCGACCCAGCCTTCAATTTCGCGAACTCCAGATCTCCCTTCACACTCCAACCTCCTAGCGCCTACACCTTTACCCATCCCCCTTCATCAACTAATGGATCCCCCGAAAACCACAATAGTCTACTTAAAGAAGTAATCCTAGCCCGTCTCCGCATAGGTCACACCCGCATCACCCACGGACACCTTATGGCGAACTCGCCAGCCCCGCTTTGCCCTACCTGCCATACCCCTATCACTGTCTTACACCTCCTGGTGGAATGCTCAAAGCTGTCCGCTCTCCGTTACAGGTGTTTCCCTCTCTCGGCCGAAAACCCATACCCAACTGCCTACGATCCATACTTGCCGACGGCCCCCACTTTTCAGCGGAAGCGGTTCTCCTCTTCCCTACTCACTCCCATCTGCTCCATCGCATCTGAAACCGTACCCCTCCTACCTACTATCCATTGACTGACCCTTACTCATTCCCCTGGTCTACCACCCCCAGCACAGTAACATCACCCACTCACTGCCTCGCCGAGATATGTACCACCTCTTTAGGTACGAATCGGCGGTAAATCTGGAAAAAAAAAAATAAATAAAAAAAAATATATATATGTATATAGAGAGAGAGAGAGAGAGAGTTTTGTTCAAATAACGGAATATGCTTGTATCTTTTGCCAGCAAATTCCATTCACGTAACCTAGAATTTTCTATCACCCATAGTTTTCAAGAAAATAATATTTCCATTTACTCAGTTTTCCCAAAATATTATTTAAAATTAAGTGTACTAATTTAAATTTACTTTCTTTTTTCCAGGTTAACTATACCCACAATTATAATAAATAATAATCGAATTACGGACGATTGTTCGAACATTGAAATTAACCAAAACACATGATCGTATTCTCAAATCTATACACACACACACACACACACGCACGCACACGAGGAAAAGGAGACTCTGTGTCCATTCGATTCACCTATTGCCAGAGGCGATTTTTTTCTGACCATAAGTACCTTTCTCCCAGACAGCTTGAACAAAACCTCTCTCGACTCCATTTCTTAGATATGCCCACAATTATATATATATATATATATATATATATAGAGAGAGAGAGAGAGAGAGAGAGAGAGAGAGTTTTGTTCAAATAACGGGATATCCTTGTATCTTTTGCCAGCAAATTCCATTCACGTAACCTAGAATTTTTCTATCATCATATGGCAGAGTTTTTTTCTAGTGAGAAAAGAAAGCCAATGCTCTTAGTGAATGGGTTTTTATATGTAAGAGACCTAACCTAACCTAACTATAATTTGCAACTATAGTTTACCTTGACTTTCATATGCTTCTATCCTGTTTTATTAATAAAGATTTTTAACTTTGAATAACGTATGAATAAAGATTTTTAACTTTTAATGTTTTTAATACTTTTTGTTTTTCGAACTATGGTTTTCGAGCAATTGTGTTCAAACAATTGTGTACAGGACCTGCATTGTCTATAAGGGGAAACTCTGTGGTTTCAGCGTTCGTATATGTTTCTATATCGTAGTATACAGTTATACAAGGGTTATTTTTAGGCTTAGCATCTTTCATATAACATACATGCTTTACTCCATCCACCTTATATTCCTCCTGGCATGTAGGACAGTGAATTACGTCACACTTGTGCTTAAATTTCCCCCAATTATCCATTGTGTGAAACATACCACATTCACAGATTCTCATTTTTCTGCACGTGCCAATTGATTTATGGAAATCAAAACAGCTATTATTGAAAAATGGGCGTCTACACACATCACAGTCTCTCTTCTCAGCTTCAACTACACGGCTTTCACATTTGGTGCTTTTACACTGCTCACATACCATGTGACATTCTTTACAATGTCTCACTATATCATCCGCAAACTCGAGGCACCCCTTACACAAATCATGATGTCTCCCATATTTTCGACTTTTGTCATAACTCGCGTAAAGCCACCTTATATTACGGATGGGGAGATACGTCATCCCTGACAATCCTAAAATAAGTAGGGGTCTTGTACGATCTCTCACACAGCTTTTAAAAACATACACAGTCCTACGCCGATCATCCAACCCAAATACAACTATGCGGACATTCATTTCCTGTTCTACCATTCTCAGCTCTTCAGGACCCATATTACAGTCAAATTCAAGTTCACAGTCTACAGCTAGTTTACGGGCACGTTCCACGACCGTAGACAACCAAATTTTTTGAGTCCGTGTATTTTGTACAGTAAACATATGTGCTAAGAGTACTGCTATAAAGCCGCAACCACGATCGACGTTTATATGCTTTCGGTAAATAGTCGGAGAATTGAAGTTAAGAGTATACGGTATGGCACTATGGCCCGCAACACGGAATACACGGTCAATATTTACCGTGAAGTTGTCCATATTGAAGGCTATACTACTTTGGGCGGCTTGCATTATACGTCCTAATATATATTCTACATCTTCAGCCGCCAAACGTCTAAATGGCACTATCACCCAATAATCGTCTACATCACCGTCATCTGACCCGAATCCAAAGGACAGACTCGTCCTGACTTCACGCTCGTCGAGATTCTGAAGAGCAAACTCTATAATACGCTGTACAACCCGGCGTAGTCCGCGCTCAATTCCATTGCTATACATGACTCTAGGGTCGACCCTGACTCTATACCGATTTCTAGTCAAGGCTGGGGTGGGGGCTGCGGATCGCACCAATTCGATCGTTATATCATCCTCAGCAGAACGGGGGGCGGCGGATGAATTCGGGGGTATATTAGCGGAAGGTGCTGATGGGGGGCCTGTTGCGTAGGAGGCTGAGGGTTGGGGATCTATTATTGTAGACTTAACAGAACGGGGGGCGGCGGATGAATAAGGGGATATATTAGCGGGAGGTGCTGCTGGGGGGCTTGTTGCGTAAGAGGTTGAGGGTTGGGGATCTATTACTGGTGCAACAGGCACGTATTTCGGTCGCTTTATACCTGACGTGGAGTTCTCACACCTCCGCTTTGGACGTGCTACCGTTATCGCTGGTGAGGATTCGTTGGCAGGGGAGGAGATTACAACTACACTGTCGTCGAGGTCATCCGTAATGTCAATGATGGGATGCTCTACCTCATCGTCATTCGCGGTTCTGTGGGAGAAGAAAGCAAAATATAAGGAACAGCACTCAAAATTTGTAATATTTTGTAAATGACCCACTTAGGAGTGTGACGTGTTAGAAATGGACTCTGTAGAAAAATTCAGATTCACGAGCGTGTTTTTCATCAATCAGAATCTATTTTTCAAAAATAGATACATGCGCGATGTGTCGTTAAATACGCAATATCTAGTCTTATTCGCGCAACGTAGAGATGTATCACAAATTGGGGTATTAGCCAATCAAATGTTCCCGAATCAGCGTAAGGAGTTTTTGGAAGTTTATAAAGAAGCTACAAGCACGCGTTACGGATATTTGCTTTGCGACCTTCATCCGCGAAACACGTTTAGAGTGCTTCTGCGAACGAATATATTTCCAAACGAGCCTGAAACGGTGTATATTCCAGAATGACAAAGAGACTAAAGAAATACCGTGAATTAATAAAAATCTATCATCGACTGCCCCGGGCATTGCAGCGGATGTTTTTTAAAAATATCGACGCCGACTTTTTAAAATGCATGTGAAATCTGTCAACATTATAAATTGCAATGTATCAATGAAAACCCCTCAGAAGGCTCGCCTACGCCGCTACAAGAACATAATACGTGCACTCGCTCGTAAAAGTCAAAATGTAGCCAAGAAAAAACGAATTATTGTACAAACAGGAGGGTCATTTCGCCCCATCTTATTTTCAGTTTTGGGTCCTTTACTGACTAGATTAATATAATGAAGAAAGTGGTAGTGATTCCCCACGAGGTGTACGCTTCACTGCAAAGGAATCCAGACACGTATCTAGATCCCCGTAAAGCAGACTTAAAGAATGGAAAGCGAATTGCTAGCCCTATTAAACAGTGAAAAAAACCTGATGAGAAAAGAATCTTATACCAAGAAGCTCTGCAGAAATTTCTTCACGAGTACGAAAATTATAAGAGCCCTACAGAGATTCCTGTGGTTATTAGGCACAGCACGGGGGACGATGGACATGGGGACATAGGATCTGAGCCCGACGATACAGCTGACCAACCAAAAAGATTAGCCACACAACATATCGAACATGTATTAAAAAGTACCCTCCCACATACATTGAGGAGTAAAGGCTTAAGTCTTTATAATCTATTGAATGAGGATCCCGCCATACAATGGACCGATACAGGGGAGATCATTGTGGAAGGATCAAAGCTACAGGGATCGAATATCGTAGACATTGTCCATGATCTGGTGAGAAAGTGGGATAGGCCATCACCATCAGGATGGAAGCATATTAAAGCAAGACTACAACAAATAAATGTCCCTAAAACGTTGATAGGAAATCTGAACAGGTTAAAAGACTTGGAACATGCAACGCCTGTGACACAATTGAAGGCCGTCACCCCCGGCGGTAACACCTTTGAAGAGGAGCAAGAAGAGGTTAAACCAACCCTACCCACGTGCATCTAAAATAGGGAAATGGCTAACGTATTAACTAAACGCTATTATGACATTTCTACCCCATCCTCTTACGGCGGCGTAGATAGACTGTACAGAAGTGTTTACGGAGTAGGAAAAAAAGATGTTGAAAGATTTTTGAGGGAGCAGGACGCTTATACGCTTCATAAGCCTGTGAGAAAAAGGTTTAAAACAGCCAAGACAACGGCTTCCTCGATTGATTCTATTTGGCAAGCAGATTTAACAGACATGCAAAGATATTCTGTGTATAACGATGGTTACCGCTACATTCTATTCATAATAGACGTATTCTCTAGATATCTGTGGCTAGTTCCTCTGAAAAATAAATCACCTGAAACAGTTGCTAAAGCCACCAAAACGCTAATGTTAAAAGAAAACAGGGTTCCTGGCCGTGCTTTTCAGAACATGTTGACAGAGTTTAATATCAGCTATTACACAACCAATTCTATACATAAGGCTTCTTTAGCTGAAAGAGTTCAGCGCACCATAAAGGAACGCATGCACCGTTATTTTACACATAAAAACACATACAGATTTCTAGACATTCTGGAATCATTGGCGTCATCCTACAACCGCTCACACCATCGCACGATTGTGACAACACCTAACGAAGTTTTAGAAAGAGGTACGCTCCCGAGGAGAGATGGAACACCACCACCACCACCACACTGCGCGCTTCAAAATCAATGATTATGTAAGGCTGTCGCGTTCTGGGAACAAATTCGCAAAGGGTTTTGAGCAAGGATGGACACGCGAGATTTTTAAAGTTAGGGCTATGAGACCTAAAGGTGAGATAATGATGTATTACATTGAAGATTTGAATGGAGAAGAAATCTCAGGAGGCTTTTACCGCGAGGAATTGCAGAAAGTTGCGTTTAATTTAGGAAAAAATGTGTTTAAAATTGAGAAAATTTTAGGAAGCAAAGGTTCAGGAAAGAGAAAAATGTACCTGGTGAAATGGCTAGGGTACCCAGAAAGCTTCAACACCTATATAAAAGCTGATGCAATAATGAAGCTTAAATAGTATGCAACATGGCTCCTAACCATTTCTACGTCACACTCCCGTCCTCCTCGTCCCTGTCCGTACACCCTAACAACACACTAGCCAACTTTGTAACAGAACTCCACAAGCACATTGAATTGGGTCGTGATTCGTATGAGGTGGGGATATGCGTAATTCAGCTGGACACCATCTTTTTAAATATTGAGCATAAAGAAACCGTTTTTACGATTCTTAGAGACATTGACGAGTGTGAAAAAGCTGGGGTAGCTATGGATGAAACTATGCGTATCGCTCGGACTAAGATTGCACGGTATTACAGTACAGAAGTAAGACTAGGACCGGGTCAATATGGTTCGGCCGAGGATGTTGTGAGAGGCTTAAACGTAAGTTTAAGAAACTCAAACCTTACGAATGATTTAGTATACGAAATCGTAAACAACCCTGCACATACACTAATCCTAAAATCAAAGACTAACAGACGTATTAAAGACCATAGAACGTTCAAAATTCTAGCCAATGGCCGATATAGCGCAGCCTTCCAAAGAGACACATTTCACGAGACACAGCATGACTTGTCCAGATTAATGTATCAATTCAAGATGGAGAAATTGGCTGAAAGGTCCCCAGACATGTGCTATATTTACAGTAATATAGTGGAGCACCAGTTTGTTGGGGATACCCAGGCACGCCTGCTGCGCATTGCTCACATCCCCAACCATAAAGGAAGGAGTTTGAGTATTACATATGACAGACCCCATTATGTGAATGTCGCAACTAATTTAATAACCACTATCTCAATATATATAAGAACGATTGAGGGTGAAAACTTCCCATTCGGTAACGGGAGCTTAACAGTGAAGCTACACTTTCGACGCACTGAGTTATAATGGATAGAAAGCCTTTCACCGTCTATCGAGGGGTGCGATACCAGCGTGGTAGTGGACTTGGGTCCATTTTTTCATCCATACTACGTACGGCTGTTCCTTTGCTGAAGAGGGGTTTCAGATACCTTGGAAGGAAAGCGCTGCAATCAGGTATTAACACTGAAGAAGACATATTGGCCGGGGCTAAACCTAAAAAGGTCTAAAAAACACTTAAAGCGTACACGGGACGAAATCATCAAAGATGCAAAGAGAAAAATGCGTGGTGGCGGGAAGAAGAAGAAGCGGGCTGCCCGGAAGAAGAAGGGGTCACGTGGTATTAAACGTAAAAGGCTATCAAAAAAGAAGTGCTGTAAGCGAATGAAACCTATGGTTGACCACTTTTTTGACTGATATAAGCTAAGGACATTGATCTCATGAATCATAGTTTGTTTACCACTTGTCGAGAGAGGAGTCACTATTTCGCCATGGCACGCTTCATCCACCCATGTAGTTCACAATGCTGTAAATCGGAGCTGTCCCTTTTTGAGCTAGCCAACCCAAGTTTCTATTGAGCACAGTGACTTTATTACAATTAACCCTTTAAACACAATTAGTTCCCCGAGTGCACCTATAGAATTCGTGATACCCAGCTCAGGTCCTTACTTTTTTGATCCAAGCTGTGTGCACATGTACGCTAAGCTACGTATAGCCCATTCTGATGGAACGGTCTGCGATGACAAATATGCTGTATACCCTGAAACAAACTTTCTGCACTCCATATTCAACCAGTGTGACGTATATTTAAATCAGACCAACATATCGGCAGGCACGGGTACTATCATCTACGAGCCTATCTGGAAAATGTCCTCAACTTTTCCAAAGAAGCGAAGGCTACCTTTTTAAGTGCCGAGGGATATTATCAAACTAAAGATGAAAATAGTATAAAGGACAAATTTAAAAATTCTAAAAAGAAAATATACGAGTGTTTTGGACGGTTGCACACAGATTTCACTTTCCAGGAGAAGTTGCTTGTCAACGGGGTGGATATGAAAATAAAGCTCACCCGCACGAGTCCTGAGATCTGCTTAAATCTGGCTGCTGATCAAGAGGAGGGTGCAAAGCCCGTTGTGGTTCACATTATGGACACATACCTCCGCGTACGGCGAGTGAAATTAAGTTCACCAAAACAACTAGAAATTGAGAAAAAATTTACTAAAAGCTACAGTGAAATATCCTATTAACAGAGTGCAAATCAAACTATATACGGTTCCTGCAGGGTTGGCATCGAAGCAGATAGAAAACATTGCCCTGGGAAATCTTCATAAAAGGATATTAATCGGCATGCAGGACCATGCTTCGGTGAATGGAAAATATAAAAAGAGTGCCTTTAAATTCGAGAATTTCGGACTTAAAAATATAACTCTATACGTTAATGGCACTGCTTTGGGTGGAACAATGGGTACGGACTTTTCATCAGACGCTGTGTTACCTCTTTGTGCCAGAGCCTATAGTAATCTGACCCATATTGCAGGTGATTGTGATGAGCTTGGTAATGGGGTAACGCAGGAAGAATTCATTGATCAATTAACCTTTATCCGTTTGACATTACACCTGACTTATCTGCTAGTGTAAATACCCATTTAACCCCACAGCAGAGCGGAAACATCTCAGTGCGGCTGGAATTCGCCAAGCCTATAGACGCTCCTATTAGTGTACTAGTATATCTTGAATCGCAAGCCCTAATAGAAGTAGATAGATTTAGGAGCGTTATCACTGACTTTTAAAATGGATGCTAATACACTTCAGAAAGTAATGGAACGAGTCACACGTTCCAAATTTATCGGAGTGTTTGCGAAGAATGAAACATTGAGTTTGCCAAGTACGCGAGAATGCGGTAGTCTTATTGTGAACACAGATGTCATCGGTAATGAAGGGATTCACTGGATCGCTGTCTATTTTAAAAATAGACAGCGCCTGTACTATTTTGATTCACTCGGTACTCAACCCTGGAGTGACCCTATTATTGTAAAATTTCTCGCTCAGTTACATATTCCCGAAGTTGTATGGAACCTATTTTGTATACAAGGATATTTTAGTAATGTTTGCGGAATGTACTGCGTCTCATTTCTCACGCATATGTCATGTGATAAAGAATTTATAAATTTTTTAAATTTATTTGACCCGTGTCACACTCGCCGAAACGATGAAATGGTATGCAGACAGATAAAAATCCGTTTTCCAATTGTACGTACTCGTTGTATGGTATAATGTTTTTGTTCGTATATTTGTAACGATATATCTGTAGTTGGTTATTGTACTGATTTCTTTCATTCAATAAATTTATGAAAATATATTGTCTTCTTACCCTAAAAAGATCGAAAAACACATTATTTCGGTGTGACATTGCTGACTGATCAGTATATCCTCCGTATTCATGACACGAGATTCTTCAAAAGATTGTATAACACGTGTCAAATCCTCATCGGACCTTAAAGGAATAATATTCATTCTTTTAAAACATATACAGAGTATACAGACAGATCCCCATTATGTGTAGATATCTTTGGTTCATTTAAGAGGAATAACATTGATTGCCATAAAAAATTTCGATTTTAGTGTAATGGGGTTAAGAAGTAAAACCAAATAACATTGATCGCCATAAAAATTTTTTGGCTAGTATCTATTTGACGAGATACTACAACTCTCCATATATATAAAATCGAATTATAGACACTTACATTTCTATGGTAGTCCCTTGCGTCGGATTGTAAGGAGCGTCACTGCAAATATCTTCAACGGTTTGCGTTGGAAATAATTCATCACGGTCAATCGCATTGAAAAGACTAATTGCCGTTAATGCTGCAGTATCACTTTCTTCATACAAATCTGGGGAGACGTACAGTTCCATGGTGGAGGATGTGTGACATTGCTGACTGATCAGTATATCCTCCGTGTTCATGACACGAGATTCTTCAAAAGATTGTATAACACGTGTCAAATCCTCATCGGACCTTAAAGGAATAATGTTCATTCTTTTAAAACATATACAGAGTATACACACAGAGCCCCATTATGTGAAGATATCTTTGGTTCATTTAAGAGGAATAACATTGATTGCCATAAAAAATTTCGATTTTAGCATAATGGGGTTAAGAAGTAAAACCAAATAATATTGATCGCCATAAAAATTTTTGGCTAGTATCTATTTGACGAGATACTACAACTCTCCATATATATATAAAATCGATTATAGACACTTACATTTCTATGGTAGTCCCTTGCGTCGGATTGTAAGGAGCGTCACTGCAAATATCTTCAACGGTTTGCGTTGGAAATAATTCATCACGGTCAATCGCATTGAAAAGACTAATTGCCGTTAATGCTGCAGTATCACTTTCTTCATACAAATCTGGGGAGACGTACAGGTCCATGGTGGAGGGAATGATTATTCACTGACGCGAAAATAGCTACTGTTACTCCCAACTGAAAAATATCCCCTTTTATATGCACAATCGCCAAGCTCCGCCCCAAAAGACCAGATGTTCGTAGTGATTGGCTGCCGATGTAGCTGGGTGGAGCTATGATGTGTACCAATCCGCTATAACGGGTCCGGACGAGTAACATATATATAAAATCGTGTTTCTTGTGAATAAATTATAGACACTTACATTTCTATGGTAGTCCCTTATATTATATTTTTATTTTTACTTACAATTTATTAGTAATGTTTCACAAATTCTTGTGTTTACATAATTTCAATTGTTAACTTATTTTATAAGAAAGAAATATATCCTAATTATATTTTTAAAAAAGCATTCAGTTTCCACATTAAACTGTGGGTCTAAGGTGGCCTGAAAACTTTATCCGTTGTCACTCTTCAAGCTAGTTGTTATTATTACTAAAGAGAAAATCATGCATGCTTTTCGGTCATACTACTGACTCGGTTCAAATGATGCATTAACATGCTTTTCGGTCATACTACTGACTCGTTTCAAATGATGCATTAACATGCTTTTCGGTCATACTACTGACTCGGGTCAAATGATGCATTAACATGCTTTTCGGTCATACTACTGACTCGGGTCAAATGATGCATTAACATGCTTTTCGGTCATACTACTGCCTCGGGTCAAATGAACCTGATATTTTAAATCCGTTTCAATAATCCTGTTGTGTTGAAATGTGGAAGAGTAAGCAACGACTCCCTGACGAGATGTATTTCGATCCACAGAACAGCTGTTCACATTATAGGACTTTTTATACTGTTTCCGGTTTCAGAATTTTTCTATCACCAATAGTTTTCGAGAAAATAATAATATTTCCATTTACTCAGAGTTTCCCCTTATAGACAATGCAGGTCCTGTACACAATTGTTTGAACACAATTGCTCGAAAACCATAGTTCGAAAAACAAAAAGTATTAAAAACATTAAAAGTTAAAAATCTTTATTCATACGTTATTCAAAGTTAAAAATCTTTATTAATAAAACAGGATAGAAGCATATGAAAGTCAAGGTAAACTATAGTTGCAAATTATAGTTAGGTTAGGTTAGGTTAGGTTAGGTCTCTTACATATAAAAACCCATTCACTAAGAGCATTGGCTTTCCTTTCTCACTAGAAAAAAACTCTGCCATATGATGACAGAAAAATTCTAGGTTACGTGAATGGAATTTGCTGGCAAAAGATACAGGCATATCCCGTTATTTGAACAAAACTCTCTCTCTCTCTCTCTCTCTCTCTATATATATATATATATATATATTATATATATATATAATTGTGGGCATATCTAAGAAATGGAGACGAGAGAGGTTTTGTTCAAGCTGTCTGGGAGAAAAGTACTTATGGTCAGAAAAAAATCGCCTCTGGCAATAGGTGAATCGAATGGACACAGAGTCTCCTTTTCCTCGTGTGCGTGTGTGTGTGTGTGTGTGTGAGTGTGTGCGTGTGCGTGTGTGTGTGTGTATAGATTTGAGAATACGATCATGTGTTTTGGTTAATTTCAATGTTCGAACAATCGTCCGTAATTCGATTATTATTTATTATAATTGTGGGTATAGTTAACCTGGAAAAAAGAAAGTAAATTTAAATTAGTACACTTAATTTTAAATAATATTTTGGGAAAACTGAGTAAATGGAAATATTATTTTCTTGAAAACTATGGGTGATAGAAAATTCTAGGTTACGTGAATGGAATTTGCTGGCAAAAGATACAAGCATATTCCGTTATTTGAACAAAACTCTCTCTCTCTCTCTCTCTCTCTCTCTCTCTCTCTCTCTCTCTCTCTCTCTCTCTCTCTCTATATATATATATATATATATATATAATATATATATATATATATAATTGTGGGCATATCTAAGAAATGGAGTCGAGAGAGGTTTTGTTCAGCTGTCTGGGAGAAAGGTATTATGGTCAGAAAAAAAATCGCCTCTGGCAATAGGTGAATCGAATGGACACAGAGTCTCCTTTTCCTCGTGTGCGTGTGTGTGTGTGTGTGTGTGTGTGTGGTGTGTGTGTGTGTATAGATTTGAGAATACGATCGTGTGTTTTGGTTAATTTCAATTGATTAATTTCTTTAGAATTCGTTTTTTTTTGCAATTTTCTTCGTTTCTTCTTTCGTTTTTTCGTGTTTTGGCTAATTTCAATTGATTAATTTCTTTAAATTTCGTTTTTTTCAATTTTCTTCGCAGGGGAATGAGGCTCTGTGTTTCATAAATTTTCGTTTCGTGACTTAAATATTTATAATAAAAATTAAGTGTGTAAAAATTATTTATTTAATAAACAGAGTTTGATTGGATTCATCTACCGTCATATATTGTGGTGCACTATTTAAATGGATGATTAATATATGGTTTTTGCTATTGGAACACATGGCGCTATCTGGCAACTGAATACATGGCGCTATCTGGCAACTCAGCCAGAATAGAGGTTTATAAAAGACCGAGAGACGACTGACGGAGTCATTGAAGCTCGGCTCCAGCCGAGCAAGGACCTCTGGTCCTTCTCTTTCTGTCCCTTTGGGAAAACCCCTTAGAGGCCTTAGGTTAGGTAAACGAAAATAACTTGGGGGAGAACTCCGTCTCCAAGTTGCATGCCTTGCAATCAAAGGCAACTACTCTCTCTCTCTCTCTCTCTCTCTCTCTCTCTCTCCTTCAGGTGTACCCTCCCCCCTTGGCTCAGCCAACTGGCTGATTAGGAGCCTATAAAACAACGCCTACTCGGCTGAAGTCTTAATATGCACTTGGCTCCTGCCAGGTGAACACCTCTCCTCTTTTCTCTCCTCTTTTCTCTCTTTTCTGGCCCTTTGGGGGGAATAGCTTTGGGGAGAACTCAACCTCCAAGTTGCATGCCCCTTGCAACCCCGGTTGGCAACAAAGGGCCCTTTGGGGTATTTTTTTTCTTTTTTTTGTTATTTTTTTTGCAACACCACCCCCACCCCCTTTGCAACACCCCCACCCCCTTTGCAACATTACGTAATCACTTGCAACATTCTTGCACTCTCCCCTTTTTCGGCTATACTACTTACCTGGGTGTTGATGGTGACTGAATCGTAGGTTTACACGTCTTGCCAATTGTTTGGGGGATTCCACATCGAGATGTTCTTGGTACATTATGTATGCCAGCCTGTTCAAAAACCTCTTTACTTGAGGACAATGGATGCTTTGCAATTTGCGCTTGATTACAGATATCTGCCGCCTTGTCACTTTTCTTATAGCTCCTTTATCACTTCGCTGCCTCAGTTTGGTACCCTCTGCTACAAACTTGTTTACAGTTCGATAAGCTCTGCCAAACTGCTTCGCAATTTCAATAGATTTTATATTTTCAGCGAGTAACTTGACTATTTTTCTTTTCTCAGTTAATGTTAAATCCTTCTTCTTACCCATTTTCACCATTTAGATTCGTAAATAGAATACTTGCTTAATAAGTCGGAACACAATATTTTACATATTTTTCAATAAAATGAGAATTAATTTAATTATCAAAATATTTTATCGAAGTGAATGTCATCAATGCTGCTATATATAGTGATTATTTGCTACAAATTTCATTGAAATCGGGGAAAAACTTTTGAAAACATTGGAGAAAATGCAATCTGCTTAATAAGTGCGAACGCAGTGTACATCCACAGGTCTGTTGAAATAAGGTGAGAAACACTCTTCAAATACACATTTTAACACATTTGAACAGTTGAACACATTTTAATTTGAATTTTCAATATAGAGGTTTTCAGATACTAACCAGGCCTTCAATGTTATTCCGATGTCCGCCATTGAAGGCCCGGTTAGGTCAACTGTATGCCCTTGACAATTGGTTATGTTAAGTCGTGTTATTTTCGTTAAAACTAACGAAAATAACACAACCTACAAGATCATTTGCCCGGTTAGGTCAACTGTATGCCCTTGACAATTGGTTAGGTTAAGTCGTGTTATTTTCGTTAAAATTAACGAAAATAACACAACTTAACCTAACAAATTGTCAAGGGCATACAGTTGACCTAACTGGGCAAATGATCTTGTACGAAATGACCCAAGGTGGAATTCCAGCCATTTCGCGTAATGGCTGAAGATTTTAGTCATTTCGCGAAATGACCAAGTGAAACAGCCATTTCGCGAAATGACTAAAAGTTTCAGCCATTACGCGAAATGGCTGGTTACACACTTTGACTGTAACACATATATGAGTATATAGTAGGAAGAGACTTTTTATATCAATCGACCAGGGAAGTACTCGGGGTGGGGGGGCTAATCTTTTTCCTTATCTCATCAATCCTGTATGCAGTCTAACATGCTGTTAAACACACATTTCTCCTTCTATTTCTCACTAAATATCATGCATCTTCCACACTTCATAATCTTTACAAAATGATTAAAAAAAGAGCATTGTTTTAAGAGTATCAGAGCCCTTGATTTTGACTCTCTTCTTCGAAGAGGATGAGGGCACGCAAATTTTGTAGGTGCTTACCTTTGGCCCCTCCATTCTACACCAAATTTTATATACGGGGCTCCAATAAACCTTAGCCCCCCCCCCCGCCCATGGCCTAAACCATTAGAGGTACAGTAAAACTAAACATACCTTACAAAAGAGAATTTAATCCTGCATTAAATGAGGAACAATTAAAACTTGGTGTTCCCGCCATTGGCTTCCAAGACAGCCTGAATTCGCTTTGGGTAGCTTGCCAAAAGTGACGTGAATAGATCTTGATCGTTACGCAAATTTGCTAAAACAGTTTCAATGTGTTGCGTCATTGTATCCTTCGAAAATCGATTTGCTGCAGGTTCTTGAAACAAGAGACATTCAACCTTGTCCTTTATAACTGATCCAATGTGTTCACAGACGTTCAGGTCAGGAGATTTTCCTGGCCATTCTTCATTTCCAAAGAAATCGATCTCATGGTTCCGCAACAACTGCAACTGTTGAGTGGCTAATGCCTTAAAGCAGTGGGCCTTATCGTGCAGAAGTGTGACCTGATCAACATCCATAACATTGTTTGGGTTTCTTAGAAAAGGAATGACATGCTGGGATAGAATAATATCACGAAAATACTGTCCATCCCAACTCTGACCATTTGGCTTCAGCACCCACATGAGCTTCTTTGCAGTGAACAAAACAAACACACCAACACAGTCTGGACTTTTTAATAATTCGCGATAATGTTCAGTGTCATCGATTTCATCTGGTGTTGTGGCCCACACTTGATCATTTTGGTAGTTAGGCCGACGTGTTACGTAAACAAAAAATTCATCGGAGACAGCTAAATGCATGAAATCATCCACATCCCAATCTTCAAGATAATGGGCAAACCACATTCTGTCATCGATGTTAAGTTGGGGTTTTGGCTTTGGGAAGTTCATGCCAAGGCTTTAAACCTTGCCTATGACGGTACAGTCGAATGATCTCACCACTAACGATCTTTCCTCTCAACACTTCGATCTCTCTAGAAAGTTTAGCACAGCTGTTTTTCCGTTTACGCGTACCGCTTTCAATGATGTCCTTTGTTTCCCGAGAGAGTGGCAAATTTGGGCGCCCAGATTTGGTTATCCATTTCACATTCATCCAAAGTTTTATTCCAATTTCTTTTGACGAAGTCCTCACTTCTTCGCAACTTTTTGGCAACCCATGAACGTGTTATAAAGGTGGCTCCAGTATCACGAGCTTCTCGAAATGTTATTGCTCGTATGCGATCTATCACACGTTGCTTCTCCGAATCACCAATTAATTGAGAAGCCATGATATTATCACTTTATCAGCTACAGTAATTTTAATACCTGCAATAAATAAAGAATTTTATATTTTTATAATCACTAAAAACTATTTCGATATAAGTAAACATGTAAGCTGCAAATGGGGGGGGGGGGGGCTAAGGTTTTTTGGAACCCCTTATATATACACACACGTGATTCACAGAAATTTCATCGCCGCAATTTCATCGCCAGAAATCTCATCGCCGGGAAATTACATCGTAAAGAATTTTAATCGCTAGGAATTTTGATCGCAAGGAAAATACATCGCCACACCATAGAAATATATATTATTTTAGTTAATGCATAATATTTTATTTGAAGGAAAAAAAGTAAATAGTATTTATTTTTATTTGCATTCGGTTATATTAATAAATAAAAAATAAGATATAAAAAGTAAATAGCAATTATTTTTATTTTTATTTATTTATATTAATAATATATAAAATTTTTTTACTTATTATTAATCATTACTATTAGTAAACGAATAAAAATAACGAATAATAGAAACATAAAAATAAGAAAAATTAATTAAATGCAGAACTGGTAAAATTTAGAAAACAAAATTGTGAGCAATACCTCGTAAATAATCGAGTACTTCGTGATTTTCATAATCATTTACGATGCGCTGGATTCTTGCTACATCTCTATATTTCTTCTTAGAAGGAGGAATTTCTGCACCGGCGACATATTGTTCTATTTTTCCTTCGTTTCTGCTTTGTTCGTCTTTTATGGTTTTTATGAATTTCCATATCATTGGATGAAAAGCCCCAATTAATTCGCTGAATGCTCGGTGCCATCCTTCGCATGAGTTATTTGTTTTAGGAGCACCTTGTAGGGCTGTATCAAAGCAGTTCGCGATGAAAATTCCCGGCGATGAAAATTCCCGGCGATGAAAATTCCCGGCGATGAAAATTCCCGGCGATGAAATTTGCGGACACGTACACACGTATATATTTGTTCTTTTGTATATATATTATATATATATATATATATATATATATGCTGCAAACCCACAAGAAAAGAAAACGATTCCAAGGCCTTTCGTGTATTCAAAGCTACACCTCGTCACTGACGAGGTGTAGCTTTGAATACATGAAAGGCCTTGGAATCGTTTTTCTTTTTCCTTGTGGGTTTGCAGCATTCATTCATTTCACGTGTTTTATTGTGAAATTCATCCCATATATATATATATATACACACACACACACAAGGCCTATCAGAAGGGGAGCTAGGAGGGCCATTTGGCCTGGGCCTCAAGCTTAAGGGGTGGGGGCCTCAAATTTGGAAACTTTCAGGTTTGAATATAATGTTTTGCAGTGAAAGTAATAATTGGGTTTAGCTATGGGCCTCAAAAACTGAAAGTGGCCCGACCTCTCGACCTCTGAGAGGGCCTGTATATATATATATATATATGACAGGTAAAGGTTTAGAATTAAGACTTATACATGAAAAACCGCGAAATCATTTAATATACGGTACTTCTCACTCACATTTGTAATAATTATCATAGCATTAATTGGGATAGTGTTAATATTGTAAATAAACTGAATATTGAAATGAGAGAAATATTAGAAAGTACTGTACTTTTATGTACTTTATAGATAGGTTTAATAATGAACCATCAATATATAAACTTAAAGGACTCATGCTAGAATTCCTTAATTCTCACATTCCTCACATTTCAAGTTTAAGTAGGCAACCCGTCTCATTTTCTCCGTTTCTTCTCTGTTCTCGTGTATCTTTCCTTCTCATTCCCTGACGAGGCGGAGCGATTGAAATTGCTTAGGATAATTATTGTATATCCTCGCAGATGTTTCTCATTGATTAAATTTTCGTGGTTAGGTGTGAATTTCTTTGCAATTATATACTATCAACGTTTTTCATATATATATATGTTAAGAAATTAAGCTAGGCAAATTACAGCTGGGCAAATTACAGCTGGGCAAATTACAGCCAGGCATATTACAGCCAGGCATATTACAGCCAGGCAAATTACAGCCAGGCAAATTACAGCCAGGCAAATTACAGCCAGGCAAAAAAATATATATATATATAAATAAAGTGGTGTAGTGGTTAGCATTCTGAGTCCTGGGTTTGATTCCCGGTGACGGCAAGCCGCGAGCAGCAAACCCAGTTGTTCATCCTTCCACACAATAAAAATTAGTTTGTAAATAAATGGGTACCCTGGGAAGCCTAGTGGTTAAGACGCTGGGCTGCTGATCGGGAGGTCGTGGGATCGAATCTGGTCGAAGACTTTGTAATTTCTGATCACCTGTGTTGGGTTAGGTCTAAGATGGAGCAATAAGTTTGAACCTTCGTCAGAATGAACAATTCGAGCGAAAGTAAAACCGAGGTTTATATATATATATACACAGTATATATGATATATGTTAACCCTCCGTCTATGGTTGGGTGGTTCGAGATTGACGAAGGTTCTAGTTAGGTGGCAGCAACGGATTTCTCACTCTGGGGTAGCTAGCTGGTACCGAGTATATACTGTATACTGTATATATAATAATGAGATTTGAGATCCATTTCAAAGTAAAAAAATAAATTGGTGTTAATATTTCCGCTTCATAATATACTTTATATTATCAATGTTCACAAAATGATTAATGACCGAGAAAAGTTTCAGGGAGAGAAAATATATTAAAAATAAAAACGTAGTGAGCAATGAATGCCTTTCCAGACATTATTATTATTATTATCATTATCACGAATGAAATTCTGGTAACTGTGACGTACTGCTCCATGCCTTTGTCTGATGTTCGGCTTCTGTTTGCCTTCGTTGTAAACATGCTTCAGTGCGTTATCAAATTTTGTAACTTTAACGAGTTGTGGAGGTCCATTTCTGAAGATACGAGCAGCTTAATGGAGATGTTTAAGAGAATTAATGAATTTTATTTCATAATTTTCGTATGGTGCACTTCATCTTTAGTACTTCTTTGTTTGTCAGTAAACCTGAACTGGTACTGATAGTTTATCTTATTTTCAATTTACTTTTATCTTCAGAAACAGATGCCCTTTGTCTTAGTTTTCCTCTCTGTTTTCGTCCTTGCTATAACATCTTTTCACGTATTTCCTTAACCCTTTCAGCCCTGAATTTTTTGTAGGGTTAAGTTATGAATGCGTGTATTTGAAACGTTAACAATTGGCATCTTCAGTGTTTAAAGGGTTAACTATACAAATATCCTTATCGTACGTTTTTACTTGTTCTAATTTCGACTTTGTTTTCTCCCTAGTTTTAGTGTAGTCCTTTTAGTCTCTTTTTATTATTCTTAATTTGGTTCTCGTCTCAAACCTCACTTTTGGGTCGCATCTATTTTGGGATTTAATAAAAGTATTTTCCTCGTTTGTTCTCAGGAAACAATTTGCATGATAAAATTGCATGAAAAAGAGGTAATTAAGTTTTCTCTACTCACTATTTTTACAAATACGGAGTATACATTATATATATATATACAGAGAGAGAGAGAGAGAGAGAAAAAAAAACCATGCCATAAGCCACAATAAAAGAAGCGTTTTTGTAGCAAAAGTGAATTTTATTATGGCGCATAACATACTTTGATGATGAAGAAAATGGAAAAGGAGTAATTTTGTTTTTTCACTGTTTTGATGATGACCAAGACACGTCTTCACATTCGGGAAATGAGTTTTTATATCATGTTGAAGATTTTGCCAAAATCCAGCTAAAATTTTCTTCAGAGCCGCACAAATGTGGGAGGAGGTCACCGTGCTTGGAGATGACGATGAAGATACTCCAAAATGTGCTTAATCAAGTTCGTGGCACGGTTTCCACTTTTCCTTTTTCTTATATATAATTTATTTCTAAGAATGGGTACATAGTTT
Organism: Bathynomus jamesi; assembly: GCA_023014485.1. Classification (NCBI taxonomy): domain Eukaryota; kingdom Metazoa; phylum Arthropoda; class Malacostraca; order Isopoda; family Cirolanidae; genus Bathynomus; species Bathynomus jamesi. Next base: position 459,689 of record JAJOZX010001274.1, on the reverse strand, counting down.
GCAAAATACTTGGTTACTTTCCGCAGCATCAGAAATAGTAATCCATACCATTACATTAAAATCACCGTGTTGAACTGTGGTTTGCCAACAAAATTTCTGAAAAGTTTATCAGCCATTCGCTATACTTACGTGTGCCGTCTCCATTCGAAATGAAATTATCAAAGTGAGTTTCTTTCATGAAGAAGCACAACGAATCTCCAACATGCTATACGTCCGTGTATCATGTTTTTGGTTTACATTGGCGATTTTTGCGAAACACACATCCATCGTAGCCATTTTTATACAAATAAAGTTGATCTGTTCACTGTAAAAAATATTATTTGCAGCGCCTACGAGCCTTCTACGCGGACAAAACTTCAGATGGGAAGTAAAGGTTCTTTGTGTTCGTTCTGTCGCCACTGATGACCACCTTGATCGATGGTTAGATTGCCTCCCGAAAATTGGCAATAATGTTATAAACTTTCCCATTTATTTGAGCAAGATTTGGAATCCTGCGATTCAGTAATGTTTTTGGATGCTCATTATATATATCTCTCTCTCTCTCTCTCTCTCTCTCTCTCTCTCTCTCTCTCTCTCTCTCTCTCTCTCTCTCTCTCTCTCTCTCTCTCTCTCTCTCTCATATATATATACACACACACTTTCTGTACAAATTGTAATGGGGGATAGGCAACACCACGACAAACCCTTTTCGTCTATAAGTGTATGTCCGCTGACGTCACCATTCGGCGCGAGAGGGCGCCGCTGCAATTGGCTAAAAGGTGAAGTGGGCTAGACTCGCGCTTGCCGCGGGCATTCTTAAATCGGACGTAGTACGCGTAACATGGAGCGCTTCACGACTGCTGAGATGGCTGACATGCATATGGTGTATGGGGCTGCCAATGGAAACGGAAGAGCTGCTGTGAGGTTGTACCGACAGCGCTTCCCAAACAGACGTGTGCCAAACCACCAAACGTTTGCGCATTTGCATCGGCGACTGCGAGAAACTGGAACATTCCATGCAAACATGCATGACACTGGTCGGGAGAGAAACGTGCGCACTCCTGACATGGAAGAAGAAATCCTACGGCGATTTGAGGACAATCCAAGCGCAAGCTCCGGCAACGTTTCTTCAAGAAATATCCGATAAACCCGCCCGTCGAGTCGGGCAGGCAGCAGGTACGGCCCACTCAACTTGCCATGGACGATACCCACCCAAACATTGACGGCGAACCGTTCTTGATGAGCATGCACTCGTGTAGCATGTGGATTTGCGTGCCCCCACACGTGAGAATTGTGCATGTTAAACACACCCTCACGTGTGAAACAGGCCTCATCTGAGAACAGCACATAAGCCTGAAAATTAGGCTGCACCGCTGTCTGCTGCAGAAACCAGCGTGCGAATTCCACATGAAGAGGGTAACCCGAGGTTGTAATGCCTGGACTCTCTGACGATGAAACGGATGTAACTGCTGCTCGTGCAACACTCTCCAGACCAGGTCGTGGTTCACACCGAGGATACGTGCAACACCTCGCGTGCTTGCGCTTGGATTGTCCTCAAATCGCCGTAGGATTTCTTCTTCCATGTCAGGAGTGCGCACGTTTCTCTCCCGACCAGTGTCATGCATGTTTGCATGGAATGTTCCAGTTTCTCGCAGTCGCCGATGCAAATGCGCAAACGTTTGGTGGTTTGGCACACGTCTGTTTGGGAAGCGCTGTCGGTACAACCTCACAGCAGCTCTTCCGTTTCCATTGGCAGCCCCATACACCATATGCATGTCAGCCATCTCAGCAGTCGTGAAGCGCTCCATGTTACGCGTACTACGTCCGATTTAAGAATACCCGCGGCAAGCGCGAGTCTAGCCCACTTCACCTTTTAGCCAATTGCAGCGGCGCCCTCTCGCGCCGAATGGTGACGTCAGCGGACATACACTTATAGACGAAAAGGGTTTGTCTTGGTGTTGCCTATCCCCCATTACAATTTGTACAGAAAGTTTTCAAACACCCTGTATATATATATATATACACAAATTATTGTATTAAATATTGAAGAAAAAGATTAAATATTCGTATTTGTGGCAAAGAAAAGGTCCTTGTGAAAAATTGGCATACGACGAAACATCGCTGAACCCGTTCTCTTAGGACAAAATACCGTCACCATAGTTTATGTATAAGAAAGCTCTGACACTACAAATGGGTGGTGAGAACCACGCGCTTGTATACGACGCGAGTTGATTTCAAACTGCTCCAAAGATCTATTGATATAAAATATTAAAATTTATTAAAAGTACTGTTGGCATTAGACGGATTATCTTTCTTCACAAAATGTTGATTCTTTACAGTTTAGGTCATAAATGTGTATAAATAACACTGCCCAACACCAATTTTGCTGATTTAATTCTAACACCTGTTTTTAGGTAACTTTGGTGTGCTGATTTCAAAAATCACCTTAGTTTTTGCCTATCACGTCAGGTTTTCGAGCAATCAAATACAGATATTTTGGAGATATCGCATTTTGGCAGGGTTATGCCAAATTTTTTTTCTTTTCAAAAAATAAGTTTTTACATACTCAGAATCAGCATGGAAACGTAAACAATTGTGCAGGGAGTGAACTTTAATATACAATGGTAATATTGACACATAAAGTGATTAAAAGTGTTTAAATAAGCAAAAAATGAATCCATATTAAAGCAAGCACGGGACCAGTTTTCTTAACATTGTCTTTTTCTTGTTTTCTTACTTTTCAGTGCTGATAAATTTTCTCTTATAGGACTTCCTAGAATGAGAGATGTCAAGACAATCTCTTTTCAGGCTCCAGCAGTAGTCAGCCATCATATGGGTATCCCATCTTCCTTGGTATCGTTCTTCCATCACTTTGATATCTTGGTGGAACCTTTCACCTTGCTCTTCACTAACATCACCAAGATTTTCTGGAAATTTATCCAGATGACTGTTGAGATAGTGAACTTTAATGCTCATGTTGCAACCCAACTGCTGAAAGTTTACAAGTAACGTCACTAGCGGAACCGGCTGCTCTCACTCCGCCAATGGGAAATCTCTCAGATCATGACGTCAAGCTCACACCTGGGGAAATCACAGATACCCAAGATTTTAATATGTTGTGCATGACCTTTAGATTTAATGCACAGATTTGCGTATTCCACAGATAAAATTTTAACAGCAAAACAGCTGTTAACAGGTCTCAAAAATCATCAATTTTGATAAGCGCCCTTCATGGATCACCCAAAATAGGCATATTGCATTGCACGAAAACCTGATGTGATGGACAAAATCTAAGATGATTTTTGAAATCAGCACATCAATATTATCCAGAAACAGGTCTTAGAATTAAATCAGCAGCAAATAATTTTTTTTTTGTTGGGCAGTGTAATTAATTTACTATTTAGTTCAGTGAATTTTAATATTTAACAGATCTGAAACATGTAAAATAGTGTAGAAATTTGTGAATGAATAAAGTAGCGAATGTAATGAACGAGGGACCGTATATTATTTTATTTATTTTATAGTCTTCCCTGTATAAAGTCGACTTGCATTAATTCAAGTTGTAATCTTATACAAGTCGACTTTATTTTGTAATATATATATATATATATATATATATATATATATATATATATATATATATGTGTGTGTGTGTGTGTGGTGCACGCGCGCGCGCGCGTGTGTCTGTATATGCAAACAGAGTTGCATCATCATATAACTTCCTGTCTCTTTCATTGACAGTTCCTCCCGGCCCTCCGCTGATTCTGAACAACAAAGATCAGGAAATGAAAGGAAAAATTGGCCCCCTGAATGAGGGGGCCAAAGTTAATATGGTCTGCAAAAGTGTGGGAGGAACGCCAACCCCTGAATTGACATGGTGGAGGGATGGGCACCGACTGAACAAGGTAACATATATATATATTATATACACATAGGGTGGGCCAATAAAATGTTACCACTTTCCTGTCACCGTTCATAGGCATATCAAGTATTAACTTTATTGACCTACTCTGTACATATGTTACAATCAATATTTAAAATCAGGCAATGTGTCAAATTGTGATGCACACAAAACCCATCCTAACCTAACCTAATGAATTTTTAGGTAACATATTGGGAAATACCAGTGGGCATGCATATGCAGCATTACCGGAAAGGTTACCTTTGGTTAGCTTCCGCCCGAATTGTTCATTCTGACGAAGGTCAAGCTTTTCACTCCACCTTAGACCTACAGTTTAACGTGGAATCCGAACCACGCCCCATCAGCAGCCCAGCGTCTTAACCACTAGGCCACCTAGGGTACCCATTTATCTACCAACCACTTTCTTTATTGTGCGGAAGGATGAACAGCTGGGTTTTGCTGCGCGCCGGCTGCCGTCGGGTCTCGAACCCGGGGCCGATGGATTCGTAGTCAGTGACGCTAACCACTACACCACCGAGGCGCATTAGGTTAGGTTTCGTATGTATCACAATTTGGCACATTGCCTAAAATTTAAGTTAATTTACAAATTGCCTGATTTTAGAGATTGCCTAAAATTTCGGTCAATTTACAAATTGCCTGATTTAGACTGCCTAAAGTTTCAGTCAATTTACAAATTGCCTGATTTTAGACATTGCCTAAAATTTCAGTCAGTTTACAAATTGCCTGATTTTAGACATTGCCTAAAATTTCAGTCAATTTACAAATTGCGTGATTTTAGACTGCCTAAAATTTCAGTCAATTTACAAATTGCCTGATTTTAGACATTGCCTAAAATTTCAGTCAATTTACAAATTGCCTGATTTTAGACATTGCCTAAAATTTCAGTCAATTTACAAATTGCCTGATTTTAGAGATTGCCTGTCACATATTTAAATAATAAATTGGTGAACGTGTCGATTGTCTGGACTACAATTATTTTCATAAAAATTTACTTAAAAATAAACTTAAGTGATTCGTGAATTGAATCAAAGACAATACCTTCGCCCGAAATTAAGTTGTTTGAGGGAGCCATTTCTCTGCTTTGTTTTTAAACGAATTTATTATGTCGATGCAAACGACGACACTCGACGACACAATAATTTCTATTCATCGTTGCTGAAAAAAAATCCTTAGTCTTGTTCATACTTTTAATGCGAGTCCTTTCCTTCGTGTTATATCTCAGTTGCCTGTTTTCAAAGGTCTTTCAATAACAGAGTATTAAAAAAATTTGAGTGGCGGGCCACATTGGCAGCTCCAACAATTTGTGCGGGCCAAACTGTAAAATCTGACTTTAGTGAATTTTCGCACGTTTACCCAAATTTATGAAAAAATAAGGAAATATCAAGTGTCGAAACTGACTTTTCATATATTCGGCAATCGTCTTTAATTAACGTTAGGTTAGATTAGATTAGATTAATTTAGTTTAAGTTTCTTTAAGTGAGGTTAAAAAACGCAACCTAAACGTGTCAGTCAATAACTGTGTCGATAATGTTTCTTGTCAGAAGCTTGAATACGAGTATAATTTCAATTGTACCATGCGAGTTTACCGCGTCAACATGTTGCATCATCGATTTTGTTGATCAGCTAAATTAAGCGACACTTGGCCTGAGCAGTAGTTGAATGGATGACCACTGTCTTCATTCGAATGAATTAACGCGTGATTTGGATTGCCCTAAAATTGAAAAGTAATTTTTGAATGGAAATAATAATAATTCTAATGACCAGGGTTTTATATATATATATATATGTCAACGTAAAGAACGACGCTTGTATAGGAGATATTCCGCGCAAGATGAGAGAGAGAGAACGAAACAAATGAAAAAATGAGGTAACCACCCGGGAATCGAACCCGGGATCTTCCGATTGCCGGTCAGATATGATAACCATTACACCATGGGCCTCACTCATTCAAATGTCGTAATTCTTCTACATACGCGCAGAAACCAATGCCCCAAGGGGGCACCTCCCGCATGCCGTAACATTATATACATTTAACTGCAAACACGCAGTATAATTAACATAAAGAACGACGCTTGTATAGGAGATATTCCGCGCAAGATGAGAGAGAGAGAACGAAATGTATATAATGTATATAATGTTACGGCATGCGGGAGGTGCCCCCTTGGGGCATTGGTTTCTGCGCGTATGTAGAAGAATTACGACATTTGAATGAGTGAGGCCCATGGTGTAATGGTTATCATATCTGACCGGTAATCGGAAGATCCCGGGTTCGATTCCCGGGTGGTTACCTCATTTTTTCATTGTTTCGTTTCTCTCTCTCATCTTGCGCGGAATATCTCCTATACAAGCGTCGTTCTTTACGTTAATTATACTGCGTGTTTGCAGTTAAATGTATATATATATATATATATATATATATATATTATATATATATATATATATATATATATATTATGTATGTATGTATGGCGCTCATACGTATTTACAAAGAATTATTTCAGTTATATTAGTCCTTATCTTTTGTACCATGCAGAGGAGAGTTACGAAAAGTTTACCATTCGTTTGGAAAAATTTAACAAATAAAAAATGAGTTTAATTCTAACATAATATAAAACATCAAAGAATTTGAGGAAAAACAATTAAATGCAAAGGTTTTCTTACATTTACTTACAAAATTATTTAATACTTTCTGTGTCCACCGTCTGCTTGAATGACTTCAATAATTCGTTCTGGGTACGAGGTTTCGACATCTCTCAGTAGAAATTTTAGCCCATTCTTCTAAAGAAAATTGTCGTAGTTCACTCAGATTCGAATGGTTTCTCTTGCGGACAGCTTTTCTCAAATCAAACCATAAATTCTCGATTAAATTGAGATCTGGGCTTTGACTGGGCCACTTGGAAAGCTTGAAATTCTTTTGTTGAAGCCATTTTATGGTGCTCTTACTTTTATGTTCTAGATTATTATCTTGTTGTACACCCGATTGTGAGCCATTCGCAACTCCTGAACTGGAATTGAAGGCAATACATTTTCTTCTAAAATTTCCTGATATTTCTCCGAATTCAAGATTCCATTGATGGCAACAAACTTTCATGCACCAGAAACACTAAAGTATCCCCAAAGAAGCAAACTACTACTATCATGTTTAACCGTAGGAAGGATGTTTTTCCCTCGAATGCAGTATTTGATTTTCCCAAAATTACCGTTGCTCGTTGATCCCGAATAATTCAGTTTTGGTCTCGTCTCTCCACAGAACTTTCTTCCAGAATGTAAATCCATCATTTTGATGATCCTTGAGGTATTTTAAACGAGTTACTTTGTGCGCTTTTCGTAGCAGAGGTTTCCTTCGTGTATCTCTTCCATGCAGACCATTCTTTCTCAATATACGATGTACAGTAGAGGGATGGACAGTAGGGTGGATCGATTTTACATTTTTTTCGATTTCCATATTCTAATAGAGACAAAACTTGCGCATGCATGAGAAAATAGCCTCTGCAAAATCTTAGCTTAATAGGTAATCATCTTCTGCCCCCGGCAGAGCGATGAAAATCATATTTTAGTAGTCAAAAACGTATTTTTCTTATAATTTTTAAAATATAAAATTTTGCGTGTGTGTTATTTCATGCCTAAGCAACGATATAAATGCTATGGGAAATATATAAATGCATTATTTAAGACAAAGAGCCTATCTGAAAATATGTATAAAATATACATATTTTCAGATCGGCTCTTTGTCTTAAATAATGCATTTATATATTTCCCATAGCATTTATATCGTTGCTTAGGCATGAAATAACATACACGCAAAATTTTATATTTTAAAAATTATAAGAAAAATACGTTTTTGACTACTAAAATATGATTTTCATCGCTCTGCCGGGGGCAGAAGATGATTACCTATTATGCTAAGATTTTGCAGAGGCTATTTTCTCATGCATGCGCAAGTTTTTGTCTCTATTAGAATATGGAAATCGAAAAAAATGTAAAATCGATCCACCCTAATGGACAGCGACCTTAGACAGTCTTAATGTTTGACAAATATCACCCGCAGTCGCCTGTGGATTCGCAGCAGCCATTCTTTCAATCGGTTTAGCTGTACGCTCTGAAATCTTGCGAGGTCGTCCACATCCTGGTAGAGGTTTGATTCTTCCAAAGCCTTTCCATTTCTTTATAATTGCAGCAACCGTCCTAAATGGAATTCGAAGTTCTTCTCCTATCCTTCTATAACTCTTTCCAGACTCGTGAGCAACAATAACAGATCTCTTAATTAAGAACTGTAGACAGCTCTTTACCACGATGACCCATTGCTTACTAATGGCTTGTACGGTCATTCTTATACCATGAAGACTCGCAGAGAAAATTCTATTATTCAAAATTGCCAACAGTCTTTAATCAATAAACGGCCAACTTCTCATGAAAATTTTAAACTCTTCAAGCCTAAGGTAGAAACACAAAGTATTAAATAAATTTTTAAATCAATGTACGAACACCTTTAAAATTTAACTTTTTATTTTATTATTCTTTGATGTTTTGTATTATATGGTGGAGTTGAACTAAATTTTGGCACTTGTTAAATTTTCCAAACAAACGGTAAACTTTTCATAACTATTCTACGCATGATAGATGATGATACATAACTGAAATATTTCTTTGTACGAATACTTATGAATGCCACTGTGCGTGTATATATATATATATATATATATCGTAAAGAACGACGCTTGTATAGGAGATATTCCGCGCAAGACGAGAGAGAGAGAACGGAACAAATGAAAAAATGAGGTAACCACCTGGGAATCGAACCCGGGATCTTCCGATTGCCGGTCAGACGCGATACCATTACACCATGGACCTCACTCTTCCAAATGCCGTAATTCTTCTACATACTCGCAGAAACCAATGCCCCAAGGGGGCACCTCCCGCATGCCGTAACATTATATACATTCAACTGCAAAGAACACGCAGTATAAATAAGGTAAAGAACGACGCTTGTATAGGAGATATTCCGCGCAAGACGAGAGAGAGAGAACGGAACAAATGAAAAAATGAGATAACCACCTGGGAATCGAACCCGGGATCTTCCGATTGCCGGTCAGACGCGATACCATTACACCATGGACCTCACTCTTCCAAATGCCGTAATTCTTCTACATACTCGCAGAAACCAATGCCCCAAGGGGTACCTCCCGCATGCCCCTTGGGGCATTGGTTTCTGCGAGTATGTAGAAGAATTACGGCATTTGGAAGAGTGAGGTCCATGGTGTAATGGTATCGCGTCTGACCGGCAATCGGAAGATCCCGGGTTCGATTCCCAGGTGGTTACCTCATTTTTTCATTTGTTCCGTTCTCTCTCTCTCGTCTTGCGCGGAATATCTCCTATACAAGCGTCGTTCTTTACCTTATTTATACTGCGTGTTCTTTGCAGTTGAATGTATATATATATATATATATATACCCCTTACCATTAGAATTGAATTATTACACTGGAATGCATATGAAATTGTTTTGTCTGCTGTGAGGGTTTTTTCAACTCATATTATGTAATTCGACCATGCTGAATTCGAAAATGACATTGGCTTTCCTCAATCAGGTCAGGTTTTTTCTCTATTGGCCATTTATTATAAGTCTACTTTTATCCCCAAATTTATTGATTTTTTTTAGCTTAAACACTGTAGATACGAGTAATATTATAAGAACACTCGTGAAAAATGAAAACATTGTGTGAATAAATACTTTTATTCATACAATGAATATGGAAAAAAGTTTGAGGAAGGAATGAAGTTTTTTTGGCTTTCCGTCTTTTTTCTTCGGGCACGTCTCGCTTCAAACACCAGCAATAGTCCGCCAGCATATTGATATCCCAGTTTCCTTGGTACCTCTCTTCCATTATTTTGATATCTTGGTGAAATCGTTCACCCTGTTCCTCACTATAATCCCAGCAATTTTCAGGAAAATAGTCCAAGTGGGACCACAAAAAGTGCATTTTTATGGACATGCGCGACCCATGAACTTTGAAAGCTTCCATCAAGTTTTCGACAACGGACTCGTATTCTGGACTTCTACGCTTGCCAAGAAAATCAGTGACAACTGATTTGAATGCCTGCCAGGCATTTTTCTCAGTTGGAGTCATTGCGTTTTCGAACTGAGTATCCTTGATCAAAGTTCGAATTTGAGGACCATCAAAAACCCCAGCATTTAGTTTAGCATCAGATATATGAGGAAATTTACTCTCGAGATATCGGAATGCTGAACCCTCCTTATTCATTGATTTGATGAAATTTTTCATCAAGCCCAGCTTAATATGAAGTGGGGGGAGCAAAATTTTTGTTGGTGGTACAAGGGGCACTGAAACGACATTATGCGACCCAGGTTCAAAATTCTCTCTGGATGCCCATTCACGCTGTGCATAGTGCTTCTTATCCGCTCGGCTATCCCATTTGCAGAGGAAACATGGGTATTTCGTGTATCCCCCTTGCATTCCCAATACAAATGCCACAATCTGAAAAAAATGAAAATATTTAAAGAATTTAGAGAATTTGTTCTATCAGATAAAAAAATCTATGCATTGGACTGTATCACTTCTGTCGGGAAGTTAAGTGTTCTTATACGCTCTCAAATAACCTTTGGAAAAACAACATAGTCAATAGCAATAGTTTACTTATGATATTAGTATTACCTTCAAATCTCCACAGATCCTCCAGTTATGTTGGTCGTATACGAGAGCATCCAGTAAAATGTTCATGTTATCGTAGCTCTCAGTAAGTTGTACGGAATGTGCTACAGGGACTGATGCAACCCTATTTCCAATGTTGAGAAGTACTGCTTTCAAACTTCGTTTAGACGAGTCTATAAATAGCCTCCATTCTGATGCGTTATATGGCAGGCCCAAGGATTCGATTAGCCCCTCAACATTGCAGCAGTACACTATGGAAGAGGTATTTTCGTGCACTGCAAAAAACTTGCGGAATTCTTCCTCTCGTTTCCTATACCAGGAGAATGTTGTTCCCGGAGCCAGCAAGTTGTCCTCTCGAAGTCGTGAGCCCAAGATCTCGGCAGCTAATTTGGAAAGTCCTAAATCCCTGGTAAGATCATTAAGTTTGGCCTGGTTGAGAGGCCTCGGCTCATTTGAAGCGGTATTTTGAGGTATATACGACTGGGACTGGTCATTGGCATTGGTCATTGATTCATCATCAGAATCATCGAAGTCCAGGGTTTGAGGTGGGTCGGGTATTGGAATTCCAGGACCATGGGGTACAGGTCTCATAGCAGAAGGAATGTCAGGGTATACAACAATGTGTTTATTCTTCTTGTTAACTCCTGAAAATAGAAACACAGAAACATGGATATAAAACTTGCATATGAAATAGAAGAAGCATTCAGACAGTGGCGGCTCGTGAGGGAAGGCTGCGGTCTGTAAGACATGAAATAGGTCGCTGGAGTCTGTATATTTTCTTTCTTTTTCATTCATATTGTCCCTTCGGGGACAATATGAATGAAAAAGAAAGAAAATATACAATCATTGTATATGTAAATGTAACTTGTATAACAATATGTATGTGTAAATGTATTTGCTATAACAATATGTATATGTAAATGTATGATTACCATTATGGTGAATATTATGCTATATATGGTGAATATTATGTCAAGTTTCATACGAGGATTTCAAAATATTTAAGAAAAATAAATTTATAAGCCCACCTTGGAGGTTTGTCATGCAGAAATAGTAATCTGTCACGTGATCCTTTCCTTCTCTCCAAATCATGGGAATTCCAAAAGGCAAAGATTTCGCTCTGCCTTTGCTCCATCTTCTCAAATTTTCAATGCACGTCTTGCAGCACATATGAGGGGCGAAATTTTTGTCCTGGTCCCCTAGCTTAATTCCAAAGTATGCTCTATACATTGTCTTCACAAATTTAGTGATTTGGGACTGGTTATTTGGCATGGTAACCGTCCCACATATGTAGCAGAATCTATTGGGATCATTTTTACACGCTCTATTCATTATGAAATATTTTATCTATATGCCTGAAAAGTAAAAAAAGATATTATACAAGTGAAACAAGTGATGATAGATGTTACCTTTCCAATTCCGCTTTGACAAAATCACGAAAAATTCTATTTTACTTATGAGGCCATAGCCGGATAACCTGAGCTGATTGAGAAAAACGGATTGCAGATTCGAAATCAGCAGGAAACACTCTATAAGAATCACTTACAAAACCCTTGACAGCAAAATTGATGCATACCAGTGTTATTATTACTATTTAAAAGCTGGTTCTTGGAGAGAAAAAAATATATATACACTGTATATTAAAGCATTTTCGGATTTCCTTTATTACATATTCGAGGATGTGATTAAAAGAAATTAATGGCGTCAAAGTGAATAAATGGATGGCTGGATTGTGTTGATAAGAAAGACGTTTGATCTTTGGGTTGAAACGTGTTGAATCATATTAGAGTGGAAAGGGTAATTACCCTCTTCTGGACCACTGGATCGAATATGTACCGTTTCCCATACACGCACTCATAACTTAACCCTACAAAAACTTCGGTCGTTAAGAGGTTAATAGAAAGACTTCAATTCGAGTGTGAGGAGAGTGCCAAAGAAGAGCAGAACCCACATGTGGTCCGTAAATGAAACAAACGTTTCGTGAAAAGTGACCTTATTTGTAAACATCATAAGGAAAAATTCATTGGAAAAACTGTAGGTAGGATAAGGGTAAGACGCCCCAAGAAGACACACGAAAGATCAGCAGCAGCTGCAACGGCTATATGTACACGAAGGGAAGGTTTTGAAAATATAGGTTTTGTTAATAATAATACGAGGGAAAATGTGAAAATTTTTTTGCAAAGTAATTGTGGGAAAGATGAAGAGAATTACGTTTCGAATTTGATGGATTCTACAATTGTATTCCAAGAAACTTAGAATAAAATCTGTAAAGCGGAAAAAGAAAATTCATCATAGAAATCAGACGAAAGCCGTAGTTTTCTGAATGCACAAAAATGAAAGTGAGAAATATGAACAAGAATTGTAGCATGGAGTGAAAGAAATTTTCAATAGAATGAAAATAGAATTAAAACTACCCACTTATTTTTTATATATTTCGAAATAAAAGTACAAATTAATTCCACTTTTGCAGCGTTCCAAGTTTTGATCAACAAATTAACAAAGGGATTAGGTGTTAAATCCTTTAATAAAGAATTAATAAGAAAAAGCTTAAAACTCCGTTTTCAAAATAACATTTCATGATTGCCCAAAAACATAACTTAAGATTTTGAAAAATAGTTTTCCTGAATATGTCCTCCATTTTCCTATCATCAGTTACGGGTGTATTTTATTTTTATTTATTTATTTATTTATATGGCGAATTTATATTATTTCTTAAATTATTTTTTCACTTACTTTCTATTCCAGCAAATATTGTGGGTCGGGCTGTGACCAACCCTTCAGCACAATCATTCATTTGTGGGATACGATGAAAGAGAGTTACTTTTTCCTCTTATTCTTCCCTACTAACTCCCGCACACGGTTGGTCAATGTCTTTGGGAGGAATTTATGAAGGAGATATATGAATGCTGTTAGTTGAGCAATTCGGGGATTTAGTGATGCTTTTAAAACAATATTAAAAATTATTTGAGCCCTTGAATGCTGAGAAAGTTTCCAATTTTTTTTCTTAGTTTTTCTAGTCTGGGCTAACGACATCTGACCTAGTCGACTTGACATAAATTCGATTAGTGGGTTAGATTAAGTTAGGTTAAGTTAGTTTTTTAGAGTGTCGATGTTATGTCTTGGCGACCAAATGAGTATAGATACCTGGTGTCCTCTTTCACTAGAGGATGATTTCACTAGAAATGATGCAAAATCTTTAGAACAGATTTTTTATAGTATTTTTCCCTCAAATTATTCGCTACGGCTTCCCACTCATTCGTAAGCAACAGTGTTGAGCTTTCGTGCATTTTTTATTTACAACTTCTGCTTGCGCTTTAACTTTCTTTATGCTGAACCTTTAGAAGAGATAAACACTGAACTGAATTTCTCATTAAACATTTCACTCACTCCTTAACGATCATTCGTGTATTCAGAATTTTTTACCTTTAACTTTTCAATGCCTATTAGAAAATCTAGAAATTGAAACGCCATTGTTTCCCAAAGCGGTACGATGAATAGACTGATTAATGCAGCATCACTCGTATATAGCAGGTTCATTGCATATATTTTATAGTATTGTAGTTTATAGTATTGTTTATAGTGTTGCATAGAGTTTATTGTTTATTGCAAAAGACCCTAAAACGCGTAAACGGGAGGCAAATAAAGTAAATAAAAAACTAGAATATAAACGGATTTATTGAAAGGAAGACGAACGGGAAAAGGACATTCCTTCTTAAATCTTTTGATAAAAGCATTAAATGTTACAATATGGGAAATATAGTTCATGCCATTTAAGCCCCTCGAAATAGGGAATTGAAGTGCATATTAACTTTGGGGACCATTGACCGATTGCACTTCACACAAGAGAGAGAGAAAAAAAAAATAGTGCCACAAGAAACCAAACGCAGAACATGAGACCCATTATTCTTGGTAAAATTGTAAACAACAATTATACCAAGAATAATGGGTCTCATGTTCTGCGTTTGGTTTCTTGTGGCACTATTTTCTCTCTCTCTCTCTCTCTCTCTCTCTCTCTCTCTCTCCGCAGGGGGTATAAAGGTTATGCACATTCCTTCTGGGTGTTGTAAACTTTATTCTTGGGGTGTGACAGCCCTCCGGTCCCAGTCGTGGGATTCTAGAGAAATTGGCTGCCAGTTCCTTTAGGTTCTCTTTCTCTTTCGGGAGGGCGAGTGAAGTCTGTTGTACACTCCTGTCCCGTGGGTTACTAGGACCCCATCCCACCCCTACTCTGTCCTTTTAGCTTAGGTTAAGAATGCTCTTCTCTGACTGCAAACTTTTAGTATAAGTCTTTTTCTCTTCTTTTACTATTAAGACCCTACTGCTACCTCATGCGTGGGAAGAGAGGCTTTGGAACCTCTATAAATAACACCACTTAACGCTCGTAGGTCGTGAGAGACTGGGATGGAGGGGTCCCAGGCGTAGGGGCGCGATGAATGGAGTGTGGCTAGTGCCCCGTTAAGCCCATTCCTTACGCGTAATGGCCTGACCAGCCCCCTGCGACCGTTCTTTGGTGACCAATTGATGGTGCTTGGCTGTACTGCTCTTAGATGAGAGAGCTTTACTGCCCAGCTGGCTGCCAGGCCAGCGTAAACTCTCGGGCGTAGCCTCTGGGTCTGGTGGGATATCCCTTGAACACTGGATTCTAAGAGTCTGGCCGCTTGTGAGTGAATAGTAAGACTTAGTAAGGGTCTGCATCTCGCTGTCGCTCATGGCGGGAAATCCGTGACGCCTGCGTCGCGAGTGTTTGTCAGTTGGTAACTGCGACACGTTTGGGACTGTCCGGCTCTGGGGAGACCCTTCGTCGGTGCGCAGCAGCGAGAGGTGTAGTCTTCTGGATGGGATGAACGTCACTTGTAAATAGGCGGATGCGTCTACGCGCGGGAAGAATTCACCCCCCCCCTCCTTTTTTATATACTGGTCAGAACGTTTTTGATAGTTTTCATTGCTAGAACGCTTTATCTTATTCAGTGTATTCAGAGTTCGAAAAAAAAGAAAAATAAGTTACAATGACTGGACCGCAGAAACTGAAGGCTGAATGTGCGAGGTGCGGAGTAAACCAGTGGGTGACGAACTTCAAAGAAACCTGCTTCGAGAAGATCAACCACTCCAGCATGTGCCGCTTTTGCCAACTCATGCAGTTTTACGAGAAGCTAGAGGAGAGGGTCCGGCGGCTCGAATCGTCCAGATCGGCTGTTGGACACTGACGCGGCTGCGCCCTCCACCCCGGAGCTCATTGATAGGATAGCTTCTCTGGAAAGGCGGTCCAGCGATGGACTGGACAGAGCTCGGGACCGCGGAGAAAGGGTAGAGGTGCAACCGGAGACCAGGGTACAAAATCAGTGTGAGGAATCGCCAGCGACCCATGTGGAATGCACGGAACCGCGGCGCAAGGTTGAGGGCAGGGAGGGCACAAAGAAGGGGCCGATAGAGAAGGGTGGGAAGGGGCCGATAAAGAAAAAGGGTGGGAAGGGCCTACTGATGGCCCAAAGAAACCGAAGGATGTGGCTGCCGGTCGGGGTGGGTCGGGTGGTGTAAGCGCGTCTATGGGTGGCGACGGGTATCGAAAGTTCTCGGGCAAGAAGGCTGAAGCCGAAGCCTGAGACCCCGGTTGCCCCTGTCAGGACCTCCAACCATTTTAGTCTCCTGTGCTCGAAGGAGGAAGACACCGTTTTGATTGGGGACTCGCAGATCAGGGGGCAGGAGAAGTACTTTGCTTCTGCAAACCGGGACAGGAGGAAAGTAAGGTGCTCACCTGGGCGGGTAACGGCGCACTTAAGGAAGGAGGTAGAGAAGCTGTGCGTGGCTAGTCGGAGGACTGCGATCGTTGTCCATAATGGTGGCAACGACCTGTTCCTCAAAGGCGGTAGGGTAGGTTTTACAGAAGGAGTCATCACCGAGATCATGTCTCTTGCGGATGATCTAAAACTGAAGACAGACAGGGGAATGTTGATGGGTATTTTACCGCGGATGATTGCCAGTGACCACGCTCTCAGTAAGGTCATTGGTATCAACGAAAGGGTGTAAGACTTGTGCGTCCCACTGGGCGTGAGGTTTATTGACCTGTTCGAGGCAATTTCGGGTAGGTGGGACCTTTACCAGAGGGATGGTGTCCACCTCAATGACAAAGGTAAAGGTGTGCTAGGCGCGCTGCTTGACCGGCACCGATACAGAATGGTGAGGTCAAGCCCGGGGAGAGATGACGGGCCGCCACCGGGGAAATGATGTTGAGCCGGTGGCGGACGTACCTTCAACTGAAGGGTGCGTCCAGGTACAGGTGGGTGACCCTCATTCCCCGTTGGAGGGGGCTCAGGCTCCTGCGGAAGTTGCCCCCTCGTTGGTGAGTGGCTCTTCAACTCCGACAGCCCTGGCTGTTCGGGAAACGGGTCGTGCTAGGGGCGGTCAGAATAGGGAAGGCTCCCTCCGTGCAATGCTTTTTAATGCTAGGTCGATTCGGAATAAGTTTTGCGAGCTACGAGCGCTCTTAGCATCGGAATACCAGGATATCGTTGCTATCACCGAATCCTGGATTCATAATGATCGTAGGGACTACGTTGGGGAGTTCGAAATTCCCGGGTATAGAATGTTTCGCAAAGACCGCACCCGTGGGGAGGGGGTAGGGGTACTAATATACGTGAGGGACACGTTGAGTCTGGTTGACTGCCAGTTCCGATCGGAACGGGAGCTGCTTGGCGTCGATCTGAATGTGGGAGGGACCAACTATAGGTTAATCTTGGTGTACAGACCTCCGCATCTTCTCCTCGAGGAGGATACAGCCCTGTACACCGAACTCCGTAGCCTGCTAGGGGACAGGGTGTGTGTAGTTTTAGGAGACTTCAACTGTCGTGGCATAAAGTGGGAAGACAGGACTGCTGATGCTGAAGGGAGGAGGCTAGTTGACTTTGCTGATGAGAACTTCCTCACTCAGTGGGTTAATGGGCGTTCTAGACTTAGTATTCACGACCGAAGATAACCTCGTCACTGGCCTCACCGTTGACGAATTGTTGGGCGGAAGTGATCACGGTCTAATTAGGTTTTCTGTGTGCGTCCCTCGGGTGAAGCGTAGTGACTCGAGGCAGTAAGCTCGATCTACGGCGGGCGGACTTTGTTGGCCTCCGGGATAGCGTAGGTGAGATGGGGTTAGAGGTCTGTGGTGATGTTGAGGAAGTATGGAATGCATTCCTGGACGAGTTTATGATGCTGCGGTCTGCTGCCATACCCTCTAAACGGGTCACCCCTGCTTCAACGCAGCCTAAGTGGTTCAGTCGTGACATCGCTCGAAATAGGAAAGCTGCGTATAGGAGGGCGAAGGCCAATCGTTTCCACGAGAACACTGAGGCGTATGTCCGCCTGTGTAGGGAAGTCAAGGCGAAGGTTAGGCGAGCGAAACGTAACGAAGAACTACGGGTGGCAAGCCTCTGCAAGGGGAACCCTAAGGAGCGGTCCGTTAAAGGACCGAAGCGGCGTTCTGCGAACCTCCGACGCGGACATCGCTAATATGCTTAATGAGTACTTTGCGGGAGTGTTCACCAGGGAGGACACCCGCGTCATCCCCGAGCCAGGCGTCAGGCACGAAGGTGCTGGCCTGGATAGTGTTCGGTGTACCGCGACAGTCGTTGCCGAAAGAATAGACAATCTGAGCGCGTTTAAGGCTCCTGGGCCAGACCAGTTCCTCCCCAGAGTGTTGCGGGAGGTACGCGACCAGATGGCTCCCCACCTGGCTACAGTCTTCAACAAATCGTTGGAGACGGGCCAGGTGCCTGGTGACTGGAGGGAAGCCAACGTGACCCCTATCTTTAAGAAAGCGGATCACGAAAGTCCAGGAAACTATCGTCCATCAGTCTCACTTCAGTTGTAGGTAAATTATTAGAGGGGATAATAGCGGATAGGATCGTTGACCATTTGGATTCCTACAAGCTGCTTAGGGACTCCCAACATGGTTTAGACGGCATAGGTCGTGTCTCACTAACTTGCTCGAGTTTTTCCACTTCATGGTGAGTGAGTATGATAAGAGTAGGCGATTGATATAATTCATCTCGACTTTGAGAAAGCCTTTGATAAGGTACCTCACCTGCGGCTTATGGCCAAAGTGCGCGCGCTGGGTATCGGTGGGGAAGTAGGTAGGTGGATTGAAAACTGACTGAAGAATAGGCGGCAGAGGGTTGTAATTAAAGGGGTTAGTTCGGGTTGGGCCTCGGTCACTAGTGGGGTTCCTCAGGGTTCCGTTTTGGGGGCCACTGTTGTTTATCATTTACATAAATGATATCGACGGTGGCATTGTCAGTCGGATCGCCAAATTCGCTGATGACACCAAGCTTGGGGCCAAAGTTGGAACCCTCAGGAAAGATATTGAGAGGCTGGAGCGAGTGCAGGAGAAGGCCACAAAGTTAATCCCTTCCGTTACGCATATGCGCAACAATCGACGCTTACGCGCCCTGAACTTGTTTTTGCTGGTAACTCGGAGCTGCGCGGTCAACTCATCGAGGTTTTCAAGCTCTTACGCGGTTCAACGATGTCGATTTTAGAAGCATGTTTAGTTTAAATGATAACCCAACTCGCAACAATGGTTGGAAGTTGGATTTGAAACGGTTTACGACTAGTGTGTATGTGGGAATTACTTTACCTATAAGATTTGTGACACGTGGAACAGGTTACCTTCAGAAATTGTGAACAGTTCCTCTGTGGATCATTTCAAGAAAAGGTTAGACCAAATCTTGCACACTATTTGAGGGTGTAGAAAATTTTCCCTGGCACCTGTTGCCATTGGTACCTCCTCGGTATTGGCCGCAAAGCCTTTTGAGTACTTCTTTTTCTTGTTACTTCTTGTATCCTCCTCCCTCTCTCTCTCTCTCTCTCTCTCTCTCGTGAAATGCAACCGGTCACTGGCCCCAAAGTTAATATGCACTTCAATGGCATGAACTATATTTCCATATTGTAACATTTAATGATTTTATGAAGAGATTTAAGAAGGACGTTTCCCGTTCGTCTTCCTTTCAATAAATCCGTTTATATTCTAGTTTTTTATTTACTTTATTTGCTGCCCGTTTACGCGTTTTAGCGTCTTTTTTCTCTGTCAGAACAGACATTGACGCTTTTTCAGTTTTGATTTTTATCCCATCCTTTGTAGTATTCATTTTGTTATATACCGCTTCTATTTCCTTTCTATAACTAAGGATTACCGAAGGTCATTCTTCTTTTGTTTTGTTCAACTTTACAATTCGTTAATTTCGGTGTTTCGTTTAGGATTTATTTACAATAAAAATATTTTGTAAATATTTTACTGTAAAAGAGAGAACAAAAGCGAACATAGAATATTCTCGAAATGGTGTCGAAATGTTTTTATTCCATTTTTGATATTGATAATTTGTGATGGTAGTTTTTGCATATGTAGGTTAGGCATAGTTGGATTAGGTTGGGTTAGTTAGGTCAGGTCAGATTATGCTAGGTTAGATAAAGTTAGGTTAAATTAAGTAGTCAAACTAGATTAAATTTTTTAATTTTATGTATGTATATATCAAGAGAGAGAAAATGCCAATCTTCCTTTAACTTTGATTGCAATCGTCGAAATGGTTCATGAAGATTTCAGGGTTAAAAATTAATGAAGAATCCAGCAAGAAGGAAGTCCTGAGTCCCTCAGAAATTAATATGATACTTATAACACAGATAATTATATCATCTGTAGCTTATAGCAATGTTTAGACAACAAAATAAAAGGTGGAACTGTTCACTAATGATTTCTTATACTTACGTAGGTTCTCACTCTATAAATCTATTTTTCTCTGGAAATAACGCGAGTGTTCAGTTAGAAACGATGAGCGCGGTATCCTCTGTAATTTTAATGTTTCCAATAATAATAAGTGAAGTGTAACAGGTGCTGGAGACTTAAAAGATTTTAATAACAAATCTCAACGAAGGTTATTCACACTACAATAATTGTTAAAAGTTACTTACTGTACAATGAATTGAGACCAACTTCACAATTTGCTATATAGTTTTAAGCCTATATTAAAGAACATTCCGTTCTCCTTACTTAAAATGTCAGTCTCAAAATCCAAAAGGGATCCCTCCAAAACGAAAGGGGTGCCATGACCTTCGCAAATGGGGATTGATTATTACGCCATTATGTCAGTACCCAAAATATCCTACCGTTGGTAGAGATATATTTTCGTAATAATTTCCTCCTTCAACGGGTAAAATGTACAGTACTTCACTTATAATTTATATACATATAAAGTTTGCCATTCCTACCTTCTAAAGCAGTGATGCACAAACCCTGGCCCGCGGGCCAAATGTGTCCCCCGCGGGTCTTTTCAGTGGCCCCACGGGTCTTTTCAATTCAATGAAAAAGTTAGAATATAAAAGTGACCCAATTTATGACTTAGATGGAAAGTAAGTAGGCTAATACATTTAGTTATTTTCTTCGCTTGGCCCTCACATCAAAAAAGTTTGTGCACCACTGTTCTAAAGTATCTCTTCTTAGCTTCAATGTTGCAGACAAACCGGATGCAACAACATATAAAATTTAAGGTTATTTTCTAAGTTTTTGCCGTAATATAAAAGATGACGAAGCAACTTCACCGTTACAAACTTAATTGGATTATTTTCATTATTAATTTATACACTAAAAATGCACAATTGCATATATATATATATATTAGGCCGTTTCGAAAAATCGAAATTATGATGGCTCAACGCACACATACTAAAAAGGTAATATGTCATGAATAAAGACTTCATGCAAAATATTAAGACAAGAGCTTATTGTTATCCCACCCCTCAATGCATATCTATTTTTACCCCTCATGAGAAAATTTCATTTTTCTGGCAATATATTTATTTATTTTGTGATGTCCTCTTAAATTTGGTATATAAAATTCATAAATAAAATTGGAAGATAAGTAGGTCATTTTCAGGAATGGTCCAGTAACCCCCCTATATTCTTTAGAGAGAATTCTAGAAAATTCTTCCTTCAGGATAACTATTCTAGAATTTCCATTTTTTCCCTTATGGATTATGTGATGTTTATTTGCTTTTCATCTATAATTACTGATATTTTCACAAGTTTACTGTTCTAGAAAGGTTACTTCATGTACTTTACAACTTTCTTACAGTAATCAAGTCATAATATAATTTAGTGTGATTAATGATGATATTATATTATTATTAAGACTAACAGGTGGTAAAACTTTTTCCCTCAGAATTATGGCAAAAACCAGAAACAAGTGTGAAGTCTGGTTGGTCGGACAAGTGCTGGAAGAGGGTTTTCTGAGAAGCAGCTTCCAACTAACAGTGATGTCCTTAAACGTCTTTTTTATCACATTAAGGTGGGAAAGCAAAATGTCTCTGTAGCTTGCGCAACTGTAGCCAACGAAGTTATTGCTATGTGGGAAAAAGCCTCCTTAATTACATCCCACAAGCCTTATATTGTCTCAAAGCTTAAAAGGCTTTACAATAAGCATGAGGGCTGGTCAAGAACCGAACTCGACGAACTCCTACCCAAGAGAAGAATGAAGCAGAATTTGTCACCAGCTTAAAAAAGCTTTTCGATGTAGCTCATTCAGAAGTGGAAACAGAAATAAAATTGCAGGAGGATAAAGATTTTCTTAAGGATCAAAGGAACGATCGGAAATGATTATGGGTCCAGAAGACAAGGAGTTTTCAAAAAGGCAAAAGCACGACAGATAAGCATGGAAAGAATGGAAAAACTTCGCAGGAAATCAAAGGAAGAAATGAGGCAATTGACAAAGGTTGTGGATCTCAACCAATGTGAAAATTCCGGTTCAGGAGGAAGTAAAGAATCATCTGGTGATGAATTGTTCTACAGAGCACTCTCATCATCATCTTCAAAAAAGGGAAGCTTGAACCAGGTGTAATTGTTAGGGATAAAAAGTTCTTGGCTGCTCTGGACCGCACTGGAACATCTGCAAGAGCTGCTATGCACATTGTGGCACCTGCCCTTTCAGCTGCTGGAGTGGAAATTGAAGTGATCACACTTTCATCATCCTCTATCTACAGGCTCGGCGATCAACACGGATGCTTCTTCCATCCATGCATGGGGTAAGATTGATGTAATGCCCATTGTTGTGACTGGTGCAGGCGAATTAGAAAAATTACTGTCTATTTCCAAAGCTTATTTCTGGAACGGGAGAAGAAATGGGGAGAGCAGTTTAGATGTCTTGAAGCAATGGCCACAAGTAAATGAGTGGGTAGCAGGCCTTTGTTTTGATACTACTGCAAGCAATACAGGTTTCCATGCTGGGGCTTGTACCATCATCCAAAAGGCCCTTCAGAGATCACTCCTTTTTCTGGCATGCCGCCACATATCCACGAGCTTCTTATCACTGCAGTTTTTGACATGTTTTTCTCTTCTTCGGGTCCACAATTCCTTATTCAATCGATTCAGAGATTGTTGGGATAACATTGATCAGCAGAATTACAAGCCCTATGAACCCAATGATCTCACCTCAGAATCTTTAGATCATTGGATCTTGAAGCACAGAAACAAGCTTATTTGTTTCATCAACTCCAAACTTCAAGAGGGCCACACTCGAGGTGACTACAGGGAATACTTAGAACTGCACTTATCTTCCTTGGTTGTCCAATGCATAAAAAAATAAAGGCTCTGATAGCAGATTCCACTACCCAGGAGCTTACAGCAGAGCTAGATGGATGGGAAAGGGCATCTATTCCTTAAAAATTTACTTATTTAGGAACCAATTCCTTCTCACCCCTCGTGAAAAACAAGCTCTGATACGAATAACGCCTTTTCAGTGACAGTTTATCTCAAGCTTGGTATACATCTCCAGTTGGAATGATGCTCCAGCAAATGATTTGGCCCTCCTCAAGATGCTACATATCTACAAGATCCAGGTTGATAAGGAAGTGGGTGCTACAGCCCTCAAAAAACTTCAGAACCATGGTTAGTACTTGAGTGAGGATCTTGTAGGATTTGGCTTTTCTCAAACCTCGTGACTGAATGATAAGGTTCTAATGCTCCACAACCTTCACCACGCGCCTCCTCGAAAAGTGAGGGCAAGAAAGGTGGACCCCCGAATATTGCAAAACCCCAATGACTTAAAGATTACCAGTTTTGTCACAACTCAAACACAAGACTTCTTCAAGTGTTTGAAAATAGAAATTCTCAAGAAACTTGAAGACATTGAGGAGCACCGTAATCGGGTCATGGCAGTCAAAGTAATCAACGACTGTGCTGAACGAGGAGTCAAACTGGCTACAGAGTTTAATGAGAAGCTCACAAAGAGTGAGGAAGAGAGACAACTGGCCTTTCAAATCATTGAAAATCAGAGAAAGGAGGTCCCTCAGCCACTGAAATCCCTATATTCTTAATCAATATATGTCTTTAGAATTTAAGTCGCTTTGTTTCAAAACATATTTTCGTTCAGTCTTATATTTGCTCTAATTATCCATTAATGTAAAAGAAGTGCCATCTGAGGGTGCCTTTTTATCATTCAAATAAAATGATATTTTGTCTATTTGTTTTTCTTCCTTTATATAAAAACATAAAAGTGTGTGCGTTTATCAAAAATCAATTTGAAAAATTACCATATAATCGTGAAACGGTCTAATATATATATATATATATATATATATATATATATATATATCGGGTATGGCAAAAAAAATTAGGCCACTATTTTAAATGCATATTTTGTCGAACGGATTTAAATCCTGGCTGTTTGCCGGCCACATTGCAGGTTCTGTGAAATCAGGGGCTGTTTTTCTCGGGTAATCAACTGTGGCTCTAGTGCGATGACAAAGTGCACCATCTTGCTGGAAAACGAAGTTATCACCGCATATTTGTCTAATATCTTGAAAATATGGAACAGAAACATGATTACAGTAATATTCCGAATTCATTTGTATTCGTGGTTCGACAAAAACTATCTTTGTCTTACCGAGTTTAGAAAATGCTGCACCGACCATTACACCAGGAGAAAATCTCCGTGTTTCTCTTAACAACCTTTGTTGTTGTTGTATTACGTTTCCTTGTGACAGCGGCATATACACGGACATTCTGTTTATTAAATGTAAATATTTTCTCATCACTAAACCATATCGTACGAACTGTTTCAGTTAAAGCTTGTACTGAAACTCGTTTGTATGCCTTCAAGTTTAGGTCAAATTTTGCTATTCGCCGAATACTTCTGTCAGATATTCCTCTTTCCATGGTTATTTCATTTGGCGTTTAAAGCGTCCCAGGTTTCTAGTCCATGGCTTATTTGGAAACTCTCTAAGAAATTTTCGTGCTCCCCAACCTTTTTCCAACTAACAATATTCTATTGATAATTTGTCTTCACGCGAATACTTCAGCATTATTTCGCAGGTTAAATCAGAAATATGGCCTAACCCATGGTTTAGCAGCTACCGAAATTTGGGACTAGCCTATTCTTGGCCTAGAGCCTCGATTTCGCGCTTTTTTGAGCGTTAGTACGTCTGTTTTGTTTACAAAAAAACATCCTTATAATTGTTTAAAATATACATTTAAAATAATGGCCTAGTTTTTTTTTGTCATACCCGGTATATATAGTCGTAGCCAAAAGCTTTATGCACCCCATCAAATTTTCTTTTTATACTTTCTGCTCAATAGCAGTCTCTTTTTAATGTTTTTCTTCATCGCAATTCTTCCATCTAATTCCCCCAATAGACTAGCCTCCTTCTGACGGTGGTTTTACTAATGGGGATTGACCTGTTTGAATTCACCTCATGCATGATCTAAGCAGCGCATTTAGTTCTATTCCTTAAGAATGTTAGACATATTTATTTGTCTTCTACTTTCCTGGTTACTCTCTTCCTTCCCTGCCAGAGACGGAGGTATGGCTGCCTGTATCATGATACTTCTTCATGGCTCGTTGCACAGCTCCCTTTGAAACGTTAGAAGAAATTTGCCTTTGAGACCGACCCTGCTTTTGCAAAAAGGACTATTTGACCGCGAATGGTTTCACTTAAATCTTTCCACATAGTTCTTTCATCCAGTAATATAAAATATTGAATAATCTAAATAATTTCTCAATATACCTGCAAAAAGAACGTAAGAGGCACTATTACTTGTCAAACCGAAGAACGAAGAAAGGAATTTTTAAATTATGACAATTATCACTAGTTACCGGTTTATTTAAATTAGGACAGTACTAATAACAGGGGAAAGCGAACACGAATTCATAATTTAACGCTTGGTCGTGGAGGAAACCTTAAGTTAAATAAATTTTAAATCACAATTTACATTTTTTTTAGCTCCAAACTGAACTTCTCTTTAAGGATCCCGAACAAAACTGAAGGTACTTTTTAAAATCTTAAAGACGTGCATTTGATTGGCTGCCTCCTTAACAGCAGTAATGGTTAGGATGTTTGGTTCCATTTTAAAATAATTATTTATGAAATTTTTATATTAACATTTAGATAATTTTGTTCCTTTCAAACTAATTCGTAACAATCATTATAAATCGTAAAATTCTATTTTAATATAATCATTAATAATCACTAGAAATTTCATATTCTAAATCGGTGGGCTCCCAACCTTTTATAGGCCGACGCCCCCTTATATCCATCAGTATTTGCTGGTGCCCCCTCATAAAGATAATGAGGATAAGGGATTTATTAATAGAAGGTAACAATTTTACAGTTTCCTAGTGCCCCCCTAAGATTCTCAAACGCCCCCTTGGGGGCGGTGGCACCTACGTTGGGAACCACTTTTCTAAATGAACACACGACAGCTGACACACGTTCTGGCGTTCTACTGATTGGCTTTGACATTTGTTCTCGAGGACAATTATCGTGGTGTCTATTTGCTTTTTTCAACCCTCTGTATGCTGTAACAGCAGTGCTGAAAATTAAAACACGTTTAAACGTATTTTGTTCCCTTCAAAGCTACTTATGTTTCACCAGCGTCCGCGGCTCAGTGGGTAGTATCGTTTCCTCATAAGCGAAGTGAAAACACCGAAGTCAGGGTTCGAATCGCTATGATGCTGGTAATAATAATATTGGAGTTGGAGTAATAGGTCACATTAATTAGACTGAGTTTTGTGCCAGTTTCTGGACCTCCTCATTATTATTATTATTATTATTATTATTATTATTATTATTACATGTTTTGTCTGTGATTTAATTCTTACCAATTTTAGGAATTTGAAATGTAGATGTAATGTTGCATTATGACGTACTGTACAGTACATATGATTAAAGGTAAGTGAAATACAGAATATACAATTCAAAAATTCTTTTATGAAGCATGGAGTATATTTCAGGAAACCCTTAAAAAATATCGACTTAAATTATAAATTCAACAACAGAACATCGAACATTTCCAAACTAAAGTTATGGGAATTCCGAATGAGCTCAGATATACATAAATTCAGACTCAAATTTGGAACTACTGTAAAGTTCAGTGTATACTCGTATATCTATCACATTATACTTAATCTGTTCGACTGTATTGAACTTTGATATAACGCTAAGAAGAGTTTATTATATAAGATTACTATATACAAGGTGGTCAAAAAGTCCCTATTTTGCTTAAGTAATAGTATTTTAGGATAAAAATGTAGTAACATAATTAGATGTATATTTATTTATCAAGCTTCGATCTAAGATTCCATGTGAGCACTATCAGTGTCTCTGCAAATCTCAAATCTGTCCACTGCATTGTGAACATATTCTCAAGCATCTCAGGGGGTTATTTTAGCGACTGCCGCGACAATGTGGGTTCGCAGATCCTGCAGGTCTGTAACGCTTGTTTTGTAAACCTCAGACTTTATAAAGCATCACGCAAAGAAGTCTAATGGTGTTAAATCCGGAGATCGTGCTGCCCAGGGTCTGTTTCCACCACGTCCAATCCAGCGATTTGAGTAGCACGATCTCCGGATTTAACACCATTAGACTTCTTTCCCTAAGGCTTTATAAAGTCTGAGGTTTACAAAACAAGCGTTACAGACCTGCAGGATCTGCGAACCCGCATTGTCGCGGCAGTCGCTAAAATAACCCTAGAGATGCTTGAGAATGTGTTCCGCAATACAGTGGACAAATTTGAGATTTGCAGAGACACTGATAGTGCTCACGTCGAAGCTTAGACCTAAGCTTCATAAATAAATATACATCTAATTACGTTACTACGTTTTTACCCTAAAATACTATTATCTCAGCAAAATAGATAGGGACTTTTGGTCCACCCTGTATAAACCTAACTAAAACTTTAATTATAATTAAATCAATTACATTCAGAGTAATAATAAGAATGAACCCAATGAACATTAAACAATTCGTCTGATATTACACTGACGGCTGAGTGAACTGTGATTTAAATATGTGTTCAAATAGAATAATATTCACCCTCTGGGTATGGAAACAAAACGTTAAGGTCGTACATTAATGGTAGACTTCTTTCCTTTCCTTTCATTTATCCTACATTACGTGTTTCTATGAAAAATAATTGTAATTTAAATTAATTACTTTTAAATGTAATTGTAATTGCAATCAATTGCATTTGCTAACTGCAGTAACTGTAATTATAATTGAGCACATGCAAAGCAATTGTAATTGAGCATATGAAAAGCAATTGTAATTGAGCATATGTAAATTAATTGTAATTGTAACCAATTATATTTTAACTGTAATTGCCCCAAACCTGTATATAATGTATGCCATGATCAATCATGCTTTAAATTTCGTTATGTAAACTGTAAGTTAATTTAATCAGACCAGAGTGCATGTGCAAGCAGAGCAGATTCTCAAAAATCTTTTCGAAGATACGTTCATTTACAGTAAAGCAACAATGCAGATCCTCGTTTATGAAGAAATTCATATCATGTAATAAATATCCAGAAATATTCTTGATACATCTTTTAAGCGCCTTCATTATTCTTGTCTTATACTACACAAAAATTACAAACAAATGTATACAATTACATTTAATTGCAGACAATAAGAATTGAAACGTGTTTATACTGTATTTACTTTATTTTAATTAGAATTTCAATTTTATAATATGCTATACCAGGGGTTCTCAAACTGGGGTACACTTACCCTTAGGGGTACGTATTAAGGTTTCCTGGGAAGGAATGGACAAAATTTACGCTATATATATATTTATTTCGACATAATTCAAGTGAATATTCTAAAAAAATTTGAAAACGTTTATTCCGCTCATTGAGAAACTAGTTTCCACACATCAGGCACATCCCTCACACTGAAATTCAAGAATTATAGCCACCCTAATTTTATTAACATATGTAGTTTGTTGTTTATTCATTTAATAAAGCATTTATTATTGATATTTCTGTATCTTGTGTGAATTCTTATTAATGGGGGTACTAGCTGATTGTCTGATGAATCAGAGAGTACGAAGTGACAAAAAGTTTTAGCATTATGCAAGTTATACGACTTTATACAGGAACTATTTATCCGCAAAACTTGATACAGTTTTTGTCATATTAAAAATGCTTCCCATGAGTTACGCAATTAAGAGGAATTAAAAACAACAAACAGTGGAAAAGATTCTTACTTTTCTTACGACAAAAGTTACCGAAAGAAAACCCGGTATTAGTGTCTTCGAGAAACTGATGGAATGAGAAAGAGAACATAACTAAGAAATGAAGACTAGTCTGACTTTCGTTGAAGCTGAAAAAGTTAAGCAGATGTTGCACATTGTCACAAAAAAGTCATGTAAAAAATATGTAAATAATGTGCAATTTATATGTAAAAATTATATATATATATATGTGTGTGTGTGTGTGTGTGTAGAAAGGAGGAAGTAGGGTGGGTGTCTCCCTTTATAAGAAAGAGAGAGCCGAAATCAATGTCTCAGAGTCTGACGATGCCATTATATATATATATATATATATGGGAATGAACTCAGAATGGTCCCCTGAGTTTTTTATGATACACACAGACCGTGCATGGAACAAGGAATCTCTTCTGGGATAATTAAATCCACTATAGTCCGAATAAGTAATGGTAAACGACAAATACCATAGTTTTTCTTTTTCATGATGCTAGCCCGAAGCGGGCAACGGGTCACTAGCAAAGAGGTCCCATAAATATAGCTTCCCTCACCAGCTATCTGCAAAGCAGACAGGATCCAGCTTTGGGACATGGATCTAGGGTTTAAAGCAGCCTAGCCCTGCTAATTATCCCAGAAGAGTTCCTTGTTCCATGCACGCTCTGTGTGTATCATAAAAAACTCAGGGGACATTCTGAGTTCATTCCCATCTTGAAACGGACATGTTATGTCCCTTGAAAAGTGGACGCTCAATTCTGCCAGTTGAGGTTTAAGTTTTGGTTTTTGGCTAAAATATAATAGTTACCCCTTTTTCTTTGATGTATTCAATCTGACGTGAAGACAGCGAGTCTTTTGCTTATATTGAGGTTCTAAATGTAGCAGGGCTAGGCTGCTTTAAACCCTAGATCCATGTCCCAAAGCTGGATCCTGTCTGCTTTGCAGATAGTTGGTGAGGGAAGCTATATTTATGGGACCTCTTTGCGAGTGACCCGTGCCCGCGTCGGGCTAGCATCACGAAAAAGAAAAACTATGGTATTTGTCATTTACCATTACTTATTCGGACTATAGTGGATTTAATTATCCCAGAAGAGTTCCTTGTTCCATGCACGGTCTGTATATAAGCAAACAACCACAGGGAAAAAGAAAAACGAAATCCGAGTGCTTTCGTGATATATTCACATCTTCAGGGAAAAGAAAGAATATATATATATATATATATATATATATATATATATATATATATATATACACACACACACACACTGCGTTCCAAATTATTAAGCAGATTACATTTTCTCAAATGTTTTCGAAAGTTTTCCCCGATTTCAATGAAATTTGTAGCAAATAATCACTATATATAGCAGCATTGATGGTATTCATTTCGATAAAATATTTTGATTATTAAAATAATTCTCTCATTTTATTGAAAAATATGTAAAATATTGTGTTCCGAATTATTAAGCAAGTATTCTATTTACAGATCTAAATGGTGAAAATGGGTAAGAAGAAGGATTTAACACTAACTGAGAAAAGAAAAATAGTCAAGTTACTCGCTGAAAATATAAAATCTATTGAAATTGCGAAGCAGTTTGGCAGAGCTTATCGAACTGTAAACAAGTTTGTAGTGGAGGGTACCAAACTGAGGCAGCGAAGTGATAAAGGAGCTATAAGAAAAGTGACAAGGCGCAGATATCTGTAATCAAGCGCAAATTGCAAAGCATCCATTGTCCTCAAGTAAAGAGGTTTTTGAGCAGGCTGGCATAGATAATGTACCAAGAACATCTCGATGTGGAATCCTCCAAACAATTGGCAAGACGTGTAAACCTACGATTCAGTCACTTTTAACACCCAGGTACAAGAAGCAGCGTGTTGAATGGGCGCGTCAGTACGTGAAAACAGATTTTAATACTGTATTGTTAACCGATGAATGAAGAGCAACCCTTGAGGAATCTGATGGTTGGTCAAGAAGATGGACTGCTAAGGGTCAATCTCTACCATAGAATGAGGTTTTCTTTTAGAAAGTTTGCGTAAGACTGGGCATTCATTTTTACACCATCAGGCACTCTGTATGGGACAGCTACTTCATTGTCTATCAATCCTGCCCAAAACATGACACTACCTCCACCTTGTTGGCGTCTTAATCTCGATGGTAGAAATTGGCTCTTAGCAATCCATCTTCTTGACCAAACATCAAGTCCCTCAAGGGTTGCTTTTCATTCATCGGTGAACAATACAGTATTAAAATCTGTTTTTACGTACTGACGCGCCCATTCAACACGCTGCTTCTTGTACTTGGGTGTTAATGGTGACTGAATCGTAGGTTTACACGTCTTGCCAATTGTTTGGAGGATTCCACATCGAGATGTTCTTGGTACATTATGTATGCCAGCCTGCTCAGAAACCTCTTCACTTGAGGACAATGGATGCTTTGCAATTTGCGCTTGATTACAGATATCTGCCGCCTTGTCACTTTTCTTATAGCTCCTTTATCACTTCGCTGCCTCAGTTTGGTACCCTCCGCTACAAACTTCTTTAAGTTCGATAAGCTCTGCCAAACTGCTTCGCAATTTCAAAAGATTTTATATTTTCAGCGAGTAACTTGACTATTTTTCTTTTCTCAGTTAGTGTTAAATCCTTCTTCTTACCCATTTTCACCATTTAGATCTGTAAATAGAATACTTGCTTAATAATTCGGAACACAATATTTTACATATTTTTCAATAAAATGAGATAATTATTTTAATTATCAAAATATTTTATCGAAATGAATACCATCAATACCATCAATTATATACATTTAAACTGCAAACACGCAGTATAATTAACGTAAAGAACGACGCTTTGTATAGGAGAATATTCCGCGCAAGATGAGGAGGAGAGAACGAAACAAATGAAAAAATGAGGTAACCATCCGGGAATCGAACCCGGGATCTTCCGATTGCCGGTCAGATATGATAACCATTACACCACGGGCCTCACTCAATCAAATGCCGTAATTCCTCTACATACGCGCAGAAACCATGCCTCATTTTTTTCATTTGTTTCGTTCTCTCCTTCTCATCTTGCGCGGAATATTCTCCTGTACAAAGCGTCGTTCTTTACGTTAATTATACTGCGTGTTTGCAGTTTAAATGTATATAATGTACGGCATGCGGGAGGTGCCCCCCTTGGGGCATTGGTTTCTGCGCGTATGTAGAGGAATTACGGCATTTGATTAAGTGAGGCCGTGTGTGTATGGTTATCATATCTGACCGGCAATCGGAAGATCCCGGGTTCGATTCCCGGTGGTTACCTCTTTTTTCATTTGTTTCGCTCTCTCCTTCTCATCTTGCGCGGGATATTCTCCTATACAAAGCGTCGTTCTTTACGTATATATATATATATATATATATAATATATATATAAATTTGTAAAAGAGAGTGTAGTGTGTAAAATGCATGTATGTGTAGTGAAAAATAGAGGAAGAAGTATGTCTGAGAAACGGGAGTTACAGCACTCCCTGTTTCCTGCTTAACGTCACCCTCGAGTACTTCCCTGGTCGATTGGTGTATACAATCTCCTCCATTTTATATATATATATATTATATATATATATATATATATGTGTGTGTGTGTGTGTGTGTGTGCATGTGCGCGCGCGTGTGTGTCTGTGAACAAAACCCATTTATTTTTCTGCAATGAAAAGGCACTAGAAAATTGAGTTATAAATGAGATGTTCATAAAAGAATGAAATTAAGGATGATAAACTGAAAAATTTCTAAAAGAATAATGATCATAACGATCATAATGATCATAATGATAATAAGGATGACAAACTTTATTAACAGAGATAAATCCCATATAAAGTATAATATTCATTATTAAGGTAATAAACACTACGATTAAATATACAATAATAAATTTAAAAACTAAAAATTACAAAACATTATTAGAAGAAATTAACTTTTTAAACAAAAGTCTAAAGCAGAGGAAAGAAATGATAGCGAGGGTCAGTCTTGAACACTGAAACCAAATAACCTAAAAAAAACTGTCGTTGTAAATTTAATTGATACATCGCGCGCGCGCACACACACACACACACACACACACATATATATATATATATATATAATATATATATATATATCATATATATATATATACAGAGAGAGACAGGCAGGCAGACAGCCAGAATTAAAAAATTATAATCCTCTCTCTCTCTCTCTCTCTCTCTCTCTCTCTATATATATATATATATTATATATATATATATATGCGAGGTGTCTTAAAGTTCCTGAACTGGTTGTGATGCATATTGTAGTGTGACTCAGTCTGTGTCCAAACACGGTTACCGCTTGTTGATATCGTATTTTGTTCTCTCGATATTTACTGTTTTCTGAAGTAATTTTGTGTGTTTTGTCGCATTTTGTGCATTTGAATAATGGCTAATGTTGAAGAACGTGTGCATAAAATTTTGCGTTAAGCTGGGCAAGACCCACGCCATGCTGAACACAGCATTTGGCAATGACGCCTTAAGTCGGACAACCACTTTTGAGTGGCACCATCGCTTTAAGGAAGGTCGAACGTCGACGGAGGACGATACAAGGGTGGGACGACCTTCCACTTCAAGAACTGATGACACTGTTGCTTGTGTTCGTGAAATGATTCGAAGGAACCATAGACTGACAGTCAGGGAAGTCGCAGACGAAATGGCCATTTCGATAGGATCATGCCACACGATACTCAGAGAGAATTTGGGGACGCGTCGTGTGTCAGCCAAATTTGGGCCACGACTCTTGGAAGAGCAACGTGTTGTTGTGTCTCATGACCTCCTTCAACGTGCCAATCTTGATGAAAATTTTCTCAGAAACATCGTTACGGGTGACGAGACGTGAGTGTACGGGTATGACGTTGAAACAAAAGAGCAGTCATCGCAATGGAAGTGCGCGACGTCGAGACTGAAAAAAGCACGGCAAGTCCGATTGAACGTGAAGGCAATGCTGGTCGTTTTTCTCGATTACTACGGACTCGTTCATTACGAATTCGTCTCTAGAGGTCAAACATTTAACCAACAGTTTTATTTGGAAATACTGAAGCGCGTGCGAGACGCAGTAAAGAGAAAACGGCCTGAAAATTGGAACGCAGGAACGTGGATGTT
The DNA here is from genome assembly GCA_023014485.1 of Bathynomus jamesi. Lineage (NCBI taxonomy): Eukaryota > Metazoa > Arthropoda > Malacostraca > Isopoda > Cirolanidae > Bathynomus > Bathynomus jamesi. The sequence goes on along the minus strand of JAJOZX010001274.1, from coordinate 425,473 downwards.
GCACCATGACAATGCCCCCCTACACACACAGCGTTGTCAATTGAGCAGTACCTGGCGAAGCACAACGTCGTAGTCGTTCCCCAGACCCCGTATTCTCCAGATCTGTCCCCGGAAGACTTTTTTCTTTTCCCCAAACTTAAAGTTGCATTAAAAGGTCGAATATTTCAAAGTGTGGAAGAAACTATTCAAAATGCAACAAACGAACTGAAGGTGGTCAGGAATACGGCCTACCACGAATGCTTTCAAAAGTGGAAACGCCGTTGGGAGCAATGCATAGCTGCACAAGGAGACTAATTTGAAGGGGACAACATCAATTAGATCGTAAGTGTTACCAGAAAGTTTTTGTGGGATCAGTCCGGGAACGTTTTGAACACACCTCGTATTTACAATATATATATATATATATATATATATATATATACATTTTAACTGCAAACACGCAGTATAATTAACGTAAAGAACGACGCTTGTATAGGAGATATTCCGCACAAGATGAAAGAGAGAGAACGAAACAAATGAAAAAATGAGGTAACCACCCGGGAATCGAACCCGGGATCTTCCGATTGCCGGTCAGATATGATAACCATTACACCATGGGCCTCACTCATTCAAATGCCGTAATACTTCTACATACGCGCAGAAACCAATGCCCCAAGGGGGCACCTTCCGCATGCCGTAACATTATATACATTTTAACTGCAAACACGCAGTATAATTAACGTAAAGAACGACGCTTGTATAGGAGATATTCCGCGCAAGATGAGAGAGATAGAGAACGAAACAAATGAAAAAATGAGGTAACCACCCGGGAATCGAACCCGGGATCTTCCGATTGCCGGTCAGATATGATAACCATTACACCATGGGCCTCATTCATTCAAATGCCGTAATACTTCTACATACGCGCAGAAACCAATGCCCCAAGGGGGCACCTTCCGCATGCCGTAACATTATATACATTTTAACTGCAAACACGCAGTATAAGTAACGTAAAGAACGACGCTTGTATAGGAGATATTCCGCGCAAGATGAAAGAGAGAGAACGAAACAAATGAAAAAATGAGGTAACCACCCGAGCTTCCCGGAGGTAACAAGACGTGCTTAATACAGTCTAATGCAAAGAATTAAAAAATCAACCAACCTGATCATCTAAGCTATCCATGAGTCCTGCCATTTATCCTCTAAGCTATGGACTTCTTGGTACGAAAACGTCTGTCTGTAGCTCCACTTAACTTCGACATTGCAGTATTATTTCTAATCAATTGTATATATATCCATCCTTAGTATATGAAAATTCTATCATTGTATTAATATTATTTGTCATATGGACTATAGTCTGCCAATAAACCTTTTCATTTCATTTAATTTCATATATATATAATTTTATTTTTTCCCGTAGGTTTTGGTTAATTTTAAGCAACTTTTACCTAATAAATTTTTCTCTCGAGGAGCCGTTTCCGAGTTTTAGGGTGGAACAGACAGACAGACAGCATTCGTCTATGATATATAGAGATAAAAATTCAAATTTTTTTCTGATTGAAAAAATTATAATTTCCCGGTAGGTTTGGATTAATTTAAAGGAACTTTCTTTATAATTTTTTCTCTCCAAAAAGCCCGTTTCCGTGTTTCAGGGTGGTACAGACAGACAGACAGCATTAGCCTATATATACTGTATATGTGTGGACTGGCAGAAGAAAACAAAATATCTTTCATAATGCATCTTGTAATAATAAGAACTAAAAACAAAAATAGGGCTAAAAAGGACTAAAAATAATACACGTAATAAACCAAATAAAATGTAATAATAAAAACTACTCAAAGCTAAGACTAAAAAGGAAAAATACAGTTCAGGAAAATGCCAACATTGATGTTAAATGGAGCTAAAGACGATCATTTTCATTCCAAGAGATCCATAGTCTAGAAAAGCGATTCCCAACGTGTGCTACAAATGTGGTACAACCTGTGGCACCACCGATGATAACAAATATTATGAATTCATGCAGCTTATAATCAGTTATATCATTCACATACAACTTTCAAACAAACAGGACCTGTGGTACAGCCTGTGGTACAAATGTGGTACAACCTGTGACACTACCGATGACAACAAATATTATGAATTCAAGCAGCTTATAATCAGTTACGTCATTCACGTACAACTTTTACTAATTTTTGTAATTTCTAATTTTTCTAATTTCTATTTTCTTCTACTGTTTTCTCTATATTTAGTTTATTAGTAATTTTTATTCTTCATCCTTTAACGAGCATTTAGGAATTTCTTGAGTGATGTCTAGAAATTTGTTACGAATTTCAATACTATTCATATTACGGTACACTGTTTTATCTTACATACGTCATTTTAGTTGAAAATTTAAATTTTTTTTGTCGTGAATGAATACGTACCAACGCAGTTACTACACGTAAAATTAGAAATACACACGCATCTGTGTCGTCATTTTATGACAGGACGAATGCAATGAAAACGGATCATGCGTAATGGCATGATTGGTTGTGTATTAGGTTATGGAGTTAAGAGTTGGTTTCAGGATACGTTTGTAGACGAATTCCAATATTCCGTGGCAAAATCATCATTAGAGATTTTTATCTATTTATATATAAAAGGAAAGAAGTATAGCTATGGAACAATAAACAGAGAACAAATATAAATTATACACAACGTATTCTAAGTTATACATTCACAGCTTAATAGCCTAATTAGGCCTATATTCGAAGAGACTAACCTGATCAAAAATTCAGATCCCAGGATTAACTTTTTTAAGTTTCAACGAAGAAACTACTGTAGAATAAAGTCTCATGGACGACTTTTCATAAATAAATTTGAAGACGTGTTGGCTGCTTGTTCAGTTTAACTTTTTTCAACCACAGTTCCTCCACGAGTCTTAGTCTTTATTATACACAGACACACACACACACACACACACACACTTCAGTGTCCTCAGTTGTACGAAGGACGTAGAAGAAATCAACTAACCACACACACTTTATGTTCACTCAAAGTAGGTAATTTATGTTGAGGACAAATACAGGGTCATTTTTTTATTCGAGAACCCTATTCAGTATATGATAACTATTTAGGGTTCTCGAATAAAAAAATAACACTGTTTAATATAAATAATATTTCTTCATTACGGTTTTCAATAAATTAATTTGTTTTCAAAATGATTCAGTATCTGAATTTTGTTCAATTTGAACTTTTCGCACTTTGAACATAGAGAAAATTGTATGATTCAAGTGAGAACTGCTCTTAGCATACGGTAACAAATTCATTTGAAAATACGGACTTCGTCAAAATCTTGGTTCTCTGTATGAACACTTTCTCAGCATTCGAGGACCTAAATCTTTTTTGACATTCTTTCAAAAGTATTACTAAATCCTCGAATTCCTCAATGAACAGCATTCATAGATTCTCTTGACAAATTCCTTCCCTCCTCCCCAAGTCCTTACCTAACAGCATGAAGTAGGTTAGAAGGGCAGGATGAAAGGAGAAAGTAACTCTCTCCTTCATCGTATACCACGGATGAATGTTTGTGCTGAAGGGTTGGACACAGGCCGATCCACAATATTTGCTGGAATAGAAAGTGAAAAATTAATTTAGCAAACAATATAAATTCACCATATCAATAAATAAATAAATAAAAAAATACACATGCAACCGATGATAGGACTAATGAGGAGCATATGATTTAGAAAAAATATTTTCCAAAATCGTCAGTTATCTATTTGAGGCAATCATGAAATGTTATTTAAAAATGGAGTTTTAAAACTTTTTCCATCTTTATTAAAGGATAAATTTGAGGCGAGGATGAGGAATCCTCATATTTTTTGCAATGATGGATAAACTGAACCTTCATTAGAAGTAATATACTGTATATATATATATATATATGTATACACGAGTTCCAGCTCACTCCTGTAATAAAATGAAACATAACTTGAATATTATAAATGTATTTAGTTAGATATTCAGGATTAGATTATTTCCCTAAATTGAACATGCCAAATGTCTGACTTAAATTTGTGAGGTGGTAGTGAAAGCTTAAATATGTGATGTCACGAATTCAGAATGTGCTCGATATACAGGGTGTCCCAGAATTAACTATCTATTTCAATGAAATCGGACAAATTTTTTAAAAACACACTTTTATTTATGTTTATCATGTTTAATATGTGTTAAAAATGTATAAATTTCTAAATTTTTTTCATAATTTTATTTTCATAATTTTTTCATTATCTGGTCCAATGAAAGACCGTCTGAAGTCATAGAATGGCAAAGAGACTCTCCAAAAGTTAACGTGTGGCTTGGAATGACCAAATCCAAAATTTATGGCCCATTCTTCTTTGCGGAGGCAACTGTAACAGGTACCGTCTACCTTGATATGCTTCAGCAGTTTCTCGAACCACAGCTTCTTGATGATGGCATTCTTGATAATGTTGTGTTTCAACAAGATGTAGCACCATGTCATTATGCTCTAATTGTTCGAGAATACCTCAACAGACGCCTTCCGAATCGGTGGATTGGACGTGGAGGCCTCGACCTTGGCCTCCGCGTTCTCCGGATTTGACACCCCTGGATTTCTTTGCATGGGGTTTCATAAAACAAAGGCTTATCGCCAAAGATCAATGCTTCTTGTTGAAACACAACATTATCAAGAATGCCATCATCAAGAAGCTGTGGTTCGAGAAACTGCTGAAGCATATCAAGGTAGACGGTACCTGTTACAGTTGCTTACGCAAAGAAGAATGGGCCATAAATTTTGGATTTGGTCATTCCAAGCCACACGTTAACTTTTGGAGAGTCTCTCTGCCATTCTATGACTTCAGACGGTCTTTCATTGGACCAGATAATGAAAAAATTATGAAAATAAAATTATGAAAAAAATTTAGAAATTTATACATTTTAACACATTAAACATGATAAACATAAATAAAAGTGTGTTTTTAAAAATTTGTCCGATTTCATTGAAATAGATAGTTAATTCTGGGACACCCTGTATATAAACTACTACAGAGTAATCCCTGCTCTCTCTCTCTCTCTCTCTCTCTCTCCATATACTGTGTGTGTGTATATATATACACATACACACATATACACAGTGTATATATATATATAATATATATATATATATATAGTGTGTGTTTGTGTGTGTGTGTATTTATAGATTTGAGTAAGGCGTTTGATGTAATAGACCATAATATTCTACTTAATAAATTATATTGTTACGGCTTTAGAGGAGCAATCAGTGATTGGTTTAATTAAAAGTTATTTGTCCAATAGATATCATTTTGTATCAGTAAATAAGGTTTGCTCAACGAAAGCGCTCGTCAAACATGGTGTGCCACAGGGCTCAGTTCTGGGTCTACTGTTATTTTTATTATATATAAATGACCTTCCACGTTCATCTGATATACTGAACTCCATAATGTTTGCAGATGATACAACTGTCTCTTTTTCTTGCAAAGATGTTAATACAGCTAAGAATATATTTCATTCAGAATTCATCAGTGTAATGAAGTGGTTGACCACCAATAAACTCTTCCTAAATACCAGTAAAACAAATTTCATGACTTTTACTAATAAAAGAAATGTATATCTTGATGAACTTAATGTTAATGAAATCGCCATAAAGGGGTGTACTGTAACAAAATTTCTTGGTGTAATACTTGATAATAATTTGCAATGGAGTGATCATGTAAATTATATCGCGAAAAAGATTTCAAGGAGCGTTGCTATAATGTTTAACTTAGAAATGTAGTCCCTAAACAAGTTTTATTGACTCTCTTTATCATACTCTTGTTCTTCCTTATATAACATACTGCACCCTTGTTTGGGGAAACTCCGCTAACAACGCATTAAATGGTATCTTTGTCATCCAAAAACGAGCAATAAGGTTATTATCTGATGCTGATTTCCTTGATCACTCTAGTGCATTATTTAAAGAGCTGAACCTACTAAGCTCAACGATATAACCAAACTGGCACATTTTATTTTTATTTACAAGTGTAAGAACAAAATCATTAATTTGCAATGGGTAAATAGATATTTTGTAACTCATCAAGAAATCCACTCGTATCAGACCAGAAATAGATCAGGCTTGTTATACCTCAATTTAGATTGTCTTCATCTCAAAAACTAGCCATTTTCATTGGATTGAAACTATGGAATGACTTGCATGCCGATATAAAAAATATTGTGAATGTAAATTTGTTTAAAACCAAGTTGAAATCCCGATTAATAATGGCATACTAACAAAAATCTAAGATTAATGTCCACTAATATTGTTTAATATTGTCCATTAATATTGTAATACATGTTTTAACTATTAATAATACTTACTTACTTACTTATTTATTTATTTATTTATTTATTTATTATTATTATTATTAATTAATAACAACTAGCTGCTTATTTTTAATAAGTGCCCAGTAAAGCCTAAAGCTTAAGGGCCAAATTAAATTAAATAAATAGTCTAGCTTCAAATTATTCATGGCATTGTAAATTGAAAAAATGTATTTATTCTATTATTTATTATTAATATATATATATATATATATATATATATATATATATATATATATCAGTGGCGATTTCTTAATGAATGCAACGCATGCAATGAATGCATGCGTTAAATATGTTCTCTTTTCAGATCTAAGTAAGGATTATAATTGACAAAAATAATTTTCAGAAACTAAAAATAGGCTAAGGCTTCAATCACGCATGTACTGGCTATTGGGCGGTGTAAACAAAATTATGTCTTATTTCATTAGACAATTAAGAACATTTTTCTGTACACAGATCGAAATACTTGTAGCTAAAGCATTCACTAATTCAGTCTGGGTACAGAAAAATGTTCTTAATTGTCTAGTGAAATAAGACATGATTTTGTTTACACCGCCTTGCCTTGGGCAATTTTTTAAGGAGACTTCTCACTATCCATAAGATATTTTTTTTGAGCCTCATAGCTAAATTCAAAAGGCAATATGTTTTAAAATATGCTTAGAAAATTTACTTAATATTTTTACTAAAAATAATTAAAAAGCTTTGTTCTGATTTTTTTTAATTAATGAAAATAATACGGCATGCATTCAGTTTTATAGGTGCATTCACCAAAAAGTAACATCTGGCAATTCTGACAAGGCTTCTTTCCAGTACCACAGCCGCAAGCTTCACTTGTGTTCGGTGTTCCCTTAAATAAATTATAGCATTGTATGCCCATAATGACTGACGATGTGTTTAATCAATTGAAGACTAGAAGATTTTACTCACTCTCTTTTGATGAGAAAAAGCGCATATTGAATAATGGCAGACCGATTCCACATTTGAATTTAAGCAAAGAAAATAAAGGCTTCACTAGGAAATTTAATCCTAAGCTGTATGATGATGTTCCCTGGTTATGTGGAAATATTTCAAATAACAAATTGTACTGTTGGTCGTGTTTCCTATTTTCAAGAGATAACTCTGTGTGGAATTCTGTTAGTCGTGGATACGACGATTTAAACAATTTACATACTGCAATTTCTCGCCATGAAAAATCTCTTGCTCACATAAATGCATTTGTTGATCTTAAAACATTTGGAAAGTCAGAAAGAATTGATTTAATACTCGACAAGCAGAAATCAGTTGCCATTTCCAGACATAACGAAGAAGTTAATAAGAATCGAGAAATTTTGAAACGTTTGATTAGGATAACATGTTTTTTAGGTATGCAAGAATTAGCATTTCGCGGTCACAATGAAGAAGAAAACGCTGACAATAGGGGTAACTATATTGAATTGGTATTTTGTATTGGAGAATTCGATGAAAAGTTTCAAACCATTTAAAAACTGCGACTGTTTTTAAGGGAACATCATCTGCTATTCAGAATGACATAATTCAATCTATTAGTGCAGTTATGTTAGAACAAATAAAACGTGAGCTTATCGACTGCATGTATGTGGCGATTTTATTAGATGAAACATCTGATGTCAGCTGTTTTTCTCAACTCTCTACTGTTGTTCGTTATGTTAATAAACATGGAGAGATTTGTGAACGATTTATAAAATTCAATGACGTCAGCAATGATAGAAGTGCAGGAGCGATTTCTGATTTATCTATAAGGCAACTAGGTGAACTGGGCTGTTTGAAAAAAATTAGTTGCTCAAACCTACGACGGTGCTGCTGTTATGGGGAGCGATCTTAATGGAGTACAAACATTAGAGAAACTGTACCAGAGGCTATTTTTCTTCACTGCTACGCCCATAAACTTAACCTTGTTTTATCCCAAGCTGTCGCTGAAATTTCCGAATGTAATAATTTTTTTTCAGTATTAGGAAGTTTGTCATCATTTTTCAGCAGTTCAACTAAGCGAACTTCAATGCTTGACAAAGTTGTTGGAAAGCGTTTCCCTAAACTGGCTCCAACGCGGTGGAACTATTCATCTCGTCTAGTTGAAAGAGTTAAGGAAAATAAGAAGATATAATAGATCTTTTAAAAAGCATTCTTGAAAACCCAAAGAAATTTGATGAAAAACAAAAAATAGTGCACGCGGATTGCTTGCTGGTATCGATACTTTCGATTTTAATTTTTTATAGAAGTATTTTCTTCAATTTTTCCTTTTACTGATATCTATTTAATGTGCTGCAAACAAAATCTATGGATATTGTGTATAGCTCAATCACCGTTGAAAGCACTATGAAAAAAATCAAACAAATAAGGGATACAAAATTTGCAGATATGTGGGACTTGATAACAGGAAGATGTGGTGAACCTGTATGTAAAAGGAAACAGAGTCTTTCTCCACAAGAGAAGTATAGTCAACTATTTCATGAAATATTCGATAATATACTTCTTCAAATGAAAGAGCGTTTCAGTTCAATGGAAAAATTGGAATTCATTGAGCTTTTAGATTGCAAAAAATTTGAGTTCTATGATGTTACTTTCCCAGAGAGAGCTTTTGAATCTTTGAAAAGAAGCTACAATTCATTTTTTGAGTTTCCTCGTCTCCGTTCTGAATTGTGTGTTTTATATTCGCACAAATCTTTTGCCAAAAAGAATGTTGCTGAGCTCCTAAAATATCTACTGGAAAGCGAAATGCACAAAGGTCTTAAGGAAATATATAAATTGACGAATTTGATTCTAACTATACCAATATCGACAGCAAGTGTTGAGCGATCATTTTCTGCGCTTAAAAGAATTAAAAGTTATTTACGGAGTTCCCAAAGTGAAGAAAGGCTATCTAATCTTGCCTTAATTTCAATTGAAAAAAATTTCATCAAGAAGCTTATGGAGAATCGAGAGTACTTTTACAATTTGGTCATCGAAGAATTTTGCAGGAAAACTAGTAGAGCAGAATTTCAATTCAAATAATGCTTCACAATTATTTAAGGTAAATTTTAAATTTGTATCTTTTTCTTTAGATCAATTCGGTAACTACTATATATAAATATGTCTAATTTTTTGTTCGCATATTTAAGCCTAACATTAAATGAACTTTCCTTCAAAGAGGTCCCCAAAAGTTTGTAAAACACCTTTAACTTGCTAAGTTCTATGTAAACAATATGCAAAGTTTGGGCAAGAGGGTTAGGCGGATGTTTTTCTTCCATTCCATAACATTGCATGCCTGAACAAAAATGTCACGAGTCGCCACTGATATATATATGCGCATGTCATCTGGCGCCTTCCGCTCCTCTCCGGTTGATAGTCTGCAGGTTGAGTGCGACATCCCTCCCTTGGGGGATCAGAGGTCGTTCCTCATTGCTAAGCACTATCTCCGGATCCTCCGTCTTCCCAACTCTCCTCTGTTCCAGGTGGTGGAGAGGGCGTTCTGCCGGGATGGGGGTTGATATTTCACCGACACGGTGACCTCCCTCCTCGATGGTATGGGCACTCCTCCTCCATCCGTTATACCGGTCTCTTTCAGGGGTGTTGCACCTTGGGAGAGCACCCCTGTTGCGTGCTGTAGGGCGTTGCGCCCCGTTCGCAGGACCGATTCGGACTCTGCCTTGCTTCGGTCTCTGTTCCTTCAGCATGCGGCGTGTCACTCTGCATGTGTTGCAGTCTTCACGGATGGCTCGAGGTCGTCGGGGGGCGTTGGAGCCGCGGCTGTTCCCCAGTCGTCTGCCCTTGCTCCCCGATGTGCCCGTCTCCCTGATGAGGCTTCCGTTTTCACGGCGGAGCTCTATGCCATTCTGAGCGCTCTGGAGGTGGTGCGGGAGCATCCGGATGGGTCGTTTGTCATCTATTCGGATTCCCGCAGTGCCCTGGATGGCCTGGAGTGTTTTGACCCTGTCCACCCACTGGTCCGACGAATCCAGCTACTGTGCCATACTCTTGTCGCTTTCGGTGGCAAGGAGGTGGTATTTTGCTGGGTCCCAGCACACGTTAACGTGGCTGGAAATGAGGCTCCCGATCGAGCTGCCCGTTCCGCGTGCCGACTGCAGGTTTCACCCGTGTCCCTCCCTTTTTCCGATTATATCCCTGGCTTCCGTAGGTTTTTTCGCTCCCGGTGGCAGAGTCGCTGGGATGGCGCTACGGATAACAAACTTTGCAAGATTAAACCCAAGTTGGGATGTTGGGCCTCTTCCTCCCATCGGTCGCGCCATAAGGAGGTGGCTCTGGCCCGCCTCCGTATTGGCCACACCCACCTGACCCATGGCTATTTGATGGCCGGGCATCGGGTGCCCCGATGTCCCAATTGTGACGTCCTACTTACAGTTGCCCACCTCCTGGTGGAGTGTCCGCTTTACTCTGCGCTGCGCGCAGAGTATTTTCCCTTTTTGGAGAGCGTCGGGCCTTGTGATAGGCTTGGCGCTCTTCTGTCTGAAGGTCCCTACTTTTCGATAACCGGGTTGTTCTCCTTCCTCTTTCGCTCCCGACTTCTTTACCGGCTGTGACTCCGCTATGATCTTTCTGCTTTCCCCCCACCTCCTCCTCCTCCTCCTCCCCCGTCTATTGTTCATTTCCATTAGTTGTTCCATACTCTTCGTCCTGCGTTCGCTCTGCTATCCACCTTTCTTTTGGTGGCCATGAGCGGTCATACTTTGAAACAAAAAAAAAAAAATATATAATATATATAATATATATATATATATATGATGCACAGCCACGAGGAAAAATAAAAAAGTGATTCGAAGGCAAGACCTATACTACTGTACCTATACAGTATCCTAATATCGCAGATCGGAGAGAAAAGAGATCAGCAAAAGGTTAACAAGTACTGATTAAAGGAACACGATATCTTAATCCATTAGGGGCCAAAACTATTTTTTTGTATATCTTGATTTTATGTAGTATATTCACAAGCACGCTCACAGGCATAGGCACACTAGGCACGTGCCTATAGCTGATATTCGAGAGCCAAGTGGGCTCCCAGTAAAATAGGTATTAAAAACAGTGGTGTATTCTTAAAATTTTAGGAAGGGTAACGCGACAGGCAAAACTCTAATAGAGCGTTTCATAGAACAATTACTCTATAAAAATAGTAAAAGTTAATTCGAAAATAAAAAATATATATTTAGTAAATAAAACTTCAAATACAGTACATGCTCTAGTTACTTTTAATTTGAATAAAACACACACACACACACACATATAGATACTCGTATCAATCGTATGTATTGTATACGGTATAATGCAGTTTCATAGTGATATAGTAGATACTACAGTTACATACAGTGGATAAAAGTCCGTAAGTGCTCAGCATTCAGCTATGGCTACTACAGTAGGTAGTATAACACTACTTCACTGAAATATTAGGAAGTATAACGCCTTTATACCGCGTTACCCCTCGACTACACCCCTGTTAAAAAATCATGAACAGAATGTAAATTAAACTCTGCGAGACAGACAGAGTTTATTACATTTACATTACAAAATTTATTACATTTACATTACAAAGTTTATTACATTTACATTACAAAGTCTATTACATTTACAGCCAATTTATATATGATATATGATGCAATATACTGAGTTTGAGTGAAGCATGAATAAAATGTTATCGTATTTATCGTTGTTTTCAATATCTGAATTGTAGTGATAATGACAAAGCTGGGCACTTGCGGTTTTTTTTGCGGTACTGCGGTACTACCGCACTACCAAACCGGTACCGCATAACGCAGTACCGCAAAGGATCGCTGAAAGTACAGCAGTACCGCTACCGCATTTTTTGCGGTACTGCGTTATGCGGTACCGGTTTGGTAGTGCGGTAGTACCGAAGTACCGCAGTACCGCAAAAAAAACCGCAAGTGCCCAGCTCTGCATGATAATGATACCTGTGAAATGGATGTGGCAAAATGATACCCTGTGAAATGGACGTGGCAAAAATAACGAGTTAGTGAGAGATATTAATCATAAGTAAGCAGTTATATATTTTTACTTTGGTAGTGCTTATAATGGCCTGTCAGGCTGCGGGCGGCCTTGTATTCAGCTTTAGAGACTTCAGATAAACATGAAATGGATATTTGATAGAGAAATTAAAATTAAAATTTAAAATTTAAATTTAAAAGTTTCACTTTTAAGATTTAATTTTATAGTACTGTTAAAGTATGTTCCTAAATCGGAACAATAGCGGTTAATGGGTTAATATGATATGGTCTACTTTATAGGTTCCAGAAAAGTTATTAAAATTGTTTATGAGGTATACAGGGTGTTTAAAAAGTTCAAAATCGTAGCAAAAAAAATTTATGTATATACATATACAGGGTGGGCCGTAAGTTTCCATACATAGGAAAAATAAACATTTTTTTATGGACAACCATTTTTATTTATATAATATGCTCTACATGGTTGCCATTGTTTTGAAAACACATTTCAATACGTGTTCCCCACTGTTGATGAACACGCATTAGCACAGTTGACGTTATGCTTGTAATGGCGTTGGTGATACGTTCCTTTAGATGATTTATGTCTCGTATCTTTTCCTGATACACCATGGCCTTCAAGTGCCCCCAAAGATAGAAATCAAGGGGGGTGAGATCTGGGGATCTGGGAGGCCACTCCACAGGACCACGCCGACCAATCCAAGCATCCGGAAACTGCTGATCCAAATACCGACGCACGTGAAGACCATAATGAGGTGGAGCTCCATCTTGCTGGAAGTAAACTGGGAAGTTACCTTCCTCGTTTAGCAGGGATGGGAAAATCTCTTCTTGCAACATGTTAAGATACCTTTCGGCATTAAGATTTCCACTGACAAAAATTGGTCCAATAATTCTGTCACCCCATATCCCGGCCACACCATCACTTTACCGGCACCTTGCATCTTCGTCGGACTCAGCCAGTTAGGGTTAGCATTACTCCAATAACGTATGTTTTTGCCGATTAACCTCTCCATTGACGTAAAAATTTGCTTCATCAGTAAACAAGATCTTACAAACGCATATTCTTAGGGTATCTGAAACATAAAAACAAACGTTTAAATTTTCCTATGTATGGAAACTTACGGCCCACCCTGTATATTATTATTATTATTACTATTATTTTTTATTATTATTATTATATATTGAAAATAAATATCCTATGATTCAGCACTTGTGTTTCAAAAGTCCGGTGTCATAGGAATATTTATTTTTCATTTATATTATAAAATAATATGGGTCAATCCCAGAATAGGCACCTGATGTACCTCAATCCCAGATGAAGCACCTGCGTTCAACCTCAATCCCAGAATAGGCACCTTGCAAGGAATTAAATAAAAAAAACCTGATGATTATAAAATTTATTGTTTATACAAAGTTTATTACAAATGTAATAAAGGCAAAGTTATAAAAGGTTTAAAGTGGTTTAATGAATAAAGAAAAATTTTAGGTATTATAAATTCCTGCAATATGAGCCCGAATGTTTCTGAATCCATCTGAAGCTGGTAAGAATAGCAAAACTAACCAAAAAAGCAGAAGAAATAGCAAAAGATTAGGTTAGGTTAGGTTAGAGTTGATTTTTTCAAATATTGATAAAAACAATGAAATTATATCTCTAAAAACTGTTTATATTTTTTTCTCCTCAATCCCAGATTAAGCACCTAAAAATGATTTCAGGTGCCTATTCTGGGATTGATCCAATAATATATAGACATGTAGACATTGGTATTACAATATGTACATTTTGTAGGGGGTGACGGGACTTTTCGAACACCCTGTAGACATAAAAATATTTTCTGATTCCGGACTTCTAAAACACCTTGTATAAATGTACATTCTAGAATATTCATTTCAATTGTCTTTATTTTTTATTAGAATTTTAGAACCTTCCTAATTAATATTATTATTATATCTTTACATATGGTTAAACAATGCATTAGAATTATTCGCGTTTAGTACAGTCTGGTGGTAGCTCCCTCGCCTTCTACTCAAGAGACACTGGGTTCGAATCTTGGTGGGGATATTTATATATCGTAATTGTAAACTTTTATCTCTCGATACTGATGAATTATTTACCAAAGTCCCAGTAAATGAAACCATAGCACTTTTCTCTAGAAAATTACCAGTGTTTGAGTTACCTGTAAACCATAAAACCTTCATAGACCTCATCAAAGTTTGTGATAAAAATAATGTCTTTTCTTGTGAAGACAGCTCCTACAGATACTCGGCTATGTATGAGAAGCCCCTCTCTCACCTGTCATCTACTATTTATTTATGGAAAATTAGAATTGTTACCTAAAATAACTCATCTTAAGTTAAGAGGTAAAAATTCATCTTGTTGCATCCATCCATCAATTAAGTTGGAATCTGAATGGGGAAGAAACGAAACTTTGTTTCTTGATACTCTCATACATAAAACCAATAATGACAGGCTTGAATTTTCCGTCTATCGTAAACCCACACATTCAAAGTCCTACATACATTACTTTTCGGGCCACAGCGATCAAGTTAAAACATCACTTATCTCGTCAATGTTCATCAGACCTTACAGATTATGTGATCCACCATATTTAGATTCTGAAATAAAATACATAAATGATATCTTTATAACCATACATTATCCGAAGCATTTTATTAATCACCCCTGTTACGCAGCTAAACAGAAATATTTCATATGTAATGAAAATAGAAATAATAACTGTAACAATAATGATTAGTGATAGTAATGACATAAGTGTAAATAATAATAGCAAATATATTGTTGTATCATATAACAAACGCATAAAGAATGCTAAGAATTTTTTCAGAAATACTAATTAAAAAATATCTTTCAATTTCCCACAGACAGTTAGCAGTCAAATAATTTTAAAAAACTGGTATAAATGATAAATGCGGAGGAGTATACAAAATTATTTGTAATAACTGTGACGAAAACTATATTGGACAAACAGGTGGAAGTTTGGAAAAGCCACTGAAGGTGCACAAGAAAGACATCAGATTTGCTAACGAAGCCAATGCAGTTTTCAAACACGTCCAACGTAATAATCACTCAGTTAATTGGAATGAAAGTAAAATGGTTTTTAATTCAAATAATTATATAAAAAGATCAGTAGTCGAGTCAGCCTTAACTGAAACTCTTCCAAACTTCAACTTATCGGAAAGAAACTATAGATTTAATCCGGCGATTAGGAAGGTGATAACAAGCCACGCCATAATCACCTGACCCCAAACCCAAAGGACTTCATTTATCTTAAAAGTGTCTTCATTGTACAGTTGAAAGATGATACGTGAAGTATTGAAACTTAGTGTGAACCATTTTCTCATGTAATGCTTTTAAATTTATTCATATATATATATATATATATATGATAATTCCCCGACGAGGTGCACTGCTAAATACACGAAAGGCCTTGGAATAATTTTTTTTTCCTTGTGGATTTGCATCATACTGTATATACATACTACTCAAAGTTTTTCTGCGTGGAAAGCATTTTATAATGATAAGTAAAACCAACCCAATTGTTAACATTTATTTCAAACCTTTCGGCAGCATCTGTTGCCGTCGTGTGTGCTGTAAGGAGTAAATAAACATGGATTGGAATTCTTAAAGAAGTTTTTCTCGGTAATAGTTTTTCTTTAAAGTTTATTGAGAAAGCAAATCGTAAATACCTGAACAAAGGTTTTATTGCAGAACAACGTAAATGCACGGTTTTTAAATGTAAAATTGTTGTTAAACTTCCATTTTATGGGAGAAATTAATCGGTTCATTGAAAAAGTTTTATCCACAGTTTGATGTTAACATTGTAATTACTAATAGTCGTACCAGAGCAGAATGGTTTCCTGTAAAGTAGCGGCTTCCAGATTCCATGTGTTCGTTCCTTGTATAAAAATATTAATTTGACAAGTGCTACTGCTCTGATGTTGGGGAAACTTGTTCACACCAACTAACAATACGAGTAGACGAGTTCATAGGATTCAGTAGCCTTTTCAACCAGTCTATTCAGAACCCGATTTTCTCTAATATTTGCAATTATTCTCATGATAAAAACCATCGAATTTGTAGTAGCAACTTTAATATCTTATGTAAGGCTAATAACCATGATTTGCGCCCTTTTTGAAACATTATCTATCCTTAAACAATAAATCAGACTCAAATGAATACACTCAAATTCTCAACTTCATTATTTTGATTTGGCAACCAGCAGTCATTTCACATTGACTAATCATTTTTCTTACTGATGATTGTCACTCATTTTCATGGTGCAGCTTTGTGGTTTAGATGCCACTGTTATTCATATCTAGTCTCCTCTTTTAAGTTTTAACTAATATTCTTTTAATGCATTTTATTTATATATATTTATGGATGTCCCTTTGCGTTTATGATATTTATTGAAATGTTTTACAGCTTCTTAATAGATGTTCCTTTTTGGGATTAATGTGCTTGTATAATATTTATTTCATAAATGTGAACTCGTGCTTTTACTCCTATTTTACAGCACTGATGGTGTCAGTAGATATTGCTGAAAGCTTTGAAGTAAATGTTAACAGTTGAACTGGTTTTACTTTTTATTATTGTATATATGTTAAAACTTAATCTCTTGAAAGTGGCCCTTTGAAGTAATTTTATACTGGTACATTATATTTGAGGCAAATTGTACGTCATTTTGAAACCAAACATCGCGAATATACTTTGTCAAAGCCATTTCATTTACTTTTTCTTTCGTTTTTTAAATCCGTTTCATTTACTGAATCAGTTCGTGTTACCCACACCAATGACTGTTATGAACTGTACACTAGTATTCTTGAAGTACTCCCATGTACTTTCAAGGAAGTGAAGGTATACTGTACAATGACTATTGGTCATCCTACAGGCGATAATCTTTGAAGACTGAGGTACAGAACTGCTTTCAGTAACGCAGGAACTAAAACTAAGAACGGTGAAATTTGTTGCACATTTCAAAATTAAAGTACAAAATAATTCAACTTTCTCAACGCTTCAACTTCATTTTAACGAACGGATAACGGATAAGGTAAAATACTGTATTTTAGCCCAGATGTTTTCTGAGGTTTTCTTCGAGCGGAGTATTAATTCTCTCTCTCTCTCTCTCTCTCTCTCTCTCACACACAAACACACAACACACAAAGGCGCTTCCTCGTATAAGCGAGGTATCGACTTATTTAATTTTCCATAGTAAAAATGAGTTAACTTAGCTTAACCGTAGCGTTATCGAACCGTGGACGTAACAAATGTTCAGGACGCAGTTACGGGCTCGAAGGGTAATTTGTGCTAAATCCTAAAATAGTGAGGTCCAAAACTAACCTGAACAGGTGTAACCTAACCTAATGAGGATTAACGTGTCTTTTTTACTGACACTAAAATGTTTCTAGATTTTATGTTAATTTTTAATGTTCGAGGTACCAAAAGTGTTACCTCACTCATTCTCTCCACATGACCATAGCAACAACGACTCTTTCACTCCACAACTTGACTGAACATCTTGATTTATCATACGGTCAATCCATTTTACAGTAATCATGCTTCTTAAAGAATTTACCTCAACTATTCTATCATTTGACAGTGAACTATCATGCCAAACATGCCAAACTTTGTCATTATTTTCGTCTTACGTTTGCCTTCACCAACTGTGTTTATGTATGTAAACAAGAGGGTGTAAGTGCAGTCGAATGTGTGATGACTCACATAGGTAGGAAGATATTTTTTTGTAATTACAGAATTGTAAGAAAGGTGTATAATAGAGAGCGCGTAGGTGTGAGAAATAGAGGAAGATAGAGTAAAAACGATGGAGGGGTGTAATTAGAAAGTATGTGAAAAATGTAGAGTTGATATAAATGTAGCGCAAGACTTAACGAGTAAGAGAGAAGAATAAGAATGGAAATGGTTTGTGAAGTTTGTAAATGGAAACATTGGTCCCACCTGATGTACCATTGAAGGTATACACCCTGAAAGATGATAATGAATCCATAAGGTTGCGGTGGTACCTTCTTCCAGCCGGCAATTCCTTTGTGTCTTTAGGTATGTCATTGATTTGAACGTTTTCAGTCCCGTGTTCAAACGTCGTGCCCGACCCATGGAGAAGGGAAAATGGGTTTTTAAGTAATGTATGTATGTATGTATGACAGCAATTATTTTAACATAATAGAAGGTTTGTAGTGATTTTTGGAGAAATCTTGTATTTCATTTTGTGAAGCCCTTCCAAACATTTAATCGCTACTTCTCATCCTGCAAATGTAAAATAATTTTTTCATCTTACAAACACGAAAAGGAAACCATTTCCTTATATAAAATATATCAGTTTCATTAAAGTTTGAAGAAACTTTCCAGAAATTAATTATAGTAGTAAGTTTAGCACACGTGTGACCATGATATACTGCACGGACAGTATTCGCATCTTAAAGTGCATATACTGTACAAGTAAAACGCATACTAATTTTCACTTTAACATTTTTCAGTATTAGTATATCACAATTAGAATACTATTAAAGTTTTCACTGACTTTTTCAGTAAACAACTTACTGATATTCATTATTTGAGAGATAAAAGTGGATCGATTATATTTTGCATGCAAAACTTCTCTGGGTGCTACTATAGCGTGCGGTCTACAAAGATATCTTTAGTCTACAAAAGAATTTGCGTTGAAGTGACCTGACCTGACTTGAGTTTGTGCTAACCTGACCTGACTTGAATTTGTGCTAACCTGACCTGACTTGAATTTGTGCTAACCTGACCTGACTTGAATTTGTGCTGACCTGACCTGACCTGAACTGAAAGGGAATCATGAAAACAAATATTAGTTCAATTACAGTATATTAAAACAAAAAATTTAAAGGACAAATTAAACAAACAATTCATTCTATGGGATATAATGGCCGGTTAGGTTAATTGAATGCCCGGTTAGGTCAACTGTATGCCCTTGACAATTGGTTAGGTTAAATTGTGATATTTTCGTTAGTTTTAACGAAAATATCACAACTTAACCTAACCAATCATCAAGAGCATGCAGTTAACTTAACCGGGCATTCAATTAACCTAGCCGGGCATTATATCCCATAGAATGAATTGTTTGTTTTATTTGTCCTTTAAATTTTTTGTGTTAATGTAACTGAATTTGTAAATATGTTGTAGACCGCAAGCTATAGTGTAAATATCTTTGATTCATTTCCGTTTCATTTTCATCGTTTTGCAAACCAGTTTGTATAACTTTTCTGTTCATTTCCATGTGCTTGATACGAACGTAGCCGTACAGACCAATAATTTCATTGTTTATTCTGTTCATTACCTTTCTTTCCAGATTCATGCATTCGTGATACTTAGATGCCTTGCATAAAATTAATTTCAGGCCCGTGGTTTTGTCAATTTCTTGTTTCGCGATTGTAGGATCATGCACTGGCACAGTCTGGCGGGCATAAATTGTTTTTGTTAAATTTTCTGATTTTCTAGCATTGTTCACATTCATTCTGTTTAATCTATCTATCTATCTATCTATCTATCTATCTATCTCTATATATATATAATATTATTTTTTATTCTTTTTTTTAACTGATTTTTGGTTTCCGTAGATAAAGACATGGTTTGATGCGTTCGGGGTAAATCTCTAGCTGCACTAAGTCCAAAATGTTTTAGTGCCAAGAGGAATGCACATTAATGGCTCCAAAGCGACTATATATATGTAACTAAGGAAACAGATTTCTCCTTTATGTGTCGTAAACGCCTTTAATAATATTATCCATCAAAAAGAGCTCTGAAAAAGGTCTATATTAAGATTAATGACCTCTTATTTCGGCTATTTGACATCGTGTTATTGATTTTGGCCTGCCATAAAAGAGATTCTATTTGCACTCGCATCATTATAAGAATCTAATCCAGGTCTGGTCGTAATGAAGATATCGGAAAGGGGACAATTTTATTCTCGGTATCAGAAATAATTAACTTATACAACCTCGCACGATGTTAAAAATATATTTGGATAGTAATTCACGCATCAATATTGTTACTATAACTTTGATTCATTTGAAATTGATGAAAACGGGTAAAATAGATAGAATTATAACCTATAAATTATGCGTAATAAGTTTAGACAAATCACTTTCCAGTTCTCACCACGATTTATGACATGTCATTTCTCCGAAAATATTAGAATTTCTAATTTTCTCTCTTTAAATTAATTCTATGAAGATGTCATCAGGAAAGAATTCATTTGTCACCCACGTCACCACAGATTTCATTTATTTGTTCCTCTGACAGCCACATCTGACTCTGATTATCTACAATCTGTTCTTTCTTCTTCCATCAACAGATAAAGGACGATTTCACCTCGAAAGCCGAGTCTCGGATCACATTAATTGCGACACGGGACCTTCATGGCTCCACGATCACGTGCCAAGCCCTCAATAACAACATAACGGAGCCGTCAACAACCTCTCTCGTGATAAATGTACTCCGTAAGTATCCTATTTTTTCTCTCGAGCAAACACAATATATATATATATATAAGTGAAAAAGGCAGTTTGTAAACTGAAAAATGAAAAAGCGGCAGGTGTGGGTGGAATATATGAAGGAATAAATGATTGGAGGGGTTGTGACACATATGTCAGAGTGCATGGAGAAGTGGAATGTGTCAGAAGACTGGAAGAAAGCAATAATTAATTGTTCTGTTGTACAAAATTAAAGGTGAAAGGAATAACTGTAAGAATTACAGAGGTATAAAACTCTGTTGAGTGTAGTGGGGAAAGTGTATAGTGGGATAGTGATAGAAAGAGTTCTTGGTATTACAGAATGCTTGGTGAGTGATAAGCAAGGAGGGTTCCAACGTGGAAGAGGCTGTGTAGATTAAGTGTTTGCAGTGACACAAGTGATTAAAAATGCATGTGAAAGGGATTGCAAGGGATACATGGCTTTTATGGATCTCGAGAAAGCGTATGATAGAATGAATAGAGAAACACTGTGGCAAGTCTATATGGGTGTTGACGGTAGACCCATGAATGCGGTGAATAGCTCCCATGATGGAAATAATGCATGTGTGAGAGTAAATAAAGAACTGAGTAATTGGTTTAATATAAGTACTGGTGTGCGTCAAGGATGTATGATGCCTCCGAGGCTGTTCAATCTGTTTATGGATGGAGTGATGAAAGAGGTGAAAGTGCGACTACTACTACCAGAAAGAGGATTGAATCTGGTGTTTGATGAGAATAAGTGGTGTCTGTCAAATCTTTTGTTTGCGGATGATGTTGTGCTATTTGCCCAGAATGACTGATATGCAAGAGGTTGTTAAGAGTTTTGAGATGGTGTGCGAGAGAAGATTGTTGCAATGAATGTGGTTAAGAGCAAATTACTGATTGTTGGGAGAAAGGACTGTGGTTTCGACACGTTGAAAGAATGGAAGATGAGATAGTTGCGAAAAAGAGTGTATACAAGTGTTTACGAAGGTAGGAGAGGAAGGCCGAGAAGAAGATGAATGGACATGATGAATGATTGCATGAGTAGGCGTGGACTTGAACTGGGTGATGCACGAGAAGTGGTTGCAGGTCGATTGGAATGGAAGAGGTTTGTTAGAAGTATGTAAGTTCGGGTCTCTGTCTCTTTTATTTTTGACAAGGCCTGAACGCACCACCACGAATAGCGTACGAAACGCCACAGGTGTGGAGTTTTGCCATGTGGTAGGGGGACGGTGGTCAACCAGGACGCCTGTGTGAATGGATGCGTACGCGTTGCTTTCTGCCTTTTCCCTTTTTCACTACCTTCTGTACTTCACATCTAGGATGTTTTCTGCTTTCTCAACCCAAATCTTTGGAAAATGAGACTTTTGATTACATCATGAAATTCTTGAATAACCGGCAGGGAAAAATGATACACCCACTCTTGAGTACTTTCGAGTGCGCCTCGGTGGTGCAGTGGTTAGCGTCGCTGACTACGAATCCATCGGCCCCGAGATCGAGACCAGGTGACGGCAGGCGGCGCGCAGCAAAACCCAGCTGTTCATCCTTCCATACAATAAAAAAATTGGTTGGCAGATAAATGGGTACCCTGGGTAGCCTAATGGTTAAGAAGCTGGGATGCTGGTGGGGCGTGGTTCGGATTCCACGTTAAATTGTAGGTCTAAGGTAGAGTGACAAGCTTGACCTTCGTCAGAATGAACAATTCAGGCGGAAGCAAAACCAAGGTTAATGAAGGTTATATATACACATCCTTAGGCAACTGTTTTAATCAAGTGATATTTTGCCAGTGAAGAAAAATATCATTAGCGTTGACAACGTGACAGAATGTAATCAAACAGGAAAGTAAAAAAAATATCTCCTGAACATATATCAGAAATGATGACGTAGAAAAAAGGAAGCGATAAAGAAAAAATGCAACAAGTATAAATTAAGGCATTTGATGAATCAAAGGCGTCTCGAACCTGTGGTCGTTGGCACGTACGTGAGACGAAAGTTCTAATCATACTGTAGATTCATCCATTCCTTCGTTGAAGATCGAATAGTTATTGTTTTGTTTTAGTTTAATGAAGATCGGATCTGAGGGCTTCCAAACGCGCCATGTATAGCGAGTAAAAGTAATCACACGCAAACGCCTGTTTTCAAAGTTGCGGGTAATGGGCCATAATTTGCATGCATTCGAACGCGACGAGAAATTCACTTCACATTTTGTTGAGATTAAGTTACGACAGGTTAGTTATTTATTTGCTCTTCTGTAAGGGCTAATGGTTGGAACAGTGGTCTCGCATACCAAAGACAATGGGCTCAGACACCTCTCTGGAAAAATCCCTTTAATTTATGAATGGGTAATTTTTCAATCTCGTCTAATAGCATCGTTATCTATTAAGCTTTTCATTATATATATATATATATATATATATATATATATAAAATGTTCGTGGCAAAGAGAGAGAGAGAGGGACAGAGACAGACAGACAGACAGAGACAGAGACAGAGACAGACAGACAGAGAGAAAACATTTTATAAAGTTTACAACATAATTGCCTTCTAACAGAAGCGTTTTAGAGTTTTTGTTTACTGAACTTCAGCCGAGTAAGAAATGGTCCTTTTATTGGCTTCATGAAATTCAGTAAATAACTAAAAACAAAAACTGTTAAATGACTTTTGGAAACTTCGATTAATATATATATATATATATATATATATATATATATATCAGTGGCGTACGCAGGATTTTCGTAAGGAGGGGGGGGGGGTCTAAATTTTCTTTTTATTCTAAAGAAGTTATTTTTTTGTCCTTACTTCTTAAAGTGGGGGGTCCAGACCCCATGGACTCTCCCTTGCGTACGCCACTGATATATATATATATATATATATATATATGAATTTCACAACTGAACACGTGAAATAAATAAATGATGCACAC
Source organism: Bathynomus jamesi (assembly GCA_023014485.1). Lineage (NCBI taxonomy): Eukaryota > Metazoa > Arthropoda > Malacostraca > Isopoda > Cirolanidae > Bathynomus > Bathynomus jamesi. The sequence continues at coordinate 401,742 of JAJOZX010001274.1, read as the reverse complement.
TGCACACTCAGTGCACACCCACAAGGAAAAATGGAAAAGCGATTCCGAGGCCTTTCGTGTATTTAACATTTCCTGTCGAGGTTTCTGTTGAATACACGAAAAGCCTTGAAATCCCTTTTTCATTATTTATATATATGCACGGTCTGTGTGTATCATTATTATTATTATTTTATATATATATATATATATATATATTTTTTTTTTCGCTTAATCCTGTTGTTTTGAATTAGTTCAGAACGGATTTAGACAAGAGGAGCAAAATGCTAAAACTCTGGTAGCTTTTTCTTATAAATTTGTATGCTCCTCCTACAATTTTTATTTTTCTATTTTATTTTTTTTTGTGACCTACATATAGTCTCGAACTTATTTATTTCAGTTTTCCCGAGGATGTCATTAGACGAAAGCGCTTGAGCACCATTCTGTGTTTCCGTTCTCCTTCGTGGTTATTTTCATCATAAATATTATTCACGTGTTACTTTCGTGAAATAATGTTCATATATATATATATATATATATATATATATATATATATATATATATATATATATAAAAAGAAGAAGATGAGGCTATAGAAGCGATAAAGGCTAACTCAAAGTACTTCTATAATTTCGCAAAAAGAAAGTCGAAAAACTATGCGACTATCGGGCCTTTAAAAAATGAGAACAGTGATTTATCTGATGATCTAACAGAAGTAGCTGAAATATTAAAAGCTCAGTATGAATCATCTTTCAGTATCCCAAAAACTGACAAACTGATATGCGATAGAAACGCGTTCTTTGAAGAAGAACCACAAGGGGAAAGTATAACGGATTTCGACTTTACGACGGAGGATATTGCACAAGTCATAGGGAAACTAAAAACACACTCAGCGGCAGGACCGGATAAATGGAATGCCACACTGATCAAAAACTGCAAGAATGCAATCGCTGAGCCCCTATACTGGATATGGAGACGATCATTAAACACGGGAGAAATACCGGGCATCCTGAAGAGCGCGAACATCGTCCCAAGATATAAAGGAGGAGATCGATCCGAGGCCAAAAACTATAGGCCAGTGTCGCTTACATCTCATCTCACCAAAATATTTGAAAGAATTGTTAGACAGAAAATCTATGACTTTTTGGAAACTCAGAAAAAATTCAATGATAACCAACACGGGTTTCGGTCAGGCAGATCATGCTTGTCACAACTAATGGAACACTACAACAACATTATTGATTCACTTGAAAGTAATGAAAACTATGATGTACTATACACAGACTTTGCTAAAGCGTTCGACAAGTGTGACCATGGAATTATAATACATAAACTGAAATATATGGGAATAACAGGAAAAGTAGGGAAATGGATATATAATTTCCTCAGTGAGCGGAGGCAAGTCGTTACAGTACAAGGAGTATCTTCATCAGAATCAGAGGTCCTCAGCTCAGTACCACAAGGAACGGTATTAGCTCCACTACTCTTCATAATCATGCTAACTGACATAGATGAGGACGTTACCAGAGACAGCACAGTAACATCCTTTGCAGATGACACAAAGATCAGTAGAAAAATACGAAAACCAGAAGACATAGGATCTCTACAAACTGACATAAACAAAATTTACAAGTGGACGGAAGACAACAATATGAAGTTTAACACCGAGAAATTTCAGCTATTACGGTACGGAAAAAGAGAAGACCTAAAGTCCATGGAATATTATACCCCAAATGGACAGGAAGTCCAGAGAAATTCCAGAGCAAAAGATTTAGGGGTTGTAATGACAGATGATGCGAAATTTGAAACACAAAATAAGATAGCAGTAAACAGAGCAAAGAGAATAACGGGTCTGATATTGAGAACTTTTAAACGAAGGGATAGGAATGTAATGATCCCCCTACTGAAAACCCTGATAATACCCAAACTGGAATACTGCTCGGTCCTAACATCCCCATATAAAAAAGAAGACATTAGACAGATGGAGGGGATTCAAAGAAGCTTCACAGCCAAGATCAATGGGTGCAAAGAACTAAATTACTGGGAAAGGTTACGAGAACTAAACCTATATTCACTGGAAAGGAGAAGAGAGAGATACACCATTATTTACACTTGGAAAATAATGGAGAAACTAGTCCCTAATCTTACTCTGAATCCCATAACTCCCCAAACAACGGTGGAAGGTAGAAACGGTAGACTGTGTCGTATTCCCAAATTGAAGGCGAGACAGGGAACATCCTTAACCCTGAAAGAAAATAGTTTTGTAGTGAGAGGACCAAAACTATTTAATCAGCTGCCCAAAGACCTAAGAAACACGAAGGGAGTTGCAGTGGAAATCTTCAAAAGAAGACTTGACGCCTGGCTCAGAACAATCCCCGATGAGCCGGGCGTACCTGGCTATGTGAGGTGGAGAGCGCAAGAATCCAACTCACTACTTCACCAGGCCAACTTGAGAGGAGGGGCGACACGCTTGACCTTCGCGAAATGAGAAATCATCACGTGGAACCTTTGTAAGGTTGTAAGGTATATATATATAGCCTACTGTATAATTTTACCAATTAACCCAAAAAAATGCAAATTTTTCAATAAAAAGGAATTATAATTCAGAGATACACAAAACTGAGTTGGTATGAGAGCTATGACTCGAGAAGATGCGTTAGTTAAGCATGAAACAGACTGTATTCGTTTCAGAAACCTACTTGAAAAGTGTATTCTTCAAAGAGTGCCAGCGTAAGTTTACTGAACGTTTTTGAGCAGGAAACGTTCTCACCAAACCTGAGATATGGAAGGAAGATCGTTCAACGGTTCCTAAAAACAGGTGCATTTGTTGAAAGAACTGCGCTCAACAGACACTAAAAGGCTGCTCGCATATTGTCACTGGTTTCTTCAACCTGTGGAACAGCAACATAACATCTTGGCTATTACTTTCTTTTTCAGTTGAGGCATGATTTCACCTCACTGGATATGTGAATGCACAAAATACACGTATGTGGTCCGTAAAAAACCCATACACCATTTCGAGATGTCGGATTGAGTGGCCCATCTTCTTCCAGACAGGATTACGGGGAGTTACACTGACATAATACACGAGTTCATTGGCTGCCTATCACAGGATAAAGTCCATAATGATGCAACAATCCACACGCCTGGTCAGACACTGGCAGAGATGGAATTCATTTTCGGTGATCACTGATCACATAATTTCAAAGAGATTATGGTCTCCACGCTTACCTGATTTATCATCACCAGATTACTTCTTGTGGGGCTGAATTAAAGAACAATTCCCACACACTGAAAAAGTCTCAACAAAATTTTACCAACGCGAACGCTTTCCACATGTTATGACGTGTATCAACTACTCTGACTCTTTCTCATATCACAAAGTTCCATGTATTTTTCAAATATAATTATTTTACAAAATGAACACCCTGTAATATATATATATATATATATATATATATATATATATACAGGGTGTCCAGAATTAACTATCTATTTCAATGAAATCGGACAAATTTTTTAAAAACACACTTTTATTTATGTTTATCATGTTTAATATGTGTTAAAAATGTATAAATTTCTAAATTTTTTTCATAATTTTATTTTCATAATTTTTTCATAGTTTTTCATAGTTTTATTTTTAGAATGGCAAAGAGACTCTCCAAAAGTTAACGTGTGGCTTGGAATGACCAAATCCAAAATTTATGGCCCATTCTTCTTTGCGGAAGCAACTGTAACAGGTACCGTCTACCTTGATATGCTTCAGCAGTTTCTCGAACCACAGCTTCTTGATGATGGCATTCTTGATAATGTTGTGTTTCAACAAGATGGAGCACCATGTCATTATGCTCTAATTGTTCGAGAATACCTCAACAGACGCCTTCCGAATCGGTGGATTGGACGTGGAGGACCTCGACCTTGGCCTCCGCGTTCTCCGGATTTGACACCCCTGTATTTCTTTGCATGGGGTTTCATAAAAACAAAAGTTTATCGCCAAAAGATCAATAGTTTAGCTGAACTTAAAGAACGCATCCAGTTGGCAGTGCGGGAGATAACACCTGAAATGCTTCAAAATGTGTTTCGCAGCGCTGAGGATAGATTTGAAATTTGCAGAGATACAGACGGTGCACATGTTGAAACTTCTCAATAAAGTTTTGACTTATGATTTATAAATCTATTTGTTTTTGTATCATAATTTAGTAATAAACACAAAATTATGTCAGTTTTTATTAAATTTGTCCGATTTCATTGAAATAGATAGTTAATTCTGGGACACCCTGTATATATATATATATATATATATATATATATATATATATATATATATATATATATATACTTCTGAAATAAATAATAAATTAAATATAATATTGTTGGTTACCTGCAACGTCGAATTTCTGAATCAAAGAAGCAAACGGAATTTTATCAGAATTGATTAAACTTCAAATTCAAGTCTTAATAATTTCAAACATTTTCAAGCGAAAACAGACAAAAAAATTTAACACATTTAATAATTTATTTCTTTACTGAGCTTCAATTTAATGTTGCACATAAAGAAACGACAAAGTTCCTTTTAGATTTCAGAAATCTTAACTTAGTAAAAATTAAATGTTTAAAGCATGTAATTTATTACAGGAAATAAAGCGAGAGCATTCAACACTAATTCTACAGTGTTCACAAAAGTAAATAGACACCTTTGTTTTTCCAAAAATTTTGATTTGATTATAAAAGCCAATAAATAATAGTAAATTTATTGAATTAATAAATAGAAAGGAAAAAGGTACACGATTTTAAATATATTGATTTAGTAATTAATTTGGTACTTGTAAGTTATCTCCCCCCCCACCAATTTTGACAGAATTTTTTCGTTAAAACTAACGAAAATATCACGACTTAACCTAACCAATTATCAAGGGCGTACAGTTGATCTATTAGTAAATAGTAAATACTATTCCAGAAACAATGTTATAATTAATAATAGATCAACTGTATGCCCTTGATAATTGGTTAGGTTAAGTCGTGATATTTTCGTTAGTTTTAACGAAAATATTCTGTCAAAATTGGTGGGGGGGGGGGGAGATAACCTACAAGTACTATTAATTTATTATTTATTAACGTTTATAATCAAATAAAAAAAAAAATTGGAACAAGTAAAGGTGTCTATTTACTTTCGTCAATCTTCTGTACAATACCTCAAACCAAAATTGAAATTGACAGAATAGACGGTCAAATGCAATTCGATTTAAGACGTTAATCACCGTCTTTTGTGATCGAAAATAAACTAACGAACAATTTATACTACTGTAAAATAAACTAATTAACTAAATTAACTGAGATCCATTGAACATTTAGTTGATGTGAATGAGCGTTTAAAATTTAGTTAATGCTTGTTTGACTCAACTAATCCGAATGGAACAGTTTAGGTCATCATATTACATGCTATTCCTTATTCCTTTAAATATTTCTGTTAGAGAGACACGCTAATTACTTTGTTTCTTGAGTAATTCAATTACATTCAGAGTTACTACTTTAAAGCAATTAAATTATTTTCTAATAGCTTAATTAAAAGTGTGAAACAAAAGAGGCGACATTAACCCTTTGACGACCAGTATACGTTTCTTTGAACTTAAAAGTTTAAGTTTTATTGTTATTTACAATTAGATATTAGTAACTATAGCCACTTAAATGACCCATTTTTGGGTTAATTTTCCGACAACTAAACGATACCTCGAGAAACATGTAGATGTATTTGTAGAAACGTTGCATCATTGTACAATTTATATTATTATTTCCGTTGGGACAAATATGGGTTCTTTTGCATTATCCTCCCAACACTAATTTTTTTATATTTTTATATAATGTTGGTTTGGTTTTGGTTATGGTACTTTATTTTCCTTCCATTATAAAAAAAAATTAGTGTTGGGAGGATAATGCAAAAGTACCCAAATATGTCCCATGGTCCTCAAAGGGTTAAATCATTTGGTGTGGGAAGGATGACCCAATTCTTCGTACTTGTAGGTTATCCTCCCCCCCACCACCAATTTTGACAGAATATTTTCTTTAAAACTAACGAAATTATCACGACTTAACCTAACCAATTATCAAGGGCGTACAGTTGATCTATTAATTATTAATTATAACATTGTTTCTGGAATAGTATTTACTATTTACTAATAGATCAACTGTACGCCCTTGATAATTGGTTAGGTTTGGTCGTGATATTTTCGTTAGTTTTAACGAAAATATTCTGTCAAAATTGGTGGGGAGGAGATAACCTACAAGTACCCAATTCTTTAAAGAAAGGCGTATTTAATACCCAAAAGTTTCTACCCAATGATCAATACATTAAAACTCTTCATCACCCGATTGACTGCCCGGATAGGTCAACTATACACCCTTGATGATTGATTAGGTTAAATCGTGCTATTTTCGTTAGTTTAAATTAAAAAATGTCTGGGGTCCGGGATAACAGGAAAGTACCAATACATTTATTTATAGAATCATATCATAAATATTCAAAATTTTCCCCATTCACTTCAAAGCCCGTTAGTGTACGTAATTATAATTAATTTCTAAAATTAATTAGTTAATGTAATTTCCATTGAGTGGAGACTTTTCGGACATTCTACGCTATATCAAGCGATACGTGTGAGCAAAATTACCCATTCACCATTACAAATTGAATGTCATTGAATAAACTGAAATATTTAATCGGCTTCAATTTACTTTATGATAATGTTGTAAATGAAAAGCTATTCCCACATTTTAATGTGAAGCAAGGATGCAGTATTGAATATAGATATAATAGCGTAATAGGAGTACAAGAAAGTAATTAAAAAATACTAATTCGATTTTAAATTACAATTGCCTTCAAATTATAACGACATGACGAGTACAATTACTACATTTTCGAAGTAATTGAAATTACTAATTAATTATTAAAAAAGTAATGAATTATCTTATAACTCTACGAAGTGCTGATAGTTTTTAAATACACACACACACACACACACACACACACACACACACACATATATATATATATATATATATATATATATAGAGTGCCCGCGAAAAGTATCCGATCACCCTTGAAATTTGTATTTTTTACATAAAAAACAATGTTTAAATGTATACTAACCTTATATTAGTATTTTGTCATCTGTCCTTTGGTTTGGATGACTTGTTCTAGACATTTTGGCATGGATTTAATCAAGTTTTGACAAACTTCCACTGATATTTCCTTGCACCATACCTTTTTGATGGCCTCTTGTAATTTTTCGACTGAGCCAGTGTCGTGGCATTCAACCTTATTTTTTATTATTAGCCACAGATTTTCTATCGGATTGAGATCTGGACTATTACCAGGCCAATCCAAAATATCAAATTTATTGTCAGTAATCCATTTTGTCACTATTTTGGCCCTGTGACATGGTGCACCATCATGCATGTATGTTTTTGTCATTTGGATTGCCATTGCCATTGGAAGTTTATCCTGTAGCATGCTAAATACCGTGCACCATTCATAGTTGTGTTCTTCGGAAGAAAATATGTTTCCACGCCCATAGTAACCGAAACAACCCCAAACCATCACACTTGGAGGGTGTTTCATTGTCTTTAGGGTGTATTTAGGGTCCATCCTATTTGAGCCAATAGGCCGGCGAACCTTTTTTGGACAACTTCTGAATGTCAAAAATGTCGACTCATCGCTAAATAAAACCTTCTTCCAGTCATCAACAGTCCAATGAATGTATTTTTTACAAAATGCGACACGTTTTTTACGCATTTTTTCATTAATGAAGGGTTTCTTAGCAGCATGGCGAGATGGTAATCCGAGTTCTTTTTGGAGCCGCTCCTGGATAGTTCGTTCAGAAACACCAGATAACAATTATTTCATATTAAATTTTATTTCTTTCGCAGTTATTGTTGGGTTTTTCAATACTAAACGTTTCATAAGTTTGTCTGTTCGCGAATTTGTTTTTCTCGGTCTGCCAGATCGTTTTTTAGGGACTGGCGTGGTTAGGCCACCATTGTTCTTAGCCCGTGAAACCCATAAATTAACGGTACTTTGGGATATGTTTAATTCCTTAGCTATCTGTCTCTGTGATTTCCCACATGCATGCAAAGCAACAATAGCACCTCGACAATCACTCTTAAGTTGTTTTTTAGCACACATTATATATAAATTTTATTTACACCACTTTCTGTAAAAAAAAAAAATATCAAGAAATTTACACAAACAGTGAAATCTGACAAATTTGAGACACAGCCACCCGCAACGAAGGCTACCAGAACACTAATTTGAGAATGCGTTGGATAGCTCTCATATCAGCGAGCAACCTCAAAGTTACCAGATGTCGCTAGAACAAATAGAAAGTGAATTACGTGTCTCTGAATATTAAGGGAAAATATTGTATTTTCTTGAGTGATCGGATACTTTTCGCGGGCACTGTATATATATATATATATTATATTATTCATCATCGCTGCATTCATAGTTTCAGTGGAAGTATGAAGAGTTAAACATCTTTTCACATAGAGCATCATTCCACCCATACGCCCATTTCAGGGTACGAGCAGCTTGCAGCAGCATTGGCAAGCAAATAGTGGGGTGAAAGTACTGATAAAACTTCCATACTTGGTTCATTACCGCTGAACAACAATGTTTTGTGTTAGTCTACTCAAAGGAACATTTATATCCGTATTCAATTTACTGCAATTTTCGTTAGTTTGTAATGATACCCCAAGTTATCATCAGGCCCCGGTGCATGATATATATGGTGGCCATGAGCGGTCATACTTTGAAACAAAAAAAAATATATATATATATATATATCTCCTTCATTCTCTTCAGATTGAGGATCGACCTACGGTCAACCCCTCTTCAGAATCTCGTCTCATTTGCGGAATTTGGTGGAGGAGGGAATTGGTTTCCGCTCTCCTCCTGCCCTCATAGCCAGCCACGCATGGCTGGTCAAAGGTTTTGGACAAGAACGTGTTCATCTGGTTCTTAAAATTATTGAGGTTGGGATTCTTTTGACAGAATGTTAAAAAGTTTCGGGTTTTGTTTCCTAGGATATTTCCCATCCTGTCCTACCGCAGCTGAGTACAGAATTTGCCTCTTCTCTCATTTCATTGTGTTTCTATTTCATTTCTAAGGTTAGGGACGAAACTCTCGAGTAATTTCTACATGTATATTATTGTGTACTGTTCGCGTCTTCTTTCCAGAGATTAGAGTTTCAGGGATTGTAGTCGAGACCAGAGGTCTTCATCTTTCGTTTCCTCTATCCTAGACATAAAAGTCCTTTGTGTGGCTTCTATGTTTGCAATGTCTCGTTTTCTGTATGGGCCTGTGAAGATTTCTTTCCACTTGGTGTCATTCTCATTTGCAGTAAAGGCACCCAGTAGGAATAGCTAATATTTCCTAATCTGACTTAATTTAACCTAACATTACCTAACCTAACCAAAGTTAATCTAACCTTACCAAAGTTAACCTAACCTAGATCTAAGGATGTGCGATTCGGCTCTCTTCATTTCGATTCGATTTTCGATTCGATTCGGCCACTTAATTTCGATTCTCGATTCGATTCTCAATTCTTTTTGTTTCATCAATAAAATCCCTCAAACTTTTTCTGAACCTTCAAAAAGACTAACAGATTCACTCCTCTCGAACAAGGATAGACAGAAAATGGGCCCAGATTGATAATAAACTATTCTTTGGTGAAAGTGTAATATATTTAATTCACAACATATGAGAAAGAACAAAATAACTATTTATTTAATGAAAGTATAACACATTTAATCATATAATATATCTGCCATACTTGCCAGACAGTTTAAACTAAGTCGGAAGAGGCTGAATCGAAATTCTCGATTCACCGCGCGCTGATTCTGGTCGGGTTTCGATTCTTTTGCTGAATCGACCCGAATCGAATTTTCAATTCCCTGCACACCCTCACCTAGATCATAGTGGGAAAATCGTTGAGTGTGAGTAAACCCTTGTGAGTCCTGAGCAATACTCAATTATTGGTAGGACTCGACTCTTCCATAAATTTAGCATGATGTTTGTTTTTTGGCTGTGGAAGCTCCACCAGATAATTCCTATTGTTTTTTCCAGCTGTTGTGATTTTAATGTTTTAGTGCCCTCTGAATTCTGCATCCGGTGATATTATTACTCCAAGATCCTTGACTTGTGGGTTTGGTGTTTTGTACTCTTTATTCTGTAGCGCCTTCATACGCCATACATAAATGTCAAACTCACCACCTTATCGCCAAATAAAACAAAAAGAACAACAAATATTTCCTTCGCGAATGGTTTTCAGTTGCCATGAGAGCGGAGTGCATTGTAAAAGCGGCAAAAAAATGGGATCGCTATATTTTAGAATTTCAGAGAATCTGGGAATTTTGAAAGTAATAAATGTATATAATATAATTAGACTCGATTTGATTTTCATTATATACTGTATATATATATATTATATAATATATATATATATATATATATATATATATATATATAATATAGTACTGAAATGAAGGGAAAGATATTGAACCTTAATTTAGCCTAATTCTGGATTATTAAGCCCCTATTAATTCCAGAGTGCAAATTATGTTTCTTGACTTTTCAATAAACATCTGCAAGAGTGAACTCTATTACAGGTGGTTAAGTTTTAGAAGTTTCGGGGTATATCATATCTTGTGTGCATAAAAGGTGAAAGGGTATTTGTAGGTCATCTACCCCCAACCAATTTTGACAGAATATTTTCGTTAAAACTAACGAAAATATCACGACTTAACCTAACCAATTATCAAGGGCGTACAGTTGATCTATTAGTAAATAGTAAATACTATTCCAGAAACAAACAATGTTATAATTAATAATAGATCAACTGTACGCCCTTCATAATTGTTAGGTTAAGTCGTGATATTTTCGTTAGTTTTAACGAAAATATTCTGTCAAAATTGGTGGGGGGTAGATAACCTTCAAGTACCGGTGAAAGCTCAATGGTTCAGGTAAAACATAATAAATACACACTACGAAATTTATGGTAAAAATTTAGAATATATATAATAAAAGGAGATTATAGACACCAATCGACCAGGGAAGTACTCCGGGGGGGACGTTAGGCAGGGGACAGGAAGTGCTGGAACTCCCGTTTCTCCTGTCACTCTCCTCCTTAGCTGATCTATTCCCGTGTCTCATCTACTCTGTGAACAGTCCAGCATGCTCTCAAACCCACGCTTCTCCTTCTATTCTTCATCACACACACATGCATCTTACATACTACCCCTTCTTTTCAAAATTAAAAAAAAAAATGTTGGTATTTAACAACTTGGCGACCTTGATTTCGACTCTTTTCCTTCTCCGGTGGGAACGTTTTTGCGGGCATTTGCCCTTGAATCCTCCTTCCTGCATAATATATATATATATATATATATATTATATATATATATATATATATATATATATATATATATATATATATTATATATATATCCCTTTGCTTTGTCCGGAGCTATAGGGCGCGTCCCTCTGTGGCGAATGTGGGAATACACCTTTCTTCGGTGTAAGGGCTTTCTCTGCCCTCGTGGACCATTGGGCCCGTTTGGGGACCCGGCTGATCTCCTGCTTCTTTTTCTTTCTTTCTCCTTTAACCCATTCTTTCTGGCTTCTCCCTGTTTTTTTTGGCGTTGTTCTTTGGACCTTGATTTTGACCCTTTCCTTGGCCCTTGGGTGTGGGAGGTGGTTGCCCTGCACCCTTGTCGCTTTCCAACCAAACCCAAACCCTGTCCCTGCCACTTTTCACCGCGCGTTGGATGAGAGTGGCCGCCTTTCAGGCACAGGGACTGGGTGCGGGTGTATCTCCCCTGCGTGACATCCATCGGCGGTGGGACCAAGTGTGCCCACACTTCGCCTTTCCCTTGTTGGAGTCGGTGGTGGCTGGATGCGCGCGGGGGATGAAGTTCTTTTTTGTTTAGCTATGGACACTTCTCCCCCCCGGCTTACGACTACTGCTTCTCATTCCCGGACTACTCTTCTCTCAACACTCGGGTGGTGGGCAACCAGGCCCTCGAGTCCTTTACCACTGGAAGACCGCAACCTAATGGGGTTGACCCCCCTGTGGAAGCGGAACGCTTGCACTCTCCTTTTCCGTTGCCGACCCCAGTCCGTCCCTCGACTACGCCCTTGGACCTACACTCTCTAGAGCAGGGGCCTCGCCCCAGCCCACTTCAGCCACCTTCGGGCAAGTCAAGTTCCACCGAGGACTTGCCCCCACAACCCGGCTTCTTGCTCTCCCCATATGCCCCCCTCACCCGCCGCCAGCCCACCTCCCCGCGGAGAGAGCCTCGCGGCGGACGGGGGAGCCGGCATTCACGGCCGTCCTACCGACCGTTGAATATTCCAGTACATTTCGACTCTACAGCCTCCCTCTCCCTTCCAAGTATCCACAAATTCCTGGTGATTCGGCCTACATCTGGGTCCCTCCCGAACAACTCTGAACGGACGTTCCAGGCGATCCGAACCCACAGCAACTCCAGCCGCTATGACGTACGCCCACAGAGGGATGGCTCCCTCCTCGTAAAATCACGCTCAGCCGCAGAGACGAAAGCCCTACTCTCCATCACTGAGGTCCTTGGATGCTCGGTGTCCGTTTCCCCACACCCTCGCCTGAACCAGAGTCAGGGCACTATTTACGCCACCCGCCTACTGTCGGTCGCAGTGAACGAGCTCCTGGAGGATCTCGCACCCCAAGGAGTTACTAAGATCTATCGTTTCACATCCCGACAGGGAGGCACCCCCTCCCCCACCCCACGTCTGCTCCTTACTTTTAACTCACTAATCCCCCCTGGCCGTATTGTATGGGGTATGGGAGACCGCGCCTCATGCGAGTTTTCTATCCGCCCATACGTCCCAGACCCGACCCGTTGCTTCAAATGCAATAAATTCGGACACGTCAGCTCCGCTTGTCGACAGCCGCATCCATTATGTGTTCACTGTGGACGACTCGCCCACCCTGACAGGTGCCCCAACACACCCAAATGCTCGAACTGTGAAGGCGCACATCCCTCTTCATCCCGAGAATGCCTTTTCTTCAGGTTCGAGAAGGAGGTCCGATGCCTACAGGTGACGGACTTCCTTAGCCCCCGTGAGGCACGCGACAGGGTGCGGAGTCGGGAGGTGAGGCCGGGGGTGTCCTATGCCGCTGCTCTCGGCTCTATCATCTCGGCACGCCGCCCTGGCCTGCCGCCGAAACCCCCCCCAGCCACTGCTTCCTGTTCCCCACATAGCAAATCCTCGCAGGACCCGACGGTCCCCTGTCCCCCCACCGTTCCTCTTCTTCCCGCACCTCACCTGCCACGAATCCCCCAGGAGTCTGGGACCAGGGTTTCCAGGTCCCAGCCACCTCAAACCCTGCCTTCCCAGTACTCCCTGTACACGCCCGAACCTGCCGCCCGGAGCAAGCCGTCGAGGCGGAGACGCCGGAGCGTGTCACCAGACCCTCCGGCCTCCCAACGTCTCTCTCCCTCTTCCCCTAAGACCAAGAAGACGGCTCGGACCCTTACACCGCCCACCACGCCCACTATGTCCATCTCTCCCCATCGTAGAAGTCCCACCGTTCTACCCCCACAGACTCTGACAATAGTGGCCGAAATCCACGACCCGCCCTGTACGACGAGACCCAGCCCAGTGGATCCAGTGGATGCGGCTCTGGCGCAGCTGCACGGTGTGACCGAGGGAAGCTCGGCTGCGCCCACGCCCATGAGTCTCCTGGATCTGCCCTTGCCTCCTGGTGCCATTTTCTCCACCCCTCCACGAGACCACTCTGGTTCACCTCCTTCCACCCCCATCGTACCTACCCCCCCAACATCCCCGACCCCCCCCTTATCAGCTACCCTGAGTACGCCCTCCCTCCCACCCGCCCGGTCTTTTTGGTACCCCCTGTCACCACCTAGGGTCCGCCGTGAGACCCCGGACAGGCGGGGTAGCGCCCCTTTTGGGTTAACGTGCCCCCCCTGGCCCGACCATAGAAGCCCGACAAGGCACTTCCGACCCGCTCAGCCCACGATGTTCCTCTGCCTGCCGTGATCCACGCCTCCGGTCTCGCTCGGCCGACTCGACCCCGCAACCTCCGCAGGGTTCGACAGGCCGACCGATTCCTTCCCTGGTGAACGGTAGATAGCCAGCCATGCTCCCGACCCAGCCTTCAGTTTCGCGAACTCCAGATCCCTTCACACCCTCCTAGCGCCTACACCTTTACCCATCCCCCTTCATCAACTAATGGATCCCCCGAAAACCACGATAGTCCACTGGAACTGTCGAGGAATCTTTGCAAACTATGAAGGCCTTAACTCCTTGATTGCCACTTCCCGTCCGGTGTGTGTCTGTCTCCAGGAGCTAATCCTGGGGACCAGGTCCATGCCCTGCCCCACTGGTTATTTCTGCGTCGCCACCCCGCCTCCTACCTGCACTCGAAGGGGAGCTGCCATCCTCGTCCACCACGCAGTCCCCTTCTACAATCTCTCCATCCGGTCCCCGCTACAGGTGACTGCCGTCCGGCTCTCCCTGGATAGACAGTACACCATTTGTTCAATCTACCTTCCCCCCCACGCTCAAGTCTCCCGCGACGACCTGGTGGAAGTCGTGGAACAACTCCCCAGGCCCTTCCTACTACTGGGCGATTTCAATAGTCGTCACCCCTTGTGGGGCGACACACACTCCACCTATATGGCCCCAACCCTGATATCCGTCATGACCGAGCTCTCCTTCGAGTGCCTCAACGATGGCTCTCCTACATTCTACCATGCCACCACCTGCACTCCATCCTGTATAGACCTGTCCCTCGTATCAACTGATGCCCTCCTAGACTTCACGTGGCAAGTCCTCCGAGAGGACTATGGCAGTGACCATCTCCCCATTCTACTCACCCTCAATCGACCCGACCAGACCGTACGGGTACCGGTAAGGTGGGTTACCACCAACGCGAATTGGGCCCGCTTCCGCGACAACACATATACCACCCTTACAACTGCCCACTTCCCATCCATCGACGGGTGCGTCGCATACTTCGAGTCCGTCGTTCTAACGGCCGCAAGCACAAGCGTACCACAATCCTCCGCCTACCCCCGCGCCCGACGGGTTCCTTGGTGGACCCCGGAGTGCGCGGAGGCCGTGCGCGCCAAGAAGAAGGCAACTCGGCGCTTTTACCGGACGCGACTCCCCATCCATCGCACGGAAATGCAGCGGGTCAGGGCCATCGCCCGCCGCACAATGAAGACAGCGCGCCGAGCCTCTTGGCGTGCCTTTGTGTCCGGCATTACCGTCAACACACCTTCGGCTACCATCTGGAAGAAGGTGCGGGGCGTCGAGAGGCGACATGTCCCCTCCCGACCCCCGGTCCTCCGGACAAACGACGGACTCCTATGTGAGCCCAAGTCGGTGGCAGACCACCTTGCTTCTACCTTCGCCGCCGTTTCTTCCTCTGCAGCCAATCCCGTACCCGCCCCTGACGATAGCCCCTCCCCACCGTCCATAGACAGCACCTACAACCGATTGTTTACCATGCGTGAACTACAGACGGCACTGGCCTCTCGACGATCCCCTTCCCGGCCCGGACGGTATTCCGTACGGCATGATCCAACACCTCCACTCTACCTTACAAATTTTCCTGCTAGACTTATACAATCGCATATGGATAGAGGGTGCCTTCCCCTTTAGGTGGAAGGAGGCCCACGTCATCCCTATCCCCAAGCCCGGCAAAGATTCCCTGGACCCCACAAACTACAGACCAATCGCCCTGACATGTTGTGCCTGCAAGATCCTCGAAAAAATGGTCGCTACGCGATTATCGTTCGTCCTTGAACGTACCAATTCCTTCCCGTCTACCCAGTCCGGCTTCAGACAATTCCGCTCCACCACTGATCCCCTCCTGCTTCTCAGCCGAGACATACAGGATGCCTTCGACAATAGACAGTTCGTACTGTCAGTTTTCTTCGACATCCAGAAGGCCTATGACACCACCCGTCGAGCAATGATCCTCGGTCAGCTCCGACATCTGGGCCTTGTCGGAGCCATGCCTACCTTCATCAGGGGCTTCCTTACTTCTCGGACCTTTAAAGTCCGGGTGGGCTCAGTCCTCTCTGACACCTTTGTGCAGGAGGACGGGGTCCCACAGGGAAGCATCCTCAGTGTTCTCTGCTTCTCTGTCGTGATGAACACGGTCTCACAATGCCTTCCACCCACAATCCGCTCTTCCATCTACGCGGATGACCTTGCAATCTACTTCGCAGGGCGAGAACCGTCTGTCGTTCAACGGCAAATGCAGCTCGCCATCTACCGGGTGGAGAGGTGGGCGACGTCGGTGGGTTTCCGCCTCTCCATCCCTAAGTCCAAGTGTATGGTCTTCAGTAGAAGAAGACCCACAACCCTTCCTCTACCCTCTGTTACATTATACGGCAGTCCTCTTGAGGTGGTACCCTCCACGCGTTTTCTGGGCATGACCCTAGACCGACGGCTCAATTGGGTTCCCCATCTCAAGCACCTAAAGCAATCCCTTCGACGCCCCCTCGCTCTCCTGGATCACCTCTCTCACACCACATGGGGTGCAGATCGACGCTCTCTTCTTCGCCTTTATACTTCCATAGTACAGTCGAAGCTGGACTATGGTAGCGCAGTTTATGGTTCAGCCTCCAACGCCCGCCTCCGTATCCTGGACCCGGTACTTAATAGAGGCCTCCGCCTCGCCACCGGTGCTTTCCGCTCCTCCCCAGCCTCCAGCCTCCATGTGGAATGTGATCATCTCCCTCTCGCCCTCCGACGGGGTCTACTCCTCATGCGGACATACCTCCGTGCACAGAGGCTACCTTCTTCGCTTCTGGGCACGGCGGTTTTAGAACTACCACCTCAGGGACGGAGCTGGCACTTCACTGAAGCGGTCCGCTCTTTCCTTGATCTTTTCAACATGCCCGCCCCCTCAGTTATCCCCATTTCATTCAGCATCTACCCCCCTGGATCCTAACCCCTATCAAGTTCTGCAAAGATCTGTGTTCCCTACCGAAGACTACCACGAGCGCCATGATATACAGGTCACTTTTCCGCGAACACGCAACCCAACACCCGGACGCAATCGCCATTTACACGGATGGTTCCCGCTCGGAAGCTGGTGTGGCCTCCTCAGCGGTGATTCTGTCCCAGCCGCTCTCCCGGAGCGTCGGCCTGCCCCGCGAGGCCTCCGTTTTTTCGGCGGAACTTTTCGCCATAACGGAGGCCCTCGATATTGTGCGCACCCACTCTGCCAGCTCTTTTGTCATTTATTCGGATTCCCAAAGTGCACTTCTCTCCCTAGAAAGATTTAACTCCCCTCACCCGCTCGTCTGTACCATCCAGCAGACCTTCCACTTTTAACGATCTTCCAACATAAGACAATCGCATTCTGTTGGGTCCCGGCTCATGTCGGCATCCAGGGTAACGAGGCGGCGGACCGCACAGCAAAGACGGCCTGCTTGCTGCCGGCCTCCTCCCGACCCCTCCCCTTCTCCGACTTCTTCCCGGCTTTCCGCTCCCACTTCCGCTCCATATGGCAGCGGGAATGGGACCAGGCCACACAAAATAAACTCCACACGATCAAACCGCAATAGGACACTGGGCTTCTTCATTCCACCGGTCCCGCCATAAAGAAGTAATCCTAGCCCGTCTCCGCATAGGTCACACCCGCATCACCCACGGACACCTTATGGCGAAATCGCCAGCCCCGCTTTGCTCTACCTGCCATACCCCTATCACTGTCTTACACCTTCTGGTGGAATGCTCAAAGTTGGCCGCTCTCCGTCGCAGGTGTTTCCCTCTCTCGGCCGAAAACCCCATACCCAACTGCCTACGATCTATACTCGCCGACGGCCCCCACTTTTCAGCGGAAGCCGTTCTCCTCTTCCTTACTCACTCCCATCTGCTCCATCGTATCTGAAACCGTACCCCTCCTACCCATTATCCATCGACTGACCCTTACTCATTCCCCTAGTCTACCGCCCCTAGCACAGTGACATCACCCACTCACTGCCTCGCCGAGATATGTACCGTCTCTTTAGGTACGAATCGGCGGTAAATCTGGAAAAAAAATAATATATAATATATATATATATATATATATATATATAGACAGGGTGTTTCAGGAGGAAAGGTCAATACTTCGGGAGGTGATAGTATCGGTCATTGTGAGAAAAAAAGTTCATATGAACATGTCTAATTCTGAATGGTTACGGAGATAGAGCTGTTTGAATCTACAAATACAATAGCATTGTTACTGGTAATCAAGAAAGAGAAACCAATTACTGTTTCTAACAGTTAATGTTTAAACATTGGCATTTTGAATGGTATCAGATACAGAAATTACAATTTTGTTACAGTTTACAATACGTTTTCGAAAATCCCACCGTCAACCTCAATGCACTTTGCAACTCCTGTGCGAAGATCGCGTGTTGTTCGTCTGAGTTGATCTTGACGTTCCTTTATGTGGGCAGAAGCATCTAAAATACGCGCGAGCAATTCGTCTCGTGTATCCACCTTTCTTTTGTAAACTTGACTTTTCATCCACCCCCACAAACAATAATCTAACGGAGAGAGGTCTGGAGACCTTGGTGGCCATTGAATGGGACCACCGCCGGGGGAGGAAGAGCTGCGCGCGCATCAGATTCAAACAGCTCTATCTCCGTAACAATTCAGAATTAGACACATGTTCATACGAACTTTTTTTCTCACAACGACCGATACTATCACCTCCCGAAGTATTGACCTTTCCTTCTGAAACACCCTGTATATAATCAATAGGAATATGAAAACAAGAGATACGACTCTCAACATTTATTGGCCAAACGTTTCGGTCCACTCAGGGCCATCTTCAGTGACTAGATAGAAGCATCTAAAAAACAATCATGTAACTAAAGTAAATACAAATGTCATAAATATACTGTACAATAATAAAATCTAATACAAAAAGTTAAAAAAAGTCAAATATTTTTAGAGCCTGTCACCTTTATTCAAGTTGGTCTTTATTTGACTTAGAAATTCAGTATCTTAAGAGATTTTTTAACTATAATTTTTATTGTACTTTGACTATTGAGACTTCAATTTCTAAATTTCTAAATAACCTATATTCGCACAAAATAATTCAGTCCACGGTTCCGAAACAAAAGGTTTATCTTAAGCTTCCTTTTTTAGACCAACTAACTTTTCAACTTAATAAAGATGTCCACTCTATTTTGGACAGACACTTTCCTCAATGCGACTTTATAATTATTAATTCTAATTCTAATTCTCTGCAATCCTTTTTTCGCCATAAAGATCACCTCCCCGTGCTTTTGAGATCCTTTGTTACTTATTTATATACATGTGCGACCTGCCGAAGTCGTTATGTGGGGCAGACTGCCCTACAGTTAAAACTTAAGATTTCGAAGCATTTGGGTTTTTCTTATCGAACTTCTCGCCCTCTTTCCACTCCTGAATCCTCTGCTATTCGGCATCATTCAGAGACCCATGACCACCCGTGCCCCCAGGACTCCTTTGCGATTTTGTCGTCTGCTTCTAATTCGCTTGATCTTAAAATTTTAGAATCCCTTTTTATCAAGAAATTAAATCCAGAATTAAACGACAGCCTTTCCTTGATAAAATTACATACTTTCTAACCAACCAACACCTTTTTACCGCAACTTACGCACTAACTTAAGTTTTCTCTTCTTTCCTTTCTCTCCACTTGTCATTTGTAACTTTTACCATCCAAGTCAGTCCTTTTTTTTTTAAACAAAAATTTAATTTTTTTTTTTTTTTTAAATTTTACATTTTTTTAAACTTTTTAATTTTGAAATTTTGGTTTGTTCTGTTTTATTTTTACTTTCTTTTATTTTGTCTTATAATCTAGATAGGTTTTTTCTCAAGTTTTTTTTTTTTTAACTTTTTGTATTAGATTTTGATATTGTACAGTATATTTATGACATTTGTATTACTTTAGTTACATGATTGTTTTTTAGATGCTTCTATCTAGTCACTGAAGATGGCCCCTGAGTGGACCGAAACGTTTGGCCAATAAATGTTGAGAGTCGTAGCTCTTGTTTTCATATTCCTATTGAGGATAAGGTTCCCGAAGAACACGTCTATCGTAACTATATATATATATATATATATATATGTCAGTATTTATCGTGCTTTCCTTTTCCCTTATAACAGCTTGGATTCTGTTAATAATGGTGTCTGTGTATTTGTTTACCACTGATGGCGGAATATCCATTCAAATATTCCTCGGTGCCGACCCTGAAAATTCTCGAAAACTTTGGGGATCTTTCCTAAATGGACGACCCCACAGGCTTTAGCTGAAAATTTGTATACTAATAAATTTTTATATTCTGATAACGAAAATGACATTATTTTCCTGGAGAAATATGCGCAACGTACGAAAAAAATTGCATTTATATGCGCACTAGTTTGCATGGGCATGACTATTATCTAAATTATGTGGTGTTATGTAGTGGGTTTTACAAAATAAAACGCAGATAATATCCTTTATTTATTAAAATTTTCAATATTTAATAATATTTAATAAATCTTCATTTGCATACCTTTTTCTCCATACGAACTCGCATAAACAATCATTTTTGTTGTTATTAATGTTTATTTGTTGCCTGCTTAGACCTAGTTTAGTCTGAATATTATTGTGGTAGTGTGAGCATATGACAATGCAATGCTGTGATATATCTACTTACGAGTTGCCCCCGGTCAATTGAATGCCCGGTTAGGTCAAATGAATGCCCAGTTAGGTCAATTGAATGCCTGGTTAAGTCACCTGTACGCCCTTGACGATTGGTTAGGTTAAGTCATGATATTTTCGTTAGTTTTAACGAAAATATCACTACTTAACCTCACCAATCGTCAAGGGCGTACAGTTGACCTAACTGGCCATTCAATTGACCTAATCGGGCATTCAATTAACCGGGTGCCACACAGCAACCTCGTATCCGGGCGTCATGAGCGGTGTAACTTTGATAATGGTCATTCGCCACGCAAACTAGTACGCATATAAATGCAATTTTTTTTCGTATGTTGCGCATATTTCTCCAAGAAAATAATGTCATTTTCGTTATTAGAATATAAAAATTTATTAGTATACAAATTTTCTGCTAAATCTGGTGGGGTCGTCCATTTGGAACAGATCCAACTTTGGAAACATTCCTCCTCATCCCAGAAATATAATAAATTGTATGGTTATATATTTTTACACTTTCAGTGTACTACAATACATGTTTAAACGTAAGTTTAAAGGTAAAAGTCAAATATGTGTGTTGGCGGTGTACAGTAAGTGTTGAAGTAAGTAACTTATACAAATTTCAGTAAGTATTGACACAACTGTGTATTTATGTCGATACTGAAATAAAGCTGGTGATAGTTTGACCCAAATACTTATGGGGTGATTTTCATTTAGGGTTGCTATTCGTCCCCAAATTTACTTCCTCCCACTTCCTCGAATTACACAAGGAAATCGAGCCACTAATATATATATATATATATATATATATATATATTATAATATATATATATATATATAATTCTTTATCAGCTTCGATAATTTTTATCTCTATAAAGAAAAAAAAAAAGTTTTGTTTTGTTGTTGCGTTCGATATTGGAAGTCTTGTTTAAGTTCCGTCATTTTAAACGTGAATTATATCGCCCCATCCTTGAAGCTATTACAGGATCATAGCGTAACACTATTAGATGCACTTCAATGAATATGAAAAGGTAAACCTTTAATTAGAGACTTTCTGAAGGTAACAGAAATATCCGTTGCAGGTGCTTTTAAAACTATTGAATAAGCTTGCTTTGAATCTTTCATTTACTCTGCTATTCATTTATATCTCTCTATACTAACCCTACTACCAGGGCCGCCCCAGCTATGTGCAGCCTGTGCGGCTGTACAGGGCCCCCATCAATTAGAGAGACCCTTCCAAAATTCATTTGTTCTTCGTAATTTTAGTTGCTATAGTATCACCAAACTTATAAAAACGACATAAAACCACAGAAAAGAATCGCTTCAACAATTTTCCTTAATTTCTTCTTCTTCTCTTATTTATCATTTTATTAAACCATATTTACAATTGTCAATTTTATTTTCCGCCATTGCTTATTACTTTCTCCACATTAAAATCATTTAAAAATTTATACTGTACTATGGCATTTTGAATATTTAATTCTTTAAATAATAAAAAAGGAACACTGATACTGATTTACCTTCCTGTTATATATTTGTGAAATAAATAAATATATATATATATATATATATATATATATATATATATATATATATATATGAGGGCGCCCATATAAGAGCTTGCCTAGGGCGCCAAATACCCTTGCGCCACGGTGTGTATATATAATATTGGATGTTTGCTTTTATGAAGATGATGTCCTCATAGAAAATCAGAAACATATGTGGGGCCCTGGGAGGGTTGTATAAGGAATGGGGGCCCCCAACCATCTTGCACAAGGCCCCTCAGAAGCTAGGGCCGGCCCTGCCTACTGCAGTATATCTTGCATTAAATTATACTATATATATATATAATATGAAATGAAAATGAAAATGTTTATTGGCAGACTATAGTCCATATGACAAATATTAATAATACAATGACAGTTCACATACTAAGGATAAAAATATATACAATTTATTAGAAATAAGAGTAATGTCAAAGTTAAGTGGAGCTACAGACAGACATTTTCGTACCATGAATTCCATAGCTAAGAAGACAAAGGCAGGACTCATGGATAGCATGGATAATTGAGTTGGTTGATTTTTTAATTCTTTGTATTAGACTGTATTGAGCACGTCTTGTTATCTCCGGGAAGCTCGGAACATTGCGGGTAGCAAACATTTGCGAAGCTGAGCATCTCGGGGGTAATTTATGTAGGAGTCTAAAAGAGCTGTTGTACAGCAAATTTAGAGTTCTGCCAGAACTCTTTTTATAATTCACCCAGAGTTGCTATCTGTATATATTACCGCAGAATGTATGAAAGAGATTGTCTTTAGCTTTACTTGTACAGAACCGGAAGTTCCTTATAGTTATATTCGCTTTAGCACAAAGGCGTCGAGGTTTTTTTCTTATATCTGAGTCATCACTCAAGGAGCTGGTGATAGTTTGACCCAAATACTTAAACTCTTGTACTTCCTCAATTACTTCACCATTCATTTTAAACCTTATATCAGCTGGCTGATTACAGCTTTTAGGATGAAATTGCATAACCTTAGTTTTTGTAACATTAAAAAGAATATCATGTTTCTGCGAATACACTTCGAAGACTTTTACTAGCCGATCCAGACCTTTAACAGAGGGACTTATTAACACTATATCATCGGCATAAATTAAGTTATTTATCCTTGTGTTATCTATACAACATTCCACTGTTGTAGGCTGACCATATTTCCTTGAGACAAAAACGGGACATTGGGATGGCAAAAAAGGGACGGGGGTTATGTAATATTCTGTATTCATGAAAAAGTAAGTACATAAACATATTGAGCTTACAATTATTCTTCAGTGACAGAACCCATACAAAAACCCATACAAAACGGTACTGTCCCGTTCAAAACGGTACGTATGGTCAACCTACACTGTTGCCTCTTTAAGTGAAGCAATTAATCCGTCAATATACACATTAAACAGCATAGGAGAGAGAGCAAGGAGCCTTGCCTCATCCCGCAAGAGGAGCCAAAACATTCGGATAGTATATTGCCCTACCTAACGGTAAAAGATTGGTGGAAATACCAAAATTTCAATAAATTTAATATGTACATGGGAACCTTCCTGTCTTCTAGATTTTTAAATAAAATATTGTGGTTCACTCTATCATATGCCTTACTTATATCTAGGAAACAGCTGTAAATAGTTGAATTACTGTCAGTGAATTTAGATATTATTTCCTTTAGTACATATATACATAGGTCAGTTGAGTGGGACCTTTTAAAACCAAACTGATTAGATGATGTCCATAGGTAACCATTTAATCGGAGTAACAAGAGTTTTTCTAGTAGTTTCGAGAAGCAAGAAGCGACAGCAATAGGCATGTAATTATTGCTGGACAGAATGTATCCATACTTATTTTTGACCAGGGTCAAGATATATACCCTCATGAACTCTGCAGGGATATAGCTATGAGCAAGCATGGCTGATAAGAGCAATGATATATGCAGACATACCACATCATTGGCATATTTTAAGTGCTCATGTGACAGGTCATCTACCCCTGACGCAGAACTAGTCTTTAACTCTTTAATTAACCTCTTTATTTCAGGAACTGATATCAAAGTATTTTCCTTTGTCCCTCCCACAGGCGTTTCGCTGCAATCTACCGGGTGTCCCATAAGTCCGGCATCATAGGAGAAATTCATATTTTTCTATTTCTACAAACTATAATTCATATTTTTCTATTTCTACAAACCATAATTCATATTTTTCTCTTTCTACAGGCCATAGTGTCTGTGAGCAAGGAAGAACGAATCCAGATAATTCTACTCATAGATTTTTATCCCTGGGGTCACTTGAAACCGCTGGTATACGCAGAGAAAATTAGGAGTGTTGAACATTTGCGGCAGCGCATTATTGGGGCATGTAACACCATTACTCCTGACATCATTCACCGTGTGCTTGCTGACTGGGTATTACGTCTGAATTTGTGTATTGAAAACAATGGTGGACATAGTGAGCACGTTCTGTAAATAAAAGCTTTTGTTTCGCCTTTTTTTATTATTTTTCCTATGATGCCGGACTTATGGGACACCCTGTATCTTAAGATTATCCCTACTCACACTGTTAAGAATGTTTGAGTAGTGGTTTTTCCACAGCTTTGCAATTTCATCCTCCCACGACACTCCATCGATTGTCGGAGGGAGAGCATTTTTGACACCCATTTGATTCTTAGCAAATTTCCCAAATTTATTATTATCGTTATTTATGTGAGCTTCACAGGCTTTTGATGCTCTAACAGACTTTTCTTCCTGTTTATATCGTGGCCGCCTTATACTGACCCCTACTTCTACACATATTTTTCTATACTGGTCTTAATGTGAGTCTACCATGAAAGCACCACAAATCTTAGGCGTCTTTCGATTCTCTCTTCAGGGGGGGGGGGCAATAAAATCATTCCATCGATGAATAATCTTAGTATGATAGTCGGAATATTTAATCAGGGGCTTCCTGCTTCTCTTAACAGGGATACTATCTTCCTATAATACCTATCTATGAGTTTACAGTGAGAATCATTTGAGCAAGGATTACTACAGGCAAGATGCAAAATTTATAAATTATTAGAAAGATGACCTGTTCTGTAATTATATTATATTCTCTGTTGCATATTAACATTAAACCAATCGACGCGATTATTCTTACCTCTTGGGTTCTTATGTCGTGTTGCGCATAAATTGATAAAATTAATTAATAGTTCTAACGGTCTATGATCAGAAAGAAGGAAATCATGCAGAGTATGATCTCTAACAATTCGAGCCTTTAGAGACAATGATCTAGTGAGACAATGAGCAATCCACCTGGTGGTACCACTCATATCACTAACGTATGTGAAATTACCACTGGTTACCCCTAATACATCTACATCACTTATACCTAATATGGCCGACTCGCACATGTTGCCCATTTCTACAAAGAATTCCGAGTTCACATGTGCATTAAAGTCCCCCATTATTATACAGTGATAATATTTGGGTTATCTGATAATGACTTTATTTTGTACAGAAAATCAATGTATTCATCTAGATTACTGCCGTTGTTGTATGGTAAATAGCAGTTTACAATTAATATGCAATCATTGTTCACTTGTAATTCAATGCCTAACAACCTTACATTATAGCTTGTTAAAAATTTTATATGTTTTGACAAATTTTTCCTTATTAAGAAAGCAACACCACCAAAAGGCCTACCGAACATTAATTCATTTGACAAGTCTTCTGCTGATGACGCATGGTACATAAAGTCATCAAGGATGGTGGAGAGGAATTTTAGCTCTTGCTTAGGTAGCCAGTGCTCTTGCAGGAGTATCAAATCTGCACTGTCACAGATTTTATGAACATTTACAATTGAATTCCTTTTTGACTTTACCTTATATGAGACTATTTTCAACAAGTTATCCGCCGTGACTGATAGAAAATTTTGTATTATTATTATTATTATTATTATTATACACCGTACAAATTTCAGGCATTATAGTTAGGGCGCCTATTATTATTATTATTATTATTATTATTATTATTATTATTTATTTTGCCTGTTATCAAATCTGGAAAAGTGAATAAACTCCTTAACAATAATATCGTCTGACCACTGACTCATATTGTACGGGTTGAATTGCGAGTTTACACCTCTAATTATATTTATTACTTTAAATGCGTTATAATATCGAGATTTTGTGTTTAGTTTATAACTAACAATATATTGTGTTCACCACAGACTTCCACCATGTGTCGAATATCACTTTCCTCGTTCGAGAGCTGAATTCGCGACAAAAAGAGGGTGAGGTTCCTCACCGGTGACCTTGCTGCGAGGACAGATTGAGGAACCCTCCGTGAAGTGCGTCTGTTAACCGTAACACTCGTCATCTTCCCTCAATCTCCCTGAGGCAGGGTTCGCCTGACTGGGGGATGGGTGGCACGACTATGTGGGGATAGGAGGCCCCTCCCCTACTCTGTGGCTTGGTGAGGGTCTGTTAGCGGTGTTTATATCTTGACAGAGGCGCGTGACACTCCTTCTTCAGTGGTAGCGGGGGGAACTGCACGCCAAGCGAGGCATTTGAGTAATTGAACGCCTCTCCCCTGCAGTCAAAGGTAAAGAAGAGGGCAGTGACACCTCGTCTCTTGGCACCGGACAGTCCCTGTTCCTAATATTAATGTTGTTGAAGGTGTTGACACTCACCACCTGTCGATCCATTGTGAAATCGGGAGCAGAAGTCCTTTCCTGAACAGGAGGGAGGTTGACCGCTTCCCCTGCAGGCTGCGTTTCCACCCCACATTCGGGGTGGAGTTGGGGCGATGGGATTTCGTTTCCCTCGCTGCCTGACGCGCTTCTTGGGGTTCTTACTTGTTGAACGACTTCCGAGTAACTAGGCTTCGGGAGGAGCTTCTCTTTCAACGCATCTAATTTTGATCGAAATTGTTCTAGCGAAATCTCATTTTTCTGATTTGACATCACGTATTGGTGTTTCATTTCAATTAAAGACTTTTGTACCTCATTATACTGTTTGAGGAGCACCGAAACGTCTACATCACCTATAGAGATTATCGGTATTCTATGGAAGTTAGTAACGTAGAAGGTAATATTGTTCTCATTATCTCGAAGGGTCAACATTTTATTTATAATGTCTTTTACGATATTCTCGTTTCTAAAGTTACCTCTACGAGTTGGGAGGGTAGCATTGAACAGGGTGTTTAACTGTGCTCTCGCATGTTCTATTTCTTCCGAATCATAGAAATCATGACAAACAGATACGAAAAGTCTGACCTAATATGATCTACTTTGTCAAATATAAAACAAAAAGGATTTTCAGCAGACGATTCCATTGTACCTGTATCGCTGGAGGAGCAGGCTTGTTGGGGGAGCGTAGATGGTGGGGCTGGTTCGGGTGGAGGTGGAGGGAATGCCGATAGGGGTCCAACTTCTCGTCTCTTTAACTAACGCTCCAGATACCGTCGGTTCAATGCCCAGACAACTTTTCACATTAAGAATTACGAAATTATTACTAACTATGACACATTAAGTATATACGCAGTCACTGTGAGATCATGAACGTAATGAAACATGCATTTCCCGTGGTCACTGTCAAAAACCTTTACTATTAAACGGAAGATTCGCAGTGTAGATTGTTGGGGTGGGGCGGGAGGAGGGGAAGGGGATGTTAATTGGAGTGCCCACTGTCCACTTCTCGTCCTTTTAAATCACGTTCCAGATACCACCAGCTCCATGCACAACCATCCTTTTACATTAATTATCACGACACTTAAAATTTATATATATATTTATGATTCAAATCCACAAGGAAAAAGAAAAATGATTCCAAGTTCTTTCGTCTATTCAGAAGTACACCTCGTCAAGGTCTACTTCTGAATACACGCAAAGCATTGGAATCATTTTTCTTTTTCCTTGTGGGTTTGCATTCATTCATTTCACGTGTTTAATTGTGAAATTCATCGCATATATATATATATATATATATATATATATATAATATATATATATATATGGGATTGAACTCAGAATGGTCCCCTGATGTTTTTTATGATACACACAGACCGTGCATAGCACAAGGAATTCTTCTGGGAAAAATTAAATCCACTATAGTGGAGTGGCTAGCCGGCTACCCTATTAGCCAAGAAACCTACATGAAGATGTCGACTAATAGCAATACGAATATGGCTACCGCGTCCGGGGGAACCGACGAAAACAACGCGAATATGACTACCACGTCCGGGGGAACCGACGCGCAGCAGGGTGTTAGGCCACAGCCCTGCGGCGGAAAATGAGCGATCTGGTCTGCGAAAGGGATAACCACAATCGGCACGATTAACGTAACTACACTTTATAGACCGGGAAGACTCAGAGGTATTATTGAGGAAATCAATAGATACAGATGGGATGTGCTGGGAGTGGTGGAAACCCATTGGGTGGGAGAGGGAGAATTGATGATGGATGGAGTTATGGTGCTGTACTCAGGGAGACCTGATAACACACATAGAGAGCGGGTGGCAGTTCTACTGGGAGAGAGAGAGACCAGAGAGCTTATGTGGAGCACAAGGCAGTAAATTCAAGGATAATATCGGTAACGCTAAGGGGCCAGCATAAGAATTGTAAGATCATACAGGTGTATGCACCTGACTTCTCACATGGAGATGATGAGGTGGAAGAGTTCTATTCGCAGCTGGAGGAGATTGAGCGGGGGAGGGATGGAGATGTGCTCATGGTGACTGGCTACTTCAATAGTAAAGTTGGTAGTAATAACGAAGGATATGAAGACGTGATGGGGAAGTTTGGTCTGGGCGAGAGAAATGAACGGGGTGAGAGGATGCTGGAATTTTGTCAACAAAATCGTCTATGCATAACGAACACACGCTTCTACCACAGAGTGCAGCACATGTATACCTGGACACACCCAGATGAGATACATAAGAATTGTATTGACTATATATTGGTGAATAAGAGATGGAGAGCATCGGTAATGGGAACCAAGGTGATGAGAGGAGCTGACTTTGGAACAACACACGAATTACTACTGTCAAACATTCGAATTAAATTTAAGGCAGAAGGAAGAAGGCAACGAGAAGTAAATAGATATAATCTGGAAAAATTGAGGATAGCTGAGGTGAGAACAACCCTCCAAGCACGGATAGGTGGACGATTTAAACCCTTACTCGGGCTGAATGAAAATACCGAACAAATGTGGTGTAGAGGAAGGGATATACTCAAAGAAGAAGCAGAGATGGTTTTGGGGAAGAAAAGGAGAGTCAGACATGAATGGGTTACAGAAGAGCTATTGGATCTATGTCAAGAAAAAAGAGAAGCAAAAAAGGCCAAAAACACTATGCTATCCCAAGAGAATAAGGCGAGATATAGGTAAAAATGTAGAGAAGTGGAAAGGAACCGCAAGGAGACTAAAGAAAGATGGGTTGAAAACCAATGTGTGACTTGTGAAGAAAGCTTCCGAAGAGGACAGTCGAAAGAATTGTTTAGAACCGTGAAAACCTTGACAAGAGAATGGAGGCACAATACATCTGTGGTAAGAAATGAAAACGGTGATAAGGTGTCTGCCGAGGAGGAAGTGCGGACTATATGGAGAAGACACTTTGAGAACGTACTAAAAGGATGTGAGAATCCCGTGAATGTGATGGACTACCCTGAACTCGGAAGAGCGGAACGAAATGCGCAGGAAACTCCAGTAATCATGGAGGAGGAAGTAGAAAAGGCAATAAAAACATTGGTGAACGGCAAAGCCACAGGAGCTGATGGAATCCCGAAGGAGTTGATGGAGGAGGGCGGTGAGGCTGTGGTGAGGTAGATGCGTAGTCTTTGTCAGGTGGTGTTGGAGGGAGGAAGGGTGCCGAGTGACTGGAGTGAGGCCATTATATTACCTATATACAAGAAGGGAGATGCCAAGAGATGCGAAAATTATCGACCCATCAGCTTACTATCGCACTCTTATAAAGTTCTTGCCAAGATAATTCAAGATAGGATAAAGAGAAGAGAGGATGAAGTGATCTCGGAAGAACAGACCGGTTTCAGAGCAGGTAGAGGCACAGTTGACCATATATTCACTTTCTCACAGATTATCGAGAAGATGTGGGAAAAAGGAAGAGATGTGTTCTGTTTATTGATTTTAAGCAGGCTTTCGATTCAGTATGGAGAAAAGGTATGATGAAGGTGCTGGAATGTTGGGGAATACAAGGGTGCCTGATGTCTCCCCACCTCTTCAACATGTTTATAGAATGGGTAATGTCGATGGCACTGGAAAATTGCCATACAGGTGTTAAGATCGGTGGGGTGGAAATAACAAACTTGAGATATGCGGATGATATAGTTCTACTAGCAGAATCGAAAGAAGATCTCCAGAGAATGGTCTCATTGACAGAAGAACAATGTGCCAAATACAAACTAGTGGTTAACAGAGAGAAGACAAAATGTATGAAGATTGGACGCCTGAGAGAAGTTTTAGACATACGGCTGGGCGGAGAAAAATAGAACAGTTGGATGAGTTTAAGTATTTGGGAGTACACTTTACTACATACGGAGGCACAGAGAGGACAGTTCAAGAAAGAATATCATTGGGACGAAGATCATTTGAAAGACTAAACAAAATCTGGAAAGACAGGAACATCTCATTAAGTCTGAAAATCAGACTATTAAGAGCAATAGTCATTCCTACGGTATTATACGGTGCAGAGTGTTGGACGTTGAAGAAGATAGAGGAAAAGAAACTGCTGGCATTTGAAATGAAATGTTTAAGAAGGATATGTAATGTGCGGTGGGAGGACAGGGTAACCAACGAAAGAGTGAGAGAAATGAATAATGTCAGAGACTCGATATTAGACCGGGTAAGAGATGCACAGAGGAGGTGGTTTGGGCATGTACAAAGGATGGACCGGGAGAGATGGCCGAAGATGGTGCTGCATGGACTAGTTGAGGGCACCCGACCGAGGGGACGGCGGAGGGAAACGAACGTGGCTTAGACGTTTCCGCAGAGCAAACGAAGAGCGGACCGTGCAGCAGCTGACACACATGGCGTCGGACAGAGGGACGTGGAGAGGATGGAGACACCGAATGTGGGTCCCAACCCGGAGAACTCCGGACGGGACTTAAGTCAAGTCAAGTAAGTCATATATATATATACGGGATGAATTTCACAATTAAACACGTGAAATGAATGAATGATATAAATCCACAAGGAAAAAGAAAAATGATTCCAAAGCCTTTCGTGTATTCAGAAGTACACCTCGTCAGGGAATGAAGGGAGCAGGCGAGATGCCCTAAATATATGCAGCGGGTATAACACAGTTACATTATTATAATACCTATTCTTGGCTTTCCTAAGGCAGTTATCTAAAAATGAAATAGGCTAACATAATTTAGTACCAATATTCATGATATTGCATAACTCGGAATCTAAAAATTCAGGACTAACAACTCTCAATGCTCTAAGAAACATAATTTGAGCATAAAAATATCCTTAGCCTACCTTACCACGTTAATTTTCAATATCTTCCGACTTTACTTAAAGCAATTGGCATCAATGTAGTCTTTAAGTGAAATAATACTGTTAAATCACGCCTAATAAAGAAATAGTCCGGATAATGTGATTGGTTGTGTGTATTCGATCGGATGTGCACAATGTAACTCAGTATATATACTGTAGGTCAAACGGGTAAAACGTTAGATATTATGGTGAAACAGCATAAAAATGCGTGTAGAACAGTAAATAATTCTAATGCATTGTTTAACCATATGTATTGATGTAATCATAGCATCAAGTGGGATAGCTCTAAAGTGCTCGTTGAAAACAGAGATAAAATTGAAAGAAATATTCTAGAATGTGCATTTATCCATTTTAAAAATAATTTCAATAACAGTGCGAGAATGTATAAAACTGACAATAAACTGTTTAAATTCCTTCTGTCTCTCATTAAGTCAAGTTAATTATTTGCTAATCTTTTTGTTTCCGACCCGCTGTATATATTTGGAGCATCTCGCCTGCTCCCTTCATTCCCTGACGAGGTGTACTTCTGAATAGACGAAAGGCCTTGGAATCATTTTTCTTTTTCCTTGTAGGTTTTCATTATATATATATATATATTAAAAGTGAGTGAACATAATGTGTGTGTGTGTGTGTGTGTGTGTGTGTATAATATATATATATATATATATATATATATATATATATATATATATATATATATATATATATATATATATGTTCACTCACTCTTAGTAATACAGAGTTAAAAACAAAGTATTTTCACTGAAAAAAATTAATTTTTCAAAAAGTTTTTAGAAATTATATACATAAATTAAGTGTATATAATGCAACACTAAATGACCTACATTTTATATAATATATATATATATATAATATATATTATAGTTGGATGTCACATTAAATTAGGTCAGACTTAGATGTTAGTGTCTATGAAATCTCACGTGAACAAATGAGGGGTCGCGCGTCTTAAGGTATCTAAGCGCCACCACATGCGAAAACGTGTTTTTGATGGATATCACTATTTTCACCCTTCCTCTATCGCGTGGTTTGGGTTATAATGACCTTACGACACTAGAAGTATGGTTGAAAACCTTATGAAGCGAACTACTTTTTTCACCTCTATCGCCAGCCAAAAGTTCACCCAAAGTTCGGCATAATAAGAAAAGAAAATTTTTTTAAAAAATATATATAAAATATAAAATATGAAAATCTATTCCAAAAACTCATCAACATCTTCATTAGCATACTTAGAACTCTAATTTAGCCAAACATGAACGTTCTAGCTCAATTAATAACAGAGATACTATTGCGAGAATATTGCTGAACTTTGGAGGCGATTTCTGGCGAATTTTAATTTTGGCGCTTAGGTACCTTAAGACGCGGGACCCCTCAAATATTTATAGGTTGGTGTCATGGATAACAGAATTCTTGACAAGTCACATAATACGATCATTCGCAGAATTTTAGAATCATTTTACAGTTATAATTTCTCTCTCTCTCTCTCTCTCTCTCTCTCTCTCTCTCTCTCTCTCTCTCTCTCGAGAGAGAGAGAGAGAGTGGAGAGAGAGAGAGAGATGCTAATAACATTACTTTAAATAATAGATCATCTATGCTAAACTGACGCTTCTCGGAAATGAAACTTTTCAGACTCGGACTTCAAGATTTCGAGCATTTGTAAAAAGTTGAAGAGGTAGAAAAAAATTAATATTTATGAGAAAAGTCTTTATCCTTCTTTGCTGTTACGAATAAAATATTTCATGCTTTTCATGTTATCCTGTGTGAAACATTGCACGCGGACGCGTGGGCCGGGACACACAGAAACATACACACCATATATATATATACTATATATTTATTAAGTTTATATTGTTATATGAGGCGTCGCGAGTACGAGGGGCAAACTCGCCAAACCAATTTTGAGATAAACGCGTTTAAACTTCGTGACTATTGTGTACGAGGGGCAAATAGCGCAAATACACTCATTGAAAATAACTACTTTTTGAGCGTACGAGGGAGATATTTGGCAATAGCAAGTTGCCTGTGGATGGGGGAAGGTTGAACTATTCATTCGTGAACAATCGCAAAATCACCAATGTGGCGAGTTCGCCTCTCGTACTCGCGACGCCTCATATATTTTACTTAATGTTTAAGACACTAAATTACAGCTTAAGTGAAAGTCAGACGAAAAGTTTAACATATTATATATATATATAACCCACCTACCGAGCGGGTTAAAAAAAGTGGCACTAATTGTTGAATATAGTCCAAAGTTGCCTGGCACCTGTGCAAAGTCTGAACGTTAACTAAAATAAAAAAAAAAAAAAACTTTTTTGAAGCAAGTAAGTGTTGCTTTTATTGAACCTCACAAACTCTGAATGGATGAGTTGTTAGCGTTCTGGCCATCGGGATTATGGCTCAATTAATGTCTTACAAATATATATTTCTCTTTGAGCGTGACTTTGACAATGAAAAGGCCGGACCCAGAAATTTATTTCTAATTCAGTTTATATACGAGTGTGTATATATGTAAACTGTATTAAAAAAAAAATATATATATACATATATATATATATGTATATATATATCGTGGCCGATGTCGTAACACCGCTTCCCGGAGATCAGCGAAGTTAAGCGACATTGTGTCTGGGTAGTATTTGGATGGGAGACCGTCCTCTGCGCCCAGATTATGTAGCGACCCGTGGTTCGGATCCCACGTAAAGCTGTAGGTCCCCTCCGTCATATGACCTTAGATGTTGCGAAGGAGGTTAAACAACCCCAATTAAAAAAAAATATATATATATATATATATAGTATATGAAAATAACCACGAAGGAAAAAGAAAACACGAAATGGTGCTCAAGCGCTTTCGTCTAATGACATTCTCAGGAAGTTCAGTTACCTTGAAATTAATAACAAGTTCGAAACTATATGTAGGTCACAAAGAAAAAATTAAAAAAAAAAGGATATGATTTATGTGGAAAAGCTACCAGAGTTTTAACACCTTGCTATTTTTGTCTAAATCCGTTCTGAACGAATTCAAAACAACAGGATCAAGCAAAAAAAATGCCCTGGCTAATGTTGAAATTGTTTGCAAGTTGAATTATGGCAGACTGAAGAGTACTTCTATTAACTCTGTTACTTGAGTGAAACAAAACTGAAACATTATTCCAATATACAGTGGGATAACTCTGACAAATGGACAAAAAGGGCACTGGACGACTGTCCCGTTTTAACCGAATATTGATGCTGTTTTATACGCGTGTTCAAATCCTTTCCCGTCTGTCCAGTGTAAAAGGAATCGCATTGTTTACAACCAATTTTATAGATAATGCCTGAATTATTGGTAGAACTATTCTTTACTATGATATTTTTCACAATATTGTCATATGAAAATACTACATTAATGTTCAAAAGTTTAAGTACATTAGCCATGCCTAAAAAGCCCTGGAAGAATTTTCCTTTCCCGTCTGTCCAATGTAAAAGAAATCGCATTGTTTACAACCAATTTTATAGATAATGCCTGAATTAAGCACATTAGCAATGCCTAAAAAGCCTTGGAAAAATTGAAGTACTAAAATATTCTTCGACAAAGTGTGAGGGTTATTACTCACACGAAAGAAAGTCCATTTTGCCTTAAGACAAGATTCCAAAAAAAAGCAAGTTGGTAATACGAAACGCTTCCAATACTGTTGATTTTTTCTAATTCGGCATCCATGTATTCTGGACTGTATTCCTATGTATTCCTAAGAGCGCTGAGAAACAATGAAGAAAATATAGCTTTCTTGATGGGGTGTCATGTCCGGAATAAAACTGTACGTAGGACAAATTGTTTGTTTTTACCGATAGATACTAAGCTTAAAACCTGGGCCTTCCCTATGTACACGCACCTCCAACAACGGGATTGAGTTATTTTGTTCCACTTGTAAATGTAAATTTTAAATATCTTCCGACTTTACTTAAAGTAATTGGTATCAACATGGTCTTCAAATATAATAATATCGTTAAATTGCGCCTAATAAGAATAGCCCGGATATTGCGGTTGGCTGTGTGTATTCGATCGGATGTACACAATGTAATTCAGTATACTGTATATAGGTCAAACGGGAAAAACTTTAGATATCAAGGTAAAACAGCATAAATATACCTGTAGAAGAGCAAATAATTCTAATGCACCGTTTAATCATATGTACAGATGTAATCATAGTATCAAGTGGGAGAGTTCTAAAGCGCTCGTTAAAAACACCGATATAATTGAAAGGAATATTCTAGAATGTGCATTTATCCATTTTAAAAATAATTTCAATAACAGTGCGGGAAAGTATAAAATTGAAAATATCCTGTTAAAATACCTTTTGCCTCTAATTAACTCTTGTTAATCATGCTAATCTTTTATTTCTCTGTCCCGCTGTACATATGTATATATTTTCATCATCTCCCCTTCTCCCTTCATTTCGTTTTCCTTGTGGGTTTGCATCATTCATTCATTCATTCATTCATTTCACGTGTTTAATTGTGAAATTCATCCCATATATTATATATATATATATATATATATATCTGCAGAGTATGTACAATGCTTGTTGCATTAGCTAAGCTTAATGTTTACCATTATTTTTTTTTACTCATACAAGTTCATTAAAGGATTTGTCTCGAGTCGTCCATGATTGCTTGGTTTTTACTTAGCTTTGCGAATTTAATTTACATCACGATTTCTTACTTTCCTTTTTGTGCTCCTCCTTCGTTCATGCCTCAGAAAAACTGTTATCAATGAAATACTTAAATTTCCTGAAGAAAGAAGGACATATTTGTTTAAAAAGGAAATAAACGTTTAACTAAATTATAAAAACCCAATTTTATGTTCGATAAACTTAAGTTTCTTTTCAACAAAATATTTACAAATTTTAGACGAAAATTAGTGTAATTGTTTAACTTCCTTCGTAACATCTAACTAAGGTCGTACAAACGGTGGGGGGTGGGGGGGGGGACCTA